>OY284480.1:24034778-24634778 GCA_958336345.1 Dorcus parallelipipedus | reverse complement strand
TGTTGTTGCTTGAGAAGTACTTTTCTGCGTGGATGACCTCTTCACTTTCTTGCTACCACTATCCACTTCCATGGTTTCTTCCGGTGAGGAATTGGAATTATTATTTCCAATTCGCGTGATTTTATTAACCATTTTTCTAAACGAGGAAGTGTGTTTTAGTCTTTTCCGTTTTATATCGTTCTCCTCTAATTCTGCAATTTTTTCCTGGAGCTCTGAAATTGTCCTCATAACGCGATCCTGTTGGTTGTCTATATCCAGGAAGTGATCTCTGTACGTGCTACTCGCTATGAAAAATTTTCTAGTTAGGGTTGATATTATAAGGGGTCTGTTCTCGTCGGTGGGGTTTGTATGAGTTATCATACTGATGATGTCATCCCTTCGTCCAAATTTTTCAAAATTTTCACAAAGTTCACTAATAAATTTTAATCTTGCTTCTCCATTATCTGTAACAAAATATTCACTGTTTTTTTTTTAACTATAATATAATAAAATAATTTACATTATTAAAGCTCCGCTTAAAAAAATTCTGACTGCACATCGTCTCAAAATTACTAATTAACTCTAATATTAGCTTACTCAAGCTACTTATTTTACGTATTATGACTTTACTTATTTTCCTTTTAAACAGATGCATAAACTCACCATCAACTTTTTTATACACAATTAACATATCCGCTTCGGAAGGGATATCATATTCTTTCTTATCAGTGTAGTAACTTATGTGTGCATCCACAGTAACTTTCTTTTCAGATTTTTTGCTTGCCTAAAGTGTAAACAATAATGTAATTATAAAAATACATAATTTTAACAAATTTTACCTACCTGAAAAATGAATATTTTTGGCTTGTGTTTTAAACTTTGGCAGTTGATGAACGGTACCCATACATCCTTCGTGGAAATTGTGTATGCAGGGTTCTCCATCGGTACAAAATTGTCATCTCTTTCAATTTCGCCCAAAAATATGACAATCAGGCAGGATTTTTTAGTAAAATCTTTCTCTGAAACTATTTCAATATATTAATAATAAAAATACTTTCAAACAAATTAGGCGAATTATAAAAATAGAGTACTATTGTTACTGATAGATCACATGGTTTACGTTTCCAGATTTTTAAAATTTATTTTTTATTGTTCTCTACTATAATAAAAAAAAGCAAACAAGTTTAGATGTTTTTATTGGGTGGGATTGATTACTGTTTTGAAATGGTACTAGACTCCCCTATAGTGATAACTTAATCATGAGACACGAAATTCTTTTCATATTAATTATTACACTCATAGATAAATGTCTATCTTTTGTATTTGCAACTTAAATATTCTCCATATTAAGTTTTCAAAATCTTTATTCATACGCCCCCGTTTATTTCGGAAAACAAACTGAAAAAATTATTTAAATTAATTGTGGAAAGAATTGTAACGGCAAGAGGAAAATTCCACATAAAAAGTAACTGAACAAAAGGTGCAAATTGAAAATTACATTTTTAAAAAACTTAACAAAATGTAATTGTAGATTTTGCTCAAATATTATTCATAAAACAAAATGTGATAACAGGACTGTATTAGGTATGTAATAAGTAGTTAATTTTTCAGAATTATTACTTTTTTAATCCAAAGAATACTCACTTGCTTTCAACTTAAGTTCAATTTGCCTCTTGCTAGTTATAAAATCTAAATTCTCTGTTGGTATGTCGTATCCATACGCATCCAAAATGTCTAACAAACTCCTTGTGTTAGAGGCATCCGTCTTTTTAGGAGCCCGAAAAATATACACCTCACCATTGCCTTTGCTGTTTTCATACTCGTCTGGGATGAGCTCTGTCGAGGGTTTTATTTCAATGAGTTTTACATCTTTAAGATCATCTTCACTGTAGGAAACCTTCGACAACCTTGGATCTGCATGTAAAAATTCCGTATCTGCAGCAATCATGACACCTTTAGTGGACGCGATGGTAAATGAAAGTACATACTTCCCAAGATCGGTTTAATCTTGCACTGAAGTGTCGACGGTTCTTTGTCTGATACTTTATCAGTTTTATCAATTTCGATAACGTTTTATGTGTATATAAAACGATCGAAGGTCGCATTAGCCTCAATATTCTCTTAAATTTACAGTGCATTTTGTATATGCAAATATTTAGGCTTTACGTAAATGTGCCCCAAAAAACATTGCGCTTTTCTAGATCAATAGTAACCATATCGAATATAATCCAACACTATCGGAGTGGAATAAACTGAAAACATCTCAAACAAAATTTATAGGTACTTACCTATAAATAAATTAAAAACATTACTCGGAATACGACGATAAAAGAAGTGACACATCTTCGATAAAATATCCAAGATGCTCATGTTTAAAAAAAAACTGATATCAACGGAGTAATAATTTTTATTTCAGTGATGAAATAAATAAAAACACTCGGTTAATAAAAATATGAAAAGAATAATTCATTTTTAAAAAATAGAAATTAACATGATAAGAGATAGATTAAATATAGAACTCAATGTACATTTTCTTGATTAAAGAAATATTTAAATGCTAAAATTAATATTTTGAAATAATTCTTCAAGTGTAACATATAATAATTTTCTACGGTAGTACAGTATTTATGCATTCCTCCACCAACAGCTTCACATTTTTCGGTACATATTGAATTAGAATTTGCAACATTTCTGTCAAATTATTTCTGATACAATTACTTGAGCTGCTACTCCTTTCGTCATGTAAATTCATAATTACGGTCCTTAATATATCTTCTTTTGGATTATATTTGCACTCTAACATAACTTTCAAAACGGACAGCATGTTAGTCACGTTTTCCAGAGCACCATTGTCCTGTTCGGCTTGATTTTGGCAGTCATAGAGGTAACGAGCCAGTTTTTTATCAATAAAATCGATAATAGTATCGCGACAGTTGGCATCTTTTTTAAATAAAAGCAGAAGCTTCGTATTCAATAAATGTAATCCGTGCTGAAACAGAAAGAAAAACTAAACCAAATCTGTCTTTCTCAACTTCAGAGAGCCACAACCACTGATATAAATATAATTAATAATCGCATTGTATTTTCCAATACCTATATAATTTTTAAGTGAACTCCTCTTCCTGAAGCTCAATTTTTCTAATGTATCTTTAAAAATTATAATAAAGAAATAAATACATAGTATATTAAAAAAACAAGTTTCATAACTTAAGACATTATTTAGCGCCTGCCTCCAAGTGCGCTGAAATGTCTTATAAATCGCATATTTTATACTATTTTTTCTATTTTGGTTGCTTAAGATGAAAATACACGATTCAATTTGGTTCAACAATTTGGTTAATTCAACCAAATTGAACCAATATAATTGCTTTAATTTGATTGAGGTGCAATCTTTCCATCTTCTCGTTAATGTTATCCGGCGAATAACTTGATTTTTATGAATGGTTGATTGATTTTTACGAATTGTTTCCATGATAGTTACCCGACAGTTATTTTATCAGGAGGTGAAAAGACCGGCCCTTAATCAACCAAATTGTTCAACCAAATTGAATCGTGTATTTCCGCCTTTAAGGGTGCATTCACGGAGCGCTCGGAGTATTACTTTTTAACACTCTAAGGCTGGGCGCAGACTGATCAAGCAAAAACGTCTTTAGGCAAAGCGTTTTTGTTTGAACTTGCCAAAATCTGTTTTTTACATGCATTAAATAGGTACATCGCACACTGATGAAACAAAACTTGCCAACAAAACACAACGCTGTTAAACAAACTGTTGTGTGAAAAGACAAATTTGCTTAATCAGTGTGCGGCGACATCTAACAAAACGTTGTCCAACAAAACGAATTGCTTTGTATAAAAACGTTTTCTGTCTAATCAGTGTGCGTTACCGGCAGGCACCATCTAACAGGTTACAACAAAAAGCAACGTGTATGGAGTGCAAACATAAATTTTTGTTTGACGTTCATTCAGCCGACTGTTTTGACTAAAGTCGTTTTGCATCATCAATGTGCATTTCACTCAAACAAAGCGTTATGGAACAAAACGAAACAGTTTTGTTGTAAAACGTTTATGCATGCAGCATTGTTGCAAGATCAAACATAATGTTTTTCAGTGCCACAAAACGTTTTGTCTAAAGACGTTTTTGCTTGATCAGTCTGCGCCCAGCCTTAATGCACTGAAACCCATTCGCTCTCCCGCACACTTCTGCTCAGAGCGCGTTCCGAGTGTCATATCGAACTAGCTTAATGTAACGAAATCTGAGTTATTTTGTAATTTAAATACAGGCTGTTACAAATTCGAGGCTCACCATTGGGATCTCGGAAACGGTAAGAGATACGAAGTCAGTTAAATTGGGGCAAAGTTGCGTATTTTAGTGCTGAACAATAATCTGTTTTGAAATATCTTCTACGATTTTTAGTTCTTGAAATATTTCCAAAAAACCGAAACACGTAATCTTCTTTTTTATTTTTTTCCGAAGTTATTATTACAGGGATCACAACAAAATGAATACATCCTACAGGCACTTTTTTGAGCTCTTTACGATGATATCATTAGATTGTACTTACAACGTTTCGTTTCGCTCTGACCATCATCAACTTCATTTTTTCTTATGGCCGCCATATTGGATTTTAATACCATTAAATAGATCTATTTTTTCTGATGTTTCTACATGTATCACACATCTCTATTTAATAAAATGAAGTAGCTATGAATGCAAAAAACTGTTGAAAATAACAGTGCAAAGAAAAATATGGCTTGCTGTGAAGACAAAAAAGAAAATACATTTTGACACATCTTCGTACTATCTTGTGTTGTTTACTACTCGATTGTAATTAGTCTAAACTTATCACAATGAATTTTTCCAACGAAGAAAAGCGTGACATGTTAAGAATTTATTATGGTAACAATAGCAATTCAGTAATAGCGAGCGAAATTTATTTCCAACAATACCCAGAAAGGCGCCAACACATAGAACAACGTTTGGTAAATTAGATAAAAACATTGCACTTCATGGATCTTTTCATAAAACTCGAAGGAAGTATGGAGATCGCCTTAATGATGAGGAGAACGAAGAAATATTAGAAGAGGTAATTAATAGTTATTTATAAAATGTATGAAATTAGATATTACAGGAAATAAAGTTAATAATAAAAATATATAATTTAATTACAAATCTAATCAACTACTGCCTTATCTGTTTCAATTTTCTTTTATAATTTGTTCTTTTAGATTACAAATAACCCATCCAATTCTACCCGGCAAGTTGCGGATACTGTAAATGCTACACATCATGTTAAAGTTTGGAGAGCCTTGAAAAAACACAATTACAAATGCTACAAAGTACACGTATCGCACGTTTCACTTCCTGGCGATATTGAAAGACGATTAGAATGGTGTCACTGGCTTAGCAATCACTTCAATAGGGATGAAAATTTTTTAAACAAAATTATTTGGTCGGACGAAAGTAAATTTACAAATCATGGTTTATTCAATCGAAATAACGAACACGTCTGGTCGCTTGAAAATCCAAGAATCAACAGGCCAGTTCGAAATCAAGTCAGATTTGGGTTAAATGTTTGGACAGGAATTTTGGGAGATCAATTTATTGGACCATTTATTTATGAGGAAAATCTAAATTCCGAACGTTATCTAAATTTTCTTAGAACTACATTTGAAGAATATTTGGATGATATTGTTACGGTATAAATCGAAACAAGGGGCATAGCGTAGCTTAAATATTATATTAAACATAATTAAATACAGGCAAACATAATTATACAAGTTTAATTTAGAATAGGTACTCACATTCTTAGTTCACAACACAAACTAAATTACAAGAAATTACATACTGTTATGACAACTGATTATGATCTTCTCTTTATGCAGATCGTGGGCTTTTTATACAAAGCGTAAGTCGATCAATTCCGAGTTCTAACGAAACCGGAAAGGCACGACAGATTACGAGGTAATTCAAATCTGTTCCCACGCGCTCAAGCTTCACCACCTGCAGGTGTCAAGGTTCCGCTGTTTACGCCGACGAGATGCATTTTCTCTTATCTCAAGTTTGCTAAATAAATTCAATGCATGAATTTACTTCTGTCTTGTCACAATATTAATTTAAGGAGACTTCCAGAATTATGGTTTCAACATGATGGTGCACCACCGCACAATGCAAGGGCTGTTTGTGATTATTTGATCGAACAGTCTCCAAATCAGTGGATTGGGAATAGGGGAGTAGTTCGTTGGCCTGCAAGGTCATCGGACCTCTCTCCACTAGATTTCTTTTTGTGGGGAGTTTTAAAAAATAAAATTTATGCAGAACCAATTAACGACATTGCCGACCTACGAAATAAAATTTTACTTTCTTTTAATTCACTACGAAGAAGAGACGTTCAACGTGCTATTAACAACATTCGACGAAGAATAAATTTATGTATAGAAAAGAACGGAGGATATTTCGAATATCTTCTCTGAACGTTTTGTTTTGTTTTAAATTATTATTATTCTAATATTTCTTCACTCCTCTCATCATTAAGGCAACTTCCATACTTCTTTTGAGTTTTATGAAAAGATCCACAAAGTGCAAAGCTTCTATCTAATTTATTAAACAATGTTCTATGTGTTTAGCGTTTTTCTGGATATTGTTTGAATTAAATTTGGTTTGATGTTAAGTTATTGTTGTTAACATAATAAATTTTTAAATTTTCGTCTTTCTTGATTTATAACGGTAATTTTTATAACTGAAAATCTTACTAAATTCAGCTTTCGTAATGTACCTACGAAATAAAACTTCGAAGGCATATCAAAGCTTTATTGTTTTTGTCTTCCCAGCAAATCATATCGAGGGCGTCATATCAGAAGGACGTATCAGCATAGGATTATAATGGCGCTTACGCCCTTCTGATATGACGCCCTCGATATCTTTGCACTGTTATTTTCAACAGTTTCTTTCATTTATAGTTAGTTCACTTTATTAAATCGGGATGTGTGATACATGTAGAAACATCAGAAAAAATAGATCTATTTAATGGTATTAAAATCCAATATGGCGGCCATAAGAAAAAATGAAGTTGATGATGGTCAGAGCGAAACGAAACGTTGTAAGTACAATCTAATGATATCATCGTAAAGAGCTCAAAAAAGTGCCTGTAGGATGTATTCATTTTGTTGTGATCCCTGTAATAATAACTTCGGAAAAAAATAAAAAAGAAAATTACGTTTTTCGGTTTTTTGGAAATATTTCAAGAACTAAAAATCGTAGAAGATATTTCAAAACAGATTATTATTCAGCACTAAAATACGCAACTTTGCCCCAATTTAACCAACTTTGTATCTCTTACCGTTTCCGAGATCCCAATGGTGAGTCTCGAATTTGTAACAGCCTGTATAGAAAATTTTTTTTTGTTATATATCGGTTGGTGACTTTAGTTGACGTTTAAGATAATTCAAACAAATTTCAGTTTGGGGGTTATTTTTGCAATTTGAGATATTGTCAAGCAAATGTCAATTTGGAGGTTCTTTTTGTAATTTTAAATGTCAACAAATGTCGCTACATACATACATTTTAGCCAACCTAATAAAATAAAATTTCGGATGCTTCAATGAGCTACTTTACGAAACCCCAGCGGCGGCTGGTGCATACAAATTTGGGTGCGCACTCGACATGCGCTATGTAATTGCTTGTTCTCTGTTTATATGAGGCAAAGCTAGCGTTCAGCGAGTATTCGCGACTTGTCAACGCGAGAGGTCTCTCTTAATCGCAAAATGGCCGATAAAAGGGTGAACAACATTGCAGTTGCGAAGTTTGATTGGTGCATGTTTTCTGATGTTTTCAGTGTTAAACCAATCCGTGAAATGTTGTTCACCCTTTCGATAGTACCAGCAGAGGTCGCCTACTTTGTTTAATTTCGCGAATATCTAGTGAATACCCAAATTCGTATGCACCAGCCACCATTGCGAAACCCAAATGAATTTTATAACATGTATATACAATAGTCATTAAAGCATCGAAACTTAAAACTAACTATCTACTAACCTTCTCTTTAAAGCGAAGTATATCAAAAGTTAACAAAATTTCAACCAAGAACTCCAAAAATGCTTCTGTTATATTCGAAATTTCATTTAATTGCAACCAGTCTGAATTGTTCCATAGAATGCCATAAGTTCTAATAATGATATTAAGAGTTGTTTTAAGAAACTCATAATCTGCTTCGTCTGCGTTTTTAATGCAAAACTTAAGATAAGTGAACAACATGTGAAAGCAAAAAGATAAAATGTTGGTAAAGTTTGTATTCTGCAGTATTAGGCGGTATTCTCGTTGAGATATATTTGGGGTTTCATTGGTAGAATAATTAAACTCGAACGTGAACAAAGACGCACTGTCGAATTCATAATTACCAATAATTTGGCTTAGTTTCTCTTTGTTATAACATTTTGCGTAGGTCCCGTGTTTTATCAGTTGAGGCACGAATTGTAGAAATTTTATCAGCGTTTCCTTAACTCTCTTGTCTAAATCTATGACCGGTTTCCCCAATAAATCCAAAAAGTTCTCTTCCATGCTTTTCTAACTTGAACTTCTAATTACCAAGGTAAGCAATTAACTACTTTATAATTAAAATTAATCACCAAGTAACGCAGTGTATGTAATTATTGCATGACAATTAACTTTGCGTTTCAATTGTTATGAATTACATTTTTAAATTTAATCACAAGAATGCGCTGATGAAACGCTTTGAACCCAAATATAAAAGAAGAAGTTCTTGAAATAATTATTGTGGTGTTAGACACACACAGAATATAGACGAAGAACAATATAAATAAAAATGAATTTTTAAGAAATTTGAATTTAATAAAAAGGAAAACGTGTTTGATTTCGGATGAAATAATTTCACCAACAGTTGGTACCGTCAAACGAAAATCGATTAATATTTCGCTAGCTATGATTAATTTAATCTAATTGATTTATTTTCTATTTATTCTATTTAAAATTTAACGATTTATTTTCAATTTTAGAGCTTACCACTTCTCAAGAAATTTAAAAGAAATTATGTTGGCTGTCCTGACTTCGCATGATTTCAAATATTTGTATTAAAAATATAATTTAGATTTAATATTATTATTAATGAAAAGGAACTTATCACAAATCTAAGCTGAGAAAGTGATGAGAAATTTAAATAATTATATAATCTCCGAACATCAAGAGATATGACAACCTAACCTCAATTTGATGTATGTTTTCCGCTTCGATTTGTATTATAACCTCAAATTTAACTTAAAAAATTGTTAATATTCGTTAATTTAAATAATGGATTCACTACCAAATGGTTTAACTGGGGCACAGAAGGACGAGCTAATGGATCAAGTAAAACAACAAATAGCAGTAGCAAATGCACAAGAATTATTAACGGTACATGATTCGCTAAAATCGGCGTGTTTCTAATTCTTAAATTTCAGAAAATGACAGAGAAATGCTTCAAGAAATGCATAAATAAGCCAGGAACGTCTTTAGATAATTCCGAACAGGTAGTTTTCGCTCAAATTTATTTTTATTTATTTGTCACGCATGGTTACAATTTTCTTCAGAAATGCATAGCCATGTGTATGGATCGATATATGGACTCGTGGAACCTAATATCCAAAGCATATAGCATCAGAATACAGCGAGAAAGGCAACACATGTAGTGCGGTGATGTACCTTCTTAGTTGGATTTAGAAAAGCGTATCGGAGCCTGACTGAAGTAAAATCTCAATTTGTAAAATACTACTAAGCAAGTATGTCTTGTAAATATGTTACAAAAGTCTAAGTAGATGAATATATAGGCAGTTTGATCATTTTGCCAATGCATTTATCACTTTGTTGTATACTTGTGATTAGTTTTATTAAATTTTATTAAAAAAATGCAATATTCTACTTAGAAATCTGGAAATACAAATCCTTCAACCTTATTTAAAATGTTTCCTATTTAATGTCTTTGTTTTAAATATTAATTATTTGTTGTATTTTCTTTTTTTTAACTAGAATCTCCAAACATAGATATCGCTTAAAATTTAAATTCATTACCTATTTTCAATAAGTGTTAATTTAAAGAAGCGTTAAAAATACCAGAAAGTTTAATATAAAAAGAATTCAAAATGTTTTGTTTATTCAAACACAACTACAATAAATTAGTCATACACATTACAAAATATGAGCAAATATAACGTTATTTAAGTACTCATTACAGATCAGATCTTACATTTGGACAATCTTATATAAAACACAAATATTAAGTACTAAAAGGGAATGTTGAGTACACTGAAACATGTTTCAAAAAAGTATCCTTTCAATGGTTTCAATTCTCGTAACATTGTGAAGTCATCCTTTTTCACTAAAAAATCAAAACCAACTTGATGAATTTTTCAACCAAACACGTCATATTTTTTAGTTTGAAGGCATATTTAAATAGAATAATTGTCATGTGAATATACAATAATACTTATGTTACTATTATGTTTATCAATTTATCACCAAATGCAAAATACTATAGTTTCTATTATGTTTATCAATAAATCACCAAATCCAAAATACTATAGTTTATCAAAATTTATCATATATTAATATTATTGATTGATCATTTTTGAAACATGTTTAATAAATACTACATGTAGACCACTTTGTAGGTGATCTATGTTGAATTCAAAATATCTTCAACATTAGAGTTGAATTCAAAATCCTCACTTGTAATACTACTAACAACACTCTCATTAACTTCCCTACTTTTGTTTGTACAGTCATTTTCACAACCATTTACATTATCAGCATCTAAATCGCTATTTAATTGAATTGACTTTTCAACAGCCAGCAAATTGTTTGAAGACGAAGTTTCTGTCTTTTTTTGTACCAAATCGGCTTCACTTCCCGACATAAAATCTTCTTCGTAATTATCAAGTGAGTTGAATTCAAATAACTTGTCAATATCCTTATTGTTGGATTTTTCTTTGAATTCCTTACTGTAGAGCGAGGGCAAAAGCATGTCATTGCATCGTTGCTTAGTCATTACTGGAAGAGGCGGCAAATCTGACAAGGAGCTTAAACTACTCTTTGTTTTCAACTTTTCCGATTTCTGCGGCGACAGTTTCAGTTTTTCAAACGACGAATCAAATTTAGAAAATTTTCCGTCTCTTACAACTGGTGGTGAAATCTCCGAATCACTGCCCGTTTGATCAGGGGACCCTTTCAACTTTTCAGACTCACTATTCGAACTTTTCTCAAGATTCACAAGGTCATCCTGAATACTTTCTCTTACACTGTCTTCTGCAATAGAACTTGTGCCCTCAAAGGTATCATCTTTTTCAACCAGATCTTTAATACATGGCACAATTGAAACAATGTCACTTGCTTGTTTTTGATCTTGTACATTGGTTAAATTATTTTTGAGCACTACGGTTTCATGTTTCAGCTGATTGCTTGGACTTACATCAAAAGTTTCGTTTAGTTTATTTGTAACCGTTGGAACTTTAGCAGTGATGGTTCGATTTTCTTGTTGTGAAATTGATCTTGTATTATTAGAAATTGATTCATCAGTGATATCAGGTGGTTTAATTATGTCTTTTGCCTTAACGGGATTGTTAATATGATCATGCAGAGGAACTTGTGATTGAGCAATTTGTATTATTTGCAGCAATAAAGGCAATGTCGATTTATCGTCTAACTGCGGTATTTTAGATTCTTGCACAATTTTACTTCTTCCCTCATAGTAATACTGTGATCCCATGTAGGTCTCCGGTTCAAACACTGAGATTGTAAACTCGAGGTTGAAGTATTCTAAAAATTCTCTTACTAAACAAAACATTAGTTTCCCTTGCTGCGATTCCAAGTGTTCTTTGACTTTCTTATTTAAAAACGGTTCCTTCTTCTGCAACTAAGGTTGAAACATAAAAAATCAAACATGAAGCGTAATAAGACTTACGTGTTCTTCATCATCTAAAGCGAGAAATATACTAGCACGTAATTGAGCCTGAAAATTATTTATAAGTGCGTTAAGTATACTGTAAATGCTGGTGAATGCAAACCCTAATTTTTGCTAAACATCCATTTGTTTCTAAAGCTTGAGCAACTAAATCTCGAAGTTCTGTATCTTCTTCGACGGACATTTCACTTGCAGACCGATGTAGTTTTTGTGTAGGAAAACTAATTAACGGTTAAAGTTTCGAAAGCAAATGAACTTTGTTTTGTATAAATCGAACTAGTTAGTAAAATTTTGAGGTTATAACAAACTGAAAATTTACAAAGTTGGCTACCTCTCCTAGTTACAAAAAAAAAGAGTAAAGGGCATCAAGTAACAAAAAGAAACCAAATTCAACAATTCTATTTAAAAAAATGCTATATTTAATATTAAATTATCTTTTGATTTAAATTATTGTTTCACTCTGATTTTCGGGAGCTAGATTTTGAAGTTTTATGAGATTTTCGAATTGTCTTCAGCAATTTAAAAATCGCTTCGGGTTCTACTTGCATATTCAACAGTTCAATGATGATACTAAAAAGATAAATAATCAAAATAAAGTAATAAAAAGCACTTGCGTAATGACAACTTACTGAAAAATGGTCGGACAAGCATGAATTCCCGCTAATTCGGAGAGCTGAATTAATTCCTCTTGGTGAGGTTGCAGGTTAATATACGACTTTAAATGATTTTCAATAAGATCCATTTTGAATTTTGATTATTTTAACATAAAAAATTTTGCTGCACAGCCATAAACGGCTAACAAACAACTTGGGGAAATTGATGACCTTTAGGTTGGCAATGGTGAACTTACACATCTTGTTCGAAGACCTTGGAACCTTGGATGTTTCTTTTCTCTGCAGTTTTCGTCGTCGGTAATAAATTTACTTCGTTTTAATTAGATATTAATCGACATGGCGACATTAAACGACAATAACGACATATATTCTTCAAATTACGGGACAGGAGACGTTGCAAGAGGATTTACAGGTATGTCGTCAGGTTTTACGTGAACGGTGAACGTGACATTCAGCATCACTCCCCCGTTTAACCTCAAATCGCTCCTCTTTATGTGAATTTCAGGCGTCTATAAGCCGTTTTCATCACCGTACCTAAATTTCGATCCAGTATACATACCGGCTACTCAACCTGAGTATATATTCTTGGATGGCAGTAATAAGCAACGAGGTCGATTCGAATTAGCTTTCGGACAAATAGGCGCTTCTTGTATGATCGGGGCAGGGATTGGAGGTGCGACGGGATTTTATAATGGCCTCAGAGCAACGACGTTAGAAGGACAAACAGGAAAACTGAGACGAACACAGTAAGTTAATCCAATTGGTATTAATAACCCTTTAAATACTTTCACCGACATTGTGTTACTTAAAGGCCATTTTCATAATAGGACTTTAAATTTAAAGTAAGCTTGTTTTCGTATTCTTAAAATGTCTTGAAATGAAAGTCTTTGTTAGGCCCTATATTTGTGTTTAGTGTTCATTCAAACACTTTATTAGCAGCACTTTACCTTCAGCCTGCACATGAATCCTATAAAAAATGTTTGGCATATGTCAGAAAGAAGGTTTCAAAATAACATGCTGTTCTACTTGGAAGAATTCAGATCATATTACAATGGTTCAATAAACTATGCCAAATCATCTTCATTCAAATAACACACATTCATTAACCAACTTTACTTTTATCTAACCAATTAAATAATTTTGCTTTGTTTAATTATTATTAAACAGTAATTCTAACTTAATCACTCTCTATCTTACACAAATTAATCTGCTATGTCCTGGACATAATAGAATAATAGTAGTATACAGTGAAACTTCCCTTGGCAGATACCTCTCTTACATCCAGTTGCACCAACATTATTTAAAGTTAATCTCAAAATAAAGCTAAGAAAATCCTATGTTTAATCTAGGATTACTTAACAATAATGTTGGTGCAACTCAGGCTTAGCTGGACAGTTTTTAATTCCCCATTTATGTAATATACATGCATTTATACCTCTATGAGGCGGACACCTCTAATAGGAGAACAGTTTGCTGAACACGGTCAGTGTTAACCTAAGAGAGGTTTCACTGTATGTATGATATTACTGAAATTTAAGTATTGTCAAGAAGTATTTATATTTTACATAATTTTAATGTTACAGATTATTAAATCATATTATGAAAAAGGGTAGTGCCACAGCCAATACATTAGGATCAATAGCAGTTCTTTATTCTGCTTTTGGTGTAATTCTATCGTGGGCAAGAGGAGTCGATGACGATCTTAATACAATAATTGCTGCTACAGCAACTGGATGCTTATACAAATCTACAGGTAATATTTTTCGTTTTATATAAAAATATTATTTATGAAATATGTATACAGGGTGTAAATAAAATGTACAGCAAATTTAAGGCGCTAATCTTTGAGTTACATACAAGGGAAGCAGATTATAGCCGGGATGCCATTTTCAATTCATGTCAAGTCCTCGCAGTTCATAGAAAGTACAGTTGTATTTTCTTGCTCAGTTAAAGTTTACTTATGATTTTTTCTTTCATTATTTGTGGTGTGTCTTGTTTGGGTAACTAACGCCAAAGCAAGGAAAATTTTTGTTAAATAAAATATTCCACAGGCCAGATAAGAGCCTGCTGTCTTGTGAAATCTATTAGGTCTTGATGTAAATTATAATTATTAAAATATTTTTTTTACAGGTGGTTTAAGGAAATGTGGAATGGGAGGCGCAATAGGATTTGGCATGTCTGCATTGTACGCTCTTTGGAACTCGAGAGAAAAATTGGCCGAATTAAGACAATTCAATCCAGCGTAAGCGTTAATCAATTCTAGTTAGAAGTAATACTAAATTCAAAATGATCTAACACAGTACATTAGCGATTAATTCGATCATATATTATGATCATGTAACATAAATTTTTGTGTCTTATTTATTTAAATATGTGTATAGCGCTTGAATTATTTAAGCTAGGTTTCTATTATATAGCGAACAAGTTCTCGTATATACATAAGGAATACATTTAGATCCTAAGAGCGTATTTAATTGTGGTAGTAATTGTTGAAGAAACAATTGTGTCTTTCTGTTTCTCTATCTATTACTCTTGTCCATCTTTTGTATATAATTTGTGCTGTGATCCTCACTACTACAAAATATAACTGTTTGTATAGATTTTTTTTTTGTTTTTTTTTGTTTTCTTTGCACTAATTTTATTTATTTATTTTTGTCAGTCTGAATAATTTATAAATTTCTTTTGATAACTATTTCCTTTAAAGAAATTGTCTGAGTTTTTAATGTGTTTACTTTACCATTTGATATCTACTTTGAATTATATCAGTATACAGGGTGGTCCCGAAAGAAGATGGCAAAAAGCAATCAGTTATAGGAGATAATGAGTAAAACTCATAGACAAGAAATTTTCCTAATAAAAGTCTTTTCGTTTTTGAGATAAAAATAATTGAAAATTTGCTGTATGCTAATGAGTTTAGATGTTACAGGTACCGTTCCTAAAAAAAAATGCAAATGTTGCTATAACAACAAATTTTCAATTATTTTTATCTCAAAAACGAAAAGACTTATTAGGAAAATTTTTTGTATATGAGTTTTACTCATCATCTATAACTGATTGCTTTTTGGCACCTTCTTTCGGGACGAACCTGTATTTTTGGTTTATTAAAAAATGCAGTGATACTTATAATGACCTGCTTTAATTATAGGAGCAGTTTATCTGAAGCTCTTGAACTCTTGTAATTGTTTCTTCAAATGCAACAACATATGTTTTAAATAGTCAATAGGGAATTACTGTAGATAAATTGAAATAATTTTAAAAGATTTTAAATTATCCAGTGTTAATAAGCTCACTGTGATTTCTGATAATAAAAAAATAAATAAAAATTTGGTCTGCACTTAATATTTTTAATTATTTTGTTTTTTTTTTTTTTGTTGACAGGACAAGATAACCACAACTGGAGGTAGTGCAATTTAAGAAAATTAAATTATTAAATAAAATGGTGTTCATTACTTTTTCAACGAAAATAAAGAATGCTTCATAGAATGTGTTTTCCCTTCGTTATTTGAATTATAATATCTTAATAATTATCGAAACACTTTCTTGTCCGATGAAAATTATCACAAAATATGTAATTACAGTTAATTGACTGGAAACTTCGTAATTACCTATTTTGTAATAACTTTAATAATAATTTTCTTTAAAAATTTAATTGAAATGGAAGGAAACTAGAAACTTAGGTTTAATTATGTTGGCTGCACTGCATGAAATTGTTTATGTGGCTAATTTCAAAGAAATGCCGCATTGTCATATGTCATTTTCTAATTTACTTTTAGAAAACGTCACTGTCGTACTAATATGTTGCAAAATGTTAAATCACTGATAATAAAAATTAAATATTTGACACCATTCCCGTAAGAACAACATTTAATAGTATGTTTATTAATAAGTGCGTGTGTGCTCAGTGACAATCGAATTTTCATTTAATTCAATGTGTAACTTCTATCCAATTCCACTCCACCATGAAAAAACTATTTAAAATAGACACCGCTTCTAAGGAAACAAATAATTACGTCGGAAAAGTGTTCACCGTAGGTAGATACACGGTCGCAGTTGAAGAAATTCTAGCTGAAGGTAATTATCAAGTGTTGAGTAAACTTGTTTAGAAAACACTTCAACAAGATAACATATTTTTGCTTTAATTTTCTGCAGGTGGTTTTGCTATTGTCTACCTCGTAAAGGCCACTAATGGAACACGTTATGCACTCAAGCGTATGTACGTCAACAACGAACAGGATCTCAACGTTGCAAAAAGAGAGATACAGATTGCTGTACGTACTACAACATCCTCTTACCGCTATTTACCTCAACACTAAATTTATTTCGCAGAGTAATTTAAGTGGACATAAAAATATCATCGGCTATGTCGATTCAAGTCTGACAGCCACTGGTGGAGGAGTGTATGAAGTACTCTTGTTAATGCCTTATTGTCAAAATAATGTCTTAGGACTAATGAAGGCTCGTGTTAAAGCTACGTTTACCGAACAGGAAGTATTAACAATATTTTGTGATACGTGTGAGGCTGTATCAAGACTTCATCACTGCCAAACTCCTATTATACATCGAGATTTGAAGGTATATTCAATTTTTCTTACTCAACTAAAGCTAATAGAGAACCACATAGATCAAAAATGTAATTCATATCTGCATTCCTTTTTAATATTTTACTAATGCTTTTGTGTACTGTTTATTATCTTTAATATAACATTTTTAGTAGACACATAACATAGATTCTTTGTATTTCATCCTACGCTATAAATAATCTTGGGTACTAGATTGTGATAGTTAATACATATCTATGTATGTGGAGCCTTATCTTTTATTGAGAGTTATTTAAATCTTATATCTAGCTATCAATTGAGTTTAAACTTGATTTTATACTTATGTAGATGCAAACAAAAGTTTTATGTAGAACAGAAAATCTTTTGAATTATATTTTTATTGTTAATTATTTAATTGCTGCATTTAACAAACAAAAAATACAAGTCTTCCTTCCCTGGCAGAAATTGACTTCATAACAGTACTAGACTTGTTTCACAATTCCAAGCATAAAGGAATTTTTACAAAATATACAACATGTTCTACTTTATAATCTGCACGTGGAAGTTTCACATGCTTCAAAAGATACAAATGTAATGTAATTTTTTTTTGTGGAATATATGAAGTTGCCACTATTTGACTTTGTTTAATCATCTTCATATTTCTTTAGTTTTAAGTAAGGAAGGTATTAGTGTATCGAACTTTAAACTTTAAATTTTTTTTGTATATTAATTTGAATTTGAAGACATTTTCATCCTTTGTAGGTGGAAAATATTTTAATTAGCGAGAATGGAAATTATGTGATCTGTGATTTTGGATCTGCGACTGGTCGCATCTTAAATCCCTCAGTGCAAGGTGTTTCCGTCGTCGAGGATGAAATTAAAAGGTACACAACTCTCAGCTATAGAGCACCAGAAATGGTGGACATGTATTCTGGAAAAGCAATCACAACTAAATCTGACATTTGGGTAGGAATGATCCAGCACGTGACACCCGTATTTTTAGTTCTGAATTTTTTTGTCGCAGGCATTAGGATGTTTGCTTTATAAATTGTGCTTTTTTACTCTTCCATTTGGTGAAAGCACTCTGGCCATTCAGAGTGGTAATTTCTCCATTCCTGATAGCTCAAGATACTCCAAAAGGCTACACCAATTAATACGTAAGTATCAATACAGCAGAATTTTAAATAATTAAATACTGTGTTCATTACAAAATTTCAGTACTGTTCATATCTGAAATTATATTTCTTTGCTTTAGGTTACATGTTAGAACCAGATCCAGATAAAAGACCTGACATTTTTCAAGTCTCTAGTGTTGCTTTCCTGATTGCTGGAAGAGAAAATCCTGTTCTTAACCTTCTAGTATGTATAATATGATTACATTTATTTCTTTTACTTATGACTGTAAACAGATTTTAATTTTAACAAATTTAAAACGCATTTTGGCAAGTTAAGGAGTGAAAGAATCAACGTTTTCAGAAATCATCAATACCAAATTTAGAAGACTTGCCAGTTCCTCAATTCGAATCGGAGTCAAAGAAACCTCAAATTAAAGCAACGGCAAAATCATCAGCCACTCCAATCGTTGAAGGAACCAGTGTGATGCCTCGTCAGCGTCCAAAAGGAAGTTCGACGCAACCTCTCCACTTAAACAACATCCCTCTAACTCTCAGCCCTAGTCCAACAACTGTTAAAAAGTCACAGAGTCCTGTAACTGATTACCAAGCATTCCCTTCGAAATCTGCATTAATTCAACAGACATATCCTTCTTCCAATTTTTCGTCTGCCACGCAGAGCTTCTCCCCTGCACCAGTATTTCAAAGTTCTCAGACTTTTTTCGTCTCTAGTCAAGAAGTACCAGATAGAAACTTCGATAGTTTATTTCAGTCTCCCATTTATCCTGATCCTTTCCGAGATGATTCCAGTAATTCTCCTTCGGTTACCGTTAAAGCTGATTTCGAGTCTGGAGTGTCCAAGTGTGAAGCAGCCGTTTCATCACCGATATCTCCAGAGAAATCGTTTGTTAATTCTTCTAACATTCAACTGAAGCACGGTATGATGGAGTCTTCTAGCCAATGCATAGTTAGTTCAAGTGATTCACCGCCCGCTTCTCCCTCTTTATCTGTTCCAAAGGGTCATCGACGCAACATGAGTGATACTACTGCTTTCAATAAGTACGATAGATTTTTTTGCCGAGTGCATGCACAAACTAGTAATTTGGGGCCGAAAATAAATTGTTAAACTTTTTAGGGTTTATGCTAGTGAAACATCTCAGTTTTTGGCACCGTACGAATCATCAATTAAAATGAAAGAAAGCGATGTGCTGACTGGTGATTTAAGCAGAATGCCAATGGTACCACCGGGAACCTCAGTTTCAACCACTGATATTAGCCATGCGTTAGAACCTGACACTCGTTCACTTTCAGCTGAAGTTGCTGACTGGAATCCGTTTGAAGAACCACCGTTTAGCCAAATGACTGAAGATCATATATTCGGGGCTGAATTTGATAAGATTAGAAGAGGCAGTCAAAGCAGTAAGTGTTTTTATGAGAAAAAAAGAGATTTAAATGAATAAAAACAAAAAAGCTAAGTATTTTATTTTAAGCAGGCATTCAAGGTGTAAAATCTCGGGAGAGTTTGGTTATGTCAGTCTCAGAGGATCCCTTCGGATGTGCACCGTTCAGTCTTCCAGTGAGATCACGCCCTAAAACTGGTCTGCATTCATCAGGTAATGATCATTGCTAAAGATTTTAAAATGTATTCTCATATAGATGAAACTATTACTTAATTCGTTGCAATTTTCAGATTAATTAAATCATTAAAATAAGAAAGTAATGTGATGCTTGGAAGTTCTAAAAGAATTAGTATATTATTATAACACCGAACTTTAGTTGAACATTAATCATTATTTATATACATATTAGTAATGTATTAGATTCAGTTTGAAAAAAAAGAACTCATCCGCTCAGACTTTAGAAAAATTTATTTTATTATTAAGTCTAAATATGAATATTTTTACAAGTAGGAAAACCAAATAAATAGTGGACAATATATACACTGTGTCCCAGAACTCGCGCCCCAGAGAGCAAAGGCAAATGCCGATAGCAATGCGAAACACATATTCGAAAACTAAAATTGTCTAATTCAAAAGATAAGCGAGTTAAGAATAAAAAACAGTAGCCAATCCTAACAGCGAAATAGAAGATGGTCATAGGTATTGCGTAGGATTTCATTAAGTTGCTAGGATACTTAGAAATGCATTGTTGATACAAAAAAAATGTGAAAAAACTGGTCCACTTCATTGTGACACTGCTGTCAACCTTTGTAACTGTCACTTGGAAGGTTTAAGCGTAAGACTCGAGCAGATACCGTCATGTTTTCCGTCGCTGATTATAGCGAAATGATAATTATTTATGAAGAGTGTGGACCCAACGCCAGAGAGGCAGCACGAGTTTTTTCTCAGCGCTTTCCCGATCGTCCCCTAGACCATAAAGTAATTCTTAGAGCTGTCAAAAGAATGCGAGAGACCGGTCAAGTTGTTCCGACTCGTAACGAAATTGGTGGTGCTCCTAGAAGAGTTCGAACAGTCGAAAACGAAGAAGCGATACTAAATGCATTTGAGGAAGACGGAACAAAAAGCATAAGAAAAGTTTCACGCGAACTGGATATTTCGCGTTCTTCAGTTCAACGAGTTATGAAAGAGGATCGCCAACACCCTTTCCATTTCACAAGAGTGCAGCATCTGCAGCCGGAAGATCATCCCGCTAGAGTAGAATTCTGCCGGTGGCTACTTGAGCAAGAAGAACTCGATCCCAATTTCGTCCCCAGAATTATGTTTTCGGATGAGTCTCTTTTTGGCAGGCAAGGATGCTTCAATGCCCATAATTTGCACGTATGGTCAAATGTAAATCCGCATGCTATTTTCGCAGCTCAGGAACCGAATCCAAGATGCTTTTGCGGCGGTTACTCCTCAAATGGTCACGGACTCTAAATCGAGCCTTTTGAGAAGAGCACGGTTGTGTTTAGAAATGAATGGTGGACATTTTGAGCATTTAATTTAATTTTTAATACCTTTTCCGACCAATTTTTGTTCCTATTAAAACCTCAATTGTCCGTAAATACATTTGACTTTTCAGGAAATACTGTCACATTGACATTACAGTGGACCAAAACATTTTTGGAAGTTTTACAAATAACAATGTTCTACCGTCTCCTAGCATTATTTACAGTTCCTACGTTTTACCTACGCGAGAGCTCTCGGCATTGGCTACAGCTTTTTCATTCTCGTTCGAATACAGTTTAACTTAGACAATTTTTGTTTTCGAATTTGCCATCTTCATTGCTGTAGGCACGTCCGCTTATTCTCTGGGGCGCGAGTTTTGGGACACCCTGTATACTATAGATGTAAATGCAGACTTGAAATTCGTGAGTAGGATTTGAAAGTAAATACATAGTAATAAGTAAATACTCATTTATTACTTGTAGATGTTGACTAACATTAGTTAGTCTTGAGGAAATTAACAAATTTTGATGATGCCATACGTTATTATTAAATTGAAGTATGTACTTAACAAAAAAAATTATTTAAACATAATTATATAGTAAATGAAAATATCCATTCCATTTTAAAAGCTCCATAAAAGACAGAAAAGAAAATCGCTTCTTGTACCATTTAAATGGTTAATATAAAATGACAGAAAAAAGAAACAATCCAAAGTTTGATTTTTTTTGTGATTAAGTAATTTTCAAAATATTACAATTATTTGATGTAAATTATACTGTGGAATAATTAATTAATTGATCGCGTAACTATTTTAAAAGCTTGAAATTAAAATTGTTTACAAATTTATAATTTTTTTTTAATCTTATCAACCTGACATGAAAAATATAGGTATCTTTGTAATATGATACTGTTACTTATCTTATTGACATAAAATAGTTTGCAAGTCAACAAAACCCTCCAGATAAAATCGAATTTGCCTGTAAAAAAATACCAAAACTTAACGTAATAATATAGTTTAGATTAAATCAGACTTCCATGTCCCAAATTATTTACACTTTATAAAAATAAATTGCATCACACGACTGATGAGTTTCTAAAATGTTAAATGATTAATGGTCATAATAAGCATAAATGTAATAATAAATAATTTACATAATAATATATACATCAAATAATTGTAAATGTTAATACAAGTGCTTGTGATATGATGTGTAGAAATATTAATTAATTCACCCCGATATGAGTGACTAACTAGAGATGACCGTGTGCTCAATTGGATGTAAGAGAATGTCAAAAATAATTTTTTTATGTATATATGTAAATTCTGGGCCATAGATTGCTAACATATGAATTTCTGTAGTTGGTTATCATGTTATGATTTTATTTCTTTAGAGTAAAGGCAAAGATTTTTTAAAACAGTTTTGAATCAAGCTGTCCGCACACTTTGTTTACTTTCTTTTTTGTGTATATAAGCGTAAGATGCTTTTAGTATGTAACTAGCAAATTTTAGAAAATTTTTAATATTTTAAATATCCAGAACAAATCGTGTATCAGAAATTAATTAAGATGTAGTTGCTTGTGGTCGTAGTATTCTTATCTTTCTCTTTTATTTCACCTGAAACTTAATGTTTAATGAAGTCGATGATGTATTATGCAAGTCAGCATTCCGTCTGTTTTTTTTTGTCACATATCACCCAGGAACAGCATTTTTAGAAATTCGGTTTTTGTCGTTTCAACGAGAAACAACTCCTCATACCATACTAATACAACTAATTATTGCAAATTTGCTTCAACTGTAGCGGCTGAAACGTTTAGAAAACATTTTATGTGTATGTTATTTTTGTGCAGCCAAAATAACATATTTAATAATCATCAAGAGTTTACTCATCTGTGTAATCGTCTGTCACTGACTTACAAAATATTTTATGTGATTCTCTACTTGTATTGACTATTGTAAAACTTATCCAGCAATAAAGTTGCTTTGTATTGAATTTCTTATCTATTTTTATCTCCTAGCTTACTCTCGAATCATAAGCAAAAATATTGAATGCAACCAATCGGTTTCATTGTTTATTACAAGTTTGTTACTACTTTATTTTAGCTTCCATTTTGTGTACATCTTTGTAATGAAATAATCAATTATTACTAATTAACAAAATTATATTTGTAATTTAATTATTGTACATTTAAGCGGATTAGGGACTGAAAACTATAGGAGTTTATTGTAGTTGAAGTAAACCTACAAGCTACAACATTTTGTAATTTATTTTGATTTTGTTTTATTCTTTTTGTTTGGGCACTACTTATTTAATAATATGAAGATGTGAACTGTAAATATTTTTTTAAACTAATTCAATATATGCATTTGTATTTATTACAAACATACACATGGTTATTCATATTTTTGAAGAATTTTATTTGATGTTTCACGATTGTAAATGTAACAAACTTGCAATGATTTCATAATATTTGATAGTCCACCTTTTGCCAAAAAGCATCATAATTTTTGCTTATTTTTAAATCATCCCTTTCCTTACACTCTTCTAAAAATGGCTGTTCCATACAGGTGGTGGGTCCCGACTTCTACTGTTAGTAACATTACTAATATTACTTTTGTACATTTTCGCACATCATACCATCAAAGCACTGCTTTATATTTGTTGTAGTTCGCCCACTATCTGTACATTTGCTACAGCCTTTTTAGATGCTTCTTGTATGTTTTTATCTTATCTTTATCACGAAATACATACTACAGAATTTGCAAACGAGAAAAAAAAGAATCTCAAATACATCAAAATTTTATAATAGAAGATTGTTTTCAATATGTTATTTCAGCATCCACTGCCTCTTCAAAACAAACTGTATACGCACAACCCACGTTAGTCAAGAAAATTTCGATTTTTGAATCTTCACCAGAACACCAGCAGCTAAACTTTTCTGAAGGGGAAGCCCCTCTTTTAACCAGCTCCATCGAGCCTGAAACAGAACTGGCAATGTCTCCGCCATTTGTAAGAGCACCCCTGGAAGATCGTTCCAAGTATGAGAAATTAACTCAAAGCACCTACGATGTTAGCTCAGAAGATAGTTCACCTGGTGAAAATGACGTCGTAAAAGGAGATAAAGGAAGAAAGAAACGTCGGATTAAAAACCTACCGGAAAAACTGCAGTCGGTTTACAGGAATGTGGAACTGCCCATTGTTAAAAGTTTGAAAGCCGATCGAGCAAATAAGAAGGGAAAAATTAAAAGGAAAAACGCAGGTACCACGCAGGAACCTGTGGATTTAGATTCGGATGATTCTATCGGATCTGCCAGTGACTTACGTGCAGATGAAGATGTGGATGGTAACAATATAAAAGCGGATGCTGTCAGCGAGACGATCAGTGAGAGCATTCACACTTGTGGATCATCCGCATATCATGCTGAATGTGAGAGTATGGCCACTCACGAGGAAGATGCAACAAGCAGAATGATTAGAGCCAAACTTAAACAAGAAGAGAAAGCTGCCGTTGCTAATCAGGGGGAAGATATGTTATTTGTCGGCCATCAGTACGGTGAAAAGCCTTTACTTTTGGACGATGAGCTAGATTCTGATTGTGAAATTAAATACGATAGCATAACTTGGTCTGTTGAAAAGAAGAACCAAAGAGAGGAACTGTGGATAAAGCCATCTCATAATTCGACTGACGTATTTGCGTTGGCTCCGTTTAGCAAACCTAGAAACAAGAAAAGATTAGAAGATAATTGCGACGTAGAACCTGGTTTTGACGTGGAAGAAACTGTCCTAGATACAAGTGAGACACGAAAGGAAGGTACACCTGTTGCAAGCCCCATAATATTCACTAGTACGCCCTTTAAGAATTCCGATTACTTTAATTTGCCTGCACAAGATAGCTCTCTCACTAAAGACAACGAATCATACGCAGTACAAAATTTAAGTCTAAATCCCTTCTTGAGTACTGATTACGATTATAATAAAGGCATAATTCAAAGTACTTCGTCTTACGGCACTGTAACTGTGAATTCCAACCACGTTAATATAGAAATACCATCAACAACTGAAGCAAACTATTTCTCAGACTCTGATTTTCCCACCACAAAGTTCTCCAATGAATCCGACAATTATTTCGTCGAGCAGGGCGTAATATATGAAAATGTGACCGTCCCTTTTAAAAAAGCTGAAGAAGTTGAAACTTTCTCGCCTGAAAATAATCTGTACTTTTATGAGAAGTTTGAAATGCAAGACCAGAAATCTTACACGACGGCTGAATTTCAGTTTTCAAGAACGATGCAATTTGATTCGCGTTATCAAAGATCCAATTCCTTAAAGAGCATTAACGAGAGTCAATTTTGTAATGAAGATAAAGACAACCCCGCTGGTGTGGACTTAGTAGAGAACGGTCTGGATGTGGCCGAACCTTTCGGCAAAAATAAAAAGGATCGCAAAAAGGAGGGCAAGTCCAAATACTATCTCATAGAAGAAAGGATTTCGGATGAAAGCCCAAGCATTCAGAAATCTGGTAAACACGGTAAAGGTCACTCGCATAAGAAAATCACTGGCAAGAATAAGAAAGGAAGTAGCAAAACTCAGACCGGCTTTAGTAACATGAGTTTCGAAGATTTTCCTTCGGATGAAGGCGAGGTAAATCAGAATTCTGTGATGCCTTTCGAAGTGCTTCGGAGCACAGAAGACAGGAAATACGGGAGCTTGAAGAGGAAGAGCAACCCTTTTTCTTGAGGAAAGCCTATTACATTTAAATCTGCGTATAAGATTATGTCTAACAAAAAGTAGTTCTCTTTTAACTGGAATAATATTTTTGCAGTCGTATATTTGCAAAATTAATCAAGACAATAAAGGAGTGTACTCTTTCATTCCGTTTTATTTATACTGCTCATTTATGTGTTTGTTTACTAAAAAGTAATTTAATAATTAATTATGGTTGTTGTCATCTCGAATAAAAGCATTTTTTTTACATTCCGCTACAAAAACCAAAAATTATTTGCATTTGCTACTGCAACTAAATATTATAAGTTAAAAAAGTTTGACTCGAATTTGTATTCTACTTTAGGTATTAATTTATAGTCTGGTTTGCAGTCATTGATTATTATTAAATTACATCTGGCCAACTTAATTTAAATTAAAATGTTTGTTATACAGTAATAGGTACTGTTATGTACTATTGCGAGATAAATATTTGGTACGGCAGATTTTCCACAAGAACATTGGTAGAATGAATGAGCCTGCTGATGTGTTGGAACTTGAAATGGAATGATGATTCCATAAAATAATAACTTTTTTCATATGTTGTTTTAACTCTAGCATTTAAGAACATTTCAATATGCTAAAATTTTGAAAATTCAGACAACTTTACAAAGCAACCGTACCAATTATTGATCTCGCAATGGTACCTAATCAAGTTGAAAATTAATCATAGATTTATGACTGCATTTGTTCTTATTACTGAATGTTAAAGCAGCTGCATTGGTAACTTAAAAATCACAGTATTTATCACCCGATAGTTTTTATTATTTATTTATTTGTAATTATATTTTACTTCTTAATTATTGTTAATAACCTTTTTTTCATGTTGTGATAGCTTCCTGTATACCTAAACAGTGTTAAATATGTATTACCATTACCAATAGGTTTCGTTTTATAAATCAGGAGCGACAGAGGGAATGTATTTTTTGATTAATTTGAAAGTAATCTCTAAAAAAAAATTGTCGAATTCCTTCATTACTGTTTTGACTCAATTAGTCAAACACACATTTTGTGGTTTCATTTAGAATTAGAATTTTAAAGGCGATCAAAAAATTATAAATGTAATCTTTGTCTGAAGCAAACATATAAAATATAATTTACAGGCCCACTGCTAGGGTGTTTAAGATTCTGAACAAAAAGTAATTCTACTGAAATAAAGTTTATAAAGAGGTGCTTTTGAATAATTATTACTTTTGCTGTTTTAGTCTCAAAAGCAATTGATTTTTAGTTGTATCTGTTTAAATAATTACAGACAATTTGGCGCCCTTGTGCCTAACGAGCAGTGGCGGGCCTGATAATTTCTTCACTAAAAGGGAGTGACTGTGTAAACCTATCTTTTCTTAAAGTTACAATCATAAGCTACAAAGTGATCCTTCAAAGCTGGGCACCTCAAAAAGCCATTCTTTTACTTCATACTTTGCTAACATTTGACGACATTTTAAATATAACAAAGTACATTGTAGACAATCAAATTGAATTGCTTTTACGAATTTGCATTTTATTTGTATTACCTATTAAGTATTTTATTTTAAATTCAACACTCTGCTATAATGCGCTATAACAAAACATTCCTAGCTCCGGCAAAAAACACTATATCAGAGTGAGTATGTATACATGTGTAATAAAGAAATTTTGTAGTCCATTTAAAGTTAGGTGCCTTTTTACAATAAAAAAAAAATAGTCAATTAAATTATAGGCGTGAGACTAATAAACAGCGACTTTAATTTCATATGAATTATTTAAAGAATGGGTTATTTAAGCATGAAAAGTTGCAGTTAGGTTTTTCAAAAAAAATAATAAATAAGAAATTACTTCATAGATCGAGGAGTCACTTTCATCTGCTTATCTGCACATCAAAAAAAGAGAGAAATGTATTTAATTTCATGCTTAAATAATTTATTCACTCGCTTGAAGAATTATTGACGTAATTCTAGACTATCCACACCTAAGCAACATGGTTTATCACTAAATGCACTACCAAAGGTTTAAACTATATACATATAAAGGTGCTAACTGTTTTCTATAATTCTGTTGTTGTAATAACCATACCTATAACAAATAATTTATCTTGTGGTCACAGGCGGTGATATTATCAAGCTTCACTTAGGCAATTACGGATTATATTACATACTTAATACACGTTAGTATTAAAAAAAGTATTTATTTATGGCAACTATATGCAAATATACAAAGTTTATTCTGGTTTACTATTATATATTTAAATAAATATTGTTACATTCCTTAATGTTATTAAGCTTATAGTATTTAAAATATAATTGCACTTTTTATAGAATTTTTTCTATGTAAAAATATTGTATAAACTATAATAAATGGTATAAGAATCGTCTTTGTCTTATTTTATTATTATAGGAGTAATATAAAAGCTGCCTTATCATTAATGTGCATAAATTCTATTTATTTATTAACAATTCTTAATAGTACGATTTATGAAGTGAAGTTGTAAGTAAAATATTTATAAAAACTAATTTTCTAGTTCATAATGAAGAGAGTCAACTGAAGTTCTTGCCACTTATAATTAATTAAGAAAAGTTGCAGGATTTAGCAACAATTGTAAAGTCAAAGTTTGTTTTAAATTGTCCTCTGAGCATTAAAGAAAATAACGATAACTTTTTACATAAAACTTTCTCAGTGGTGTAGAGAGACAACCATCTTGGTACATATTTGTAAATTGATGTTTGTTGTTAAAATTTCGTTGTGTTATAAACATGGCACTTAAAAACATTATAAAACAATAAAAACGTCTTAATTCCTAACTTAAAAATTTTAAGATACATAGTTTATATGTAATTGAATTTCACTGAGTTTTCTGGTTGTACTATTGATGCAATTCTTTTTTATGAAAACATTTAATTTTTCATTCTTGCAAATTTAATATTTAAAATTGCAGCAAACAAAAAGAATACCCAAGAGAAAAACGATGCTATTATTCCGATTATTAAGTCGGCAGCTGTATTAATAAATCCTTCCCTGTAAGCATTCCCGGTATCCGGTTGAATGTAATCCATGAAATCAAAAATTGCGTTGCAAGCCAACCTACCGTGCACAACCGGTATTATAGTACCGTGCAACCCCAGCAATTTTTCCAGCGTTCTGCGATACTGCCTGCATGTTGTCAGGAAACCATCTATGAATATGGAGAAGTGAACGAGAGAATATATCGTGAAGAATACAGTTATGATTGATGTTATGATCCAAAAACCTTGAGGCAAAGGACTTGTGTTGCCGGTTTCCATCGTCTGAAGTACAACGGTTTCTCCAGCACTGAAAAGTTTAGTAAGTTTATTAAGTAAATCATAACATAATGTCAAGAAAAAAAATAATTGGACTCACTGGTTTTTTGTTGTAACCGTCCTTCTGGTGGTACTCGTAGAACCAAACAGTACTCTAAAGCCATGGAAACATGCAAGACCAACACAGATTAAAACGTAAACTAAAGGTCCGAAAGTAACCCAAATACATGACGAGGAATGACCACCTAAAAAAAATTATATTTTCAACATTTTTAGTTTTGATAAAATCTTACAATTTTCTTTTATTTTATTTACATACGATTCCTTGATTACTTTTTTCAGTTAATAATATTTTAAAGTGAAATGAAGAGCTATATGAATTATACAAGGATCCAATATTCAATGATGAATATTTGATGCAGTTAGAAGAATCAGGGAAAGTTGAAAGAGAAAAAACCTCAAAATAGTTATGCAACATGTTAAATAGAAGACAAGACACTGTACAGAGCATAAAAACGACCTAAATTGCCTGGTAAAGCTTTATTATAAATATAGGATGGCACATGAGTGTGGAAAAGTTCAATAACTCCATTGTTATATGAAACACACAAAAAAAATCATATAGCAATTATAGAGCACTAAAAAGTCTATGATATAATCTAAAATATAATCAACTATACAGTGTGTCCCCATAAACGAATGACTAATGAAAAATAATAAAGTATGATTTACCAACAAATATAGTAGGGGTGTGTTCTCCATATAAAATACAGCTGCAGTTTCTTCCGAAGGCGCACTGATTTAAAGTATCTTTCCAATGTCCCCAGGCTATTCCCGATGTGATACTGGCAGTGGCTCCAAGAAGCACACACAGGGAATATGCAATGCTAAGCTTGCTTTCCACAGATCGCTGCTTATCCATTATTATTTACTGCAACAAATGTAATAAAAAATTTGTAAAGATGAACAATGTTTTTCTACCTTGTTAACAAGTCTTTAATTTCTCTAAAAGCAGTTCACATACCGAACAATAAACGTTTTCTGCATTATAGATTATGTACTACGACTCGGTAACGCTTACTCGCATCGATTTTATTATTTATTTACTTTGTTAATTGTGAAATTCAAGGGAAACCATTAGAAGATTAGAAACAAGTAGTTCACACACGCTTAGAATTTGTTAAATTTAAAAAATGTACAATTATTCATGAATAAATTTACATGTAATGTGTTTTGGTATAATTAAAAATGCGAAGGAATTACTCCTTATTACTTATTGTCAGTCTTTCTTCAAGAATAATTTGCTATTACTAAAGCACGGATTTACATAGATGCATTTTTAGGTCACGAGTCATCACTCCACAACGCATATAGCGAAGATAATATCAACTTGCAAGTGCAGATGAATTTCCTTAAACATTCGAGACAATGTTACTTTAATTAAAATGAAATAAAACTGAAAAAACATATTTACTATTTTACTACAAATTAAAAGTGAATGAGTTTTATATTCCATTTTTTTTTTTAATACAGAGACACATTTTTAAACATTATTGGTCGGCGATAACCAATGAAGTATGTACAGTCGCGAGCAACAAAATCGATCAGTGTTATTCTTTGACATAGTGACAAGTCGACTATCAAAATTTGATAGTCTGCAACGAAAACTATAATAAACGATAATAAGTGACATTTATTCATATTTTGAGACTATCAAATTTTGATAGTCGCATATATGATACATTATCTCAAAATATGAATAAATGTCACTTACTACTGTTTTCATTGGAGGTATTGAAGTGTTCTATTGTGAAATGATCGTGATTGTCATAAGTTTTGTAAAACGACATATGCACCGGTTATTATATATGTCAAATTGATGAAAATCTAACACTACTGACAAGAATGACATTGACGACAATTTTTTTTTTTTGCTCGCGACAAATCAATAGAGGACAATTAAACCCGGACACGTCATTTGTACAATGTAAACCCTACTTTAATATTTTTGACATTTAGTGCATATACCGTCACTAGTAATAGTAAAGCAAATTTTACTCTTGACAGTTCGTATTTATTTTTTATTTTGTATTTTAACAAAATGTCACTCAAAAAGTAAGAGTACTGACTACTTGGGTGAAGGTTGGACAGAAAGAAAAGTTGCTGCGAGTTTTCAGGTGGCTACACATGGTAGTGGCTACACGTGGTTATATTTGTAGAAATATATCCTTCTCAATAAAAAAATTATTTACCAAATTTGAAATTTGTCGAAATATGTATCATATGTCAAATTTTTGTAGTCCGCAACTATGCTTTTAGGCGAGATTTTTCAAAATTAATCTCCGCTGGTAAAGAAGGCTATGGAAAGTAAAGAATTTCTTTATTTAGTTACACAATCATAATAATTTGGCAGTAGTTGTCAAACTGAACTATGCTATGCATAATTTTAATAAAGGATACGTAATGCAAACAAAAATACAGTTAGGACACAAACTTTCGGGCACTACTATCTACCATTCTACCAACATAACAGTGTAAATCAGTCATTACGATCTATAATGCGTTCAGAATCTTTACCTCCGAGAGCGTCTTGGGCGTGTAATCGCGGCTTTCACACTCACGATTCTTAACATATTTTGCATCTCGCTCATCTGTTTTAAAACGACTTGTGTTTACACTATTTCCATGACCTACTTCGGAAAAGTGCGTCCGTTGTCATGGAAATAATGTAATCTCAAGACGTTTTAAAACGGATGAGCAAGACGTAGAATGTGTTGAAAATCGTGAGTGAGAAAGACGCGCAGATGCTGTCGAATGTAAAGATTCTGAACGCACTTCTAGTAATATCACTTTTGGCTTCAGTTAGGGTCCCTACAGTTGATTGACATTTACTTATCGGGTTCGGAAACAACCTGTCAGATTCTTCAACCTTTTGACCTCGTGGTAACTTATGAAAAAGCTGCATTATTTCTAATTTAGTAAATTATCCCTTATTCTGTAACTCATAACGACAATCGTTAAGTGACATATTTTGACCAATCACTACATAGAAATGTGTTGTACCTAACTAGTGATTGGTCAAAATATGTTACTTAGGCCCGGTATTTCAGTCATGGTTTAACTTTAAACCTTTAGTTTATTTCCATAGGAACAATTGTTACTATGGGAAGAATAATTACTAAAAGTTAATGTTAAACCATGACTGAAATACCGGAGCTTAACGATTGTCGTTGAGTTACAGATTACAGAAGGGGGGGTTAGTGTAATCTTCCAATGTTTTCATGCTTTTCATATTAAATTCTTGTTATTGGCAGAGGCGCGCAAGTAGTGTCCGACGCCTGTGTGCTAAACTTTAGTTGGACCATGTCCCCCAATAAAAAAAATTTATAAAAACGTGTCGGTGAGTAAAAATTAAATACGAAATACATTTAATTATAAGTTTATTGAACAAAAAGCAGAAATTAAAAAGAAATGTGCTTTTACTATGCCGGATGCCCGTGAAATCTCGAACTACTTTCACTGAATGAAATAAATTGTTCTGATTCTGAACATTTGAACCAATCAGGGCACCTATTCTAGAACTTAAGAGAACAGAGGATGCAGATAAATATTCATTTGAAATAATATAATAATATTAATAATAAAAAGATAAACGGTTATTTTGCCTTTCTCGAAAAATGTTTGAGTGCGCCACTGAGTTGTCAAAAAATAAAAGACTTTGTTAAAACAAAAAACTAATTCCTCATATATCTTATTGTTTACACATAATTTATTAAAATTTAATATTATTGTGCATTTGTTATATTAAAAATAATGAAATTTAGCATGAATGTACACATGTAATTTAGTTTATTCCGTTGTTTTGACACGATATTACACAATATCAAATCTAATTAGGTTAAGTTAACATTATTGAAATGGTAGTTTATAAAAAAGTAAGCATTTAGATTTATATCACGGTAAATGAACACAACAATAAATTTCAATGATATTATTTTATAGCTTTTAAATATACCTGTCCTACACCTATTTGTTTACTTACCTGCTAATAAGTTGAATATGAAAGCAGATAAGATTACAATAAATTTTTCAGTATAACTTTTTTCTATATTATAACATAAATTAGCACGGCACTAAACTCTATTTATATTAAATATAAATTTTATACGTTTTAAACGAGGGTGTAACTCACTGATTTGTTTACAAACAACGTACCTTTACATGCACACCTGTTGACTGTTGATTGGTCTGATAAAGTTGGTACTACCGATCACCTCAACGGTTGGTATCAACTTAAGTAAATAATTATTAATCTCCGCCGACTAATCTAGGTAGACTGGGCAAGCGAGCTTTAAAATGTAGCTAACAAGTTCACAGGAGTGAAAGGGGATCTGTTTACTAATAGCGTTTTCGATTCACTTGCAATGGTTGCACTCAATGTATTTGCATCTTCTTTTAACCTTATGTAATAACACGAGGTGAAGATATTCTGAGTGCGCACTAGTGCGGTCAATCGAAGACGCTATAAGACTTTAGTGATTGGTTACTTTGAAATTGCAGTCGATAATTTTCGACGGATGTCGTGTAACGTAACAGAACTCATAGGCGTACATACTAGTTTTATAGCGTGTATTTGTATTTAATGAATTAATTCAATATAATTAACTAATTAATTGAATTAATAATTCTATTTCGTAATGAGTAATCTATTAGTATTTCAATTAACAAGTATATTTTTTGTAATATTCGATTTTTACCTCCACCTAATGAACACTGCCAAAAGCCGATTTTAAGCGCATAACCGGTAATAACCGGTCAAAAATATTTTTAACTAAATGCGTTTAGGCTACCTAAGGCGCTTTCCCATTGCACTGAGTTACTCGGAACAGCTCTGGAATAGCTTCGAGTAGCATCTGTGCATTTGGAAAGCATTTAGTTAAAAATATTTTTGACCGGTAATTACGGGTTATGCGCTTAAAATCAGCTTATGTGGGATGAGTAAACAGTACCCCACCTTTCCTTCCCGCCGCAAGATCTGATGTTGCTTTCAAACAAACCGTCCTAGTTTGCAGTGGGATTACCAGTCTATCTTGATTAGCGGTCGACGTTATTAATATTATTATAATTAGAGTGCCGTTAATTATAATCAGTAGTGTACGCCCCTATGAGCAATTATTTAAGCAACATATCATTACATTACATTAAAATATGGAATTGTTAAAACACTTAATTCTTGTACTTAATTAACTTCCTACCGTCAATTGCTTTTAAGTAATTTTTTGCTGGAAGCCATCTTGTATTTTTAAAGTTAAAAAAGCTTTTTCTTTAAAATTAGTTAACAAAAGTTAATAATTAACAGACATAACATATTCAAATGTTATTCCCAATCCTAAACAAAGACCTTAAATTTTAATAAAATTTATAAGATATAATTTGTATCCTACATATGCCAACAGCCAACATAAATAAGTACACAGATACTGAAAAAAAAGTAATATTTCATTTATTTTTTACTCATATAAAAAGTTATAAACAATTATTATCTTTCAACTTTAAACAACAACATTGCAAAAATTATACATATATACCTACCGAAAAGAAAAATAAATGCTTTTCTTAATTAATTTTACTCAGATCTCTTGGAAATATAATACCTATTATCAACTTGTGAAAAATCTAGCTGAAATTTCTTCACTTCCTTGTCAATAAAAGCAATTTCTGTTGCATTTAATTCTGGTGGCAGACAAAACTGAGAAATTTCTGAATTACTTTTCAATTCTTCACAGTAATCGGTAATAATCTTCTTAAGTTCTTCTGTAACTTTCTCTTTCTCATCAGGTTCCCGATTTATCTCACAGCTTTTGAACATCGCTTTTGCCAGAGCCATTTCACGATCGTAATTTTTCTTTCTCAGTGAATCAAGCTTAATAAATTCTTGAGAAATAGTTGGATTATTGGGTTCCATTCTCTTGGCAATTCTCAACTTCTTCTCCGCCCCATCAAAATCTCCCAGCATCATAAGGGCACGTGCATGGTTAAAGTAAACTTTCGCGGGCACTTTCATGTTGGTGCCTTTTACCAAACGAAATAATTCGTTGCACTTTATACAAGCCTTGCGAGATTCATGGATTTTAGTATATGTAACGATCAAGTTTATGTACAACCTGGAAAGTAAAAGTTGCTGCTGTTCTTGTTCTTCATAGTCTGCCAGCTCACAATTTATAAGTTTTGAAACTGCGGTATTGTATTCTTTAATCGCTGGTTTGTATAAGAATCTCCTGTAGAAATCATTCCCTTTCACACACAATGCGTTTGCATACTGATAGATTTTATCAAAGGTTTTTTGTTCTTCCTCAGTTAAATTCTCAAAAGTTGTGGCAGCACCTGTGTTTTGACAGTTCCTAATTTCGATTTCAAATAAAATCATTGATTCGGCTGGAACACGGCCTAAACAACCCATTTTACCATACGCTACATCAGGATGTAATAAAAATTGAGCTTTTTCATTAATCTTCATAGACTGCAAAGCAAATTCGAGCCCAGGCAGAACTCTACCTGAACCTAGTTGATAGCGAACGGATTTATTTCTTGCATAACTCGAATCGAATGGTTCTTCTGAATATTCAATGTAGGCATTGTAATCGTATGTTATCGTTCCATTTTCAGGTAGAGGATTTCCGATGCCTTCTCTTATAATGCGCTTCTTAACTTTTCCATCTGCAGTTAGATTTATCATTTTTGTTGCTAGTGCCTCGAAGGGTTCGCTATCGTCGTAGGTTTCTTCATCTTGAAGGCCCAAGCATTCATAGTTTAGGTAATTTGAAACGGCGGCTACATCATATGTTGTTTCCTCTTCTAATCGGCTGTTATTCAGATTATCAAAATCTATTGAGAACGTTGCACCCTCCTTTGATAAGACATCACTGTAAAATTTGGGCAACCTTAAGTTTATTTAAAGAAAAGAACGACAGGTCTTACCTTAGCGAAACAGAGTTCTTAAGTGCAACTCCATTTTCGCTATTTTCTACAATTTCATCCATTTATTGCTGCGTTATCAACTAATAATAACCTCTTAATTGTGGTTTAACTATTCTCAATGAAATACTAGATTTGATATAATCTTGTTAGAAAAGAATAGTTATAAAAATAAAGCAGTTTTATCTATTTATAATATCTTCGGTTATAGGAAATTTCTAAATGGTGCCTTGCGAAAATACAAGAAACAAGAATACTGATGAAATGCTCAAGAAGACCGCTCTAAGAAAGTAAAAATGGATCCCTCAATGTTGCCAATAGTGCAGTGCAAAATTTCCCAAAATTGCCACAATTTTCTTTGAAATTTCATATTCTTAAATTTTCTTTAGAGTGAGATATTAGATATGTTCCATTTGACAGAATTTCAAGTTCTGAAAACGCCATTAGTGATTTTGTCACTAGATCTGGTGACATGGTGACTTTCTATTGAGATTTCAGACAAATTTTAGTAAATTCAGGTAAGTCTGAAATTTAGTGATTTTGTGATTTTTTTTTTAATTTAATAATTTAGCTATTTTTTAAATTTTGTGGTAACTTTTTATAATTACCAAAGATATTTATAATTAGATAAAGGGATTGTATATAAATTTGGACACACGTTTGGGACAACATCTAGAAATACGTTTTATTCTATCTCTGTTAGACATACATTTAAAGTATATGTTTTCCTTCTTTAAAAGCCGGCGCATGCATGCATTTTAACATACATGTTAGCCCACAGTTGCTGCTGTATCTCTTTATCTAGTTATAAATATCTCTGATAATTACCGATGTTCGCTAAGCATAAAAAACAAGTTCTTCTTTACCAACTTCTTTTTTTTTATTTGCTTTCTATTTATTCTTCTCAAGCCTAATAGTTTACAATATCTATACAAACATAGCAATCAGTGAATTTTAAAACTCATGGAAATTGTCACACGAATTATGAAAGACGTACGTTTTTAAATATAAATTGAAGGATTGTCTGAAACTGAATGTCGAGAAACCAATAACCAGACTTCGGACATTTCGGAGCGTTGCCATGACGCGCAACGAATGAGCACTTTCTATTGGTCGTATTGCGTAACCATGGCAAGGTTCCGAAATGTTCGAAGTCCATCAATAACTTTTGAGAGTTTTTGGCGGGAGAATTTGAATTATTCCAACTGGTTAAGTAACTTTTTTTGATTTTTTTTATGTTTAACGTATTTATTATAAATTTTTGTGCAAATCGGTTTTGATTGCAGCGGATTCCCCGAGCTTAGATCGCAGCCTGTCGTCAACTGTAAAGGCGGATTCACATAGAGCGTTGGGTGCTTCAAACATCAAAACATCGGGCGTAGTCACGGGGCGTAGTGTACTACTATTGATTACTACTCATGACGTGAAGAGCAGCAGTACGCCCGACGTTTTGACGCACTCAACGCTCCATATAAATCCAGCTTTAAACTTTTAATGTGATTGTGAATAAAAGAGTATAATTTAAAGTAAAATGATTTTATATTATTATTATTATTTTTTGTCCTTCAAGCGTATGGCTATCAGATTTTTTAATAATCAATTTTCAACATTATTTCCTCACAAAAAATGTAAACAATTTATTCTCAGGCCCTGACCACTTCGGCCTCTACTATGAAACATATCAGTGGCACATCATTGTCACCATACAGTGTGAACTTGAAAGTTACTGGAATCTAAAACATAAACAATTGTTAAGTTATGTCCTCGTGATTGCGTGCAGGAGATAGACTGGCCATTAGAGATTGGGCGATAGTCTGTGCTGAACGATTTTCTTAAAACATAATCAAAAAAAAATTAGAAGAGCCCAAGACAGTCTGAAATTGCCAGTCCGCTCCTGATTACGAACATCTCTTACTAAGGGGTACAAGCTCAGAATCGGCATTCTTAACTGGTAAATGGTTCGTTCGTTTTCTTCAAGGGGGCAACGGGTGTTAAGGAGGGCACCACATGCATCCATGTCCAAAAATGGGTAATTCAATTCCACTCCGACAGCATAAGCTATTACTTCAGGAGTTAAATCTTCTGTATACATTACTAGAAGCAAATTTACTTTGATAACGAGGAGAGTTTTTAGGGAAAAAGCTAAAATAAACATCTAATTCTAAAAATTGTTATACGGGGTGTTATGGACAATGAACGTTGATGAATTAGCTCTACCTAGCATTTGGAATATCTACAAGCTTACTTAATCCTACCTATTTTGAGAAAGTGGTTAATGTATACATACAGTGAAATATGAATGTGTTAAAAATGTTTTAAAAGTAATGTGAAGTACCTACAATTATTATAAAATATTCAAAAGGCATAAAATTACATTTATGTAATTTAAAATATCAAGTAGGTACATATTTGTGTACTTAATGAATCGTCTAGCGCCATCATATAATTGTAAGAGCTCTTGACTTTTTATTATTATCTACACTCATCAGAAGTGTCGGTGCATCGTTTATGTTTATCTTACAACAATTAAGGACATTTACATTTGTTAATAACAATCACAATGATGTATCGTCTTCCGATGGGATATTATTATGTATAATAGGCGATACAATGATGATTTTGAATAAATAATTGTTATGTATGTTATTTAGAAACTCTAGAAATACAAAATAGAATAAAATAAGAAGTACATAATTATTCTAAAGATTTCCTTACTGGACCTGAATGTTGAATTCATCACCACTTCACTTCCCTGCTTTAAAGGACATGGCACTTCATAGCAATCATCAATTTGAGTGCTACTAGGAAGAGGTACTCCATTCTCACCTAAAAACAATATTTTTTTTACATTTCTAAGCGTGAGCTGCATGTGTTTAAAAAACATAATTATTCTTCATTGTAAATATCAGAACTCAGAACTAATAAACTCATCTCCTTTTTTTAATTAATTTTTTTAGTTATCTACATTTTAGAGTTAGAGCGAGTTGCATCAACATCGTAGTTAACTAATCGTAGATTAAACATAAGGCTTTCTTTGCTTTAATTCCAGATTAACTTTACTCGACGTCAATGCTACTGGACACAGTCCGTTTATTAAATACATGTGCAACGAAATAAGGTAAAAATTCATACAGTGTTCAGAAATGATTGAAAAGCGTTTGCATTACGCGCTCGCTACGTTATTTTTAAAAGTTACTCAATTCTGTATTGTTTTACCATGGGCGGCACATGGAATAAATTATTTTTATTTTATAATTATTTTATAACATTTCTACATGTTTATGACTTTTTCGTTTATCAATGGTCTCGTTCGCCAGAACCAAGCGCTCACGCAGCATTCGTCTGTGATTGGCTTATTTCAAAAAAATTAAAAGAATCCACCAATCACAGATGAATGCTACTTGAGCGATTATTCTGATGAACGCGGCCAATGAAAATATACGGCGGTAAAAGTGGTAATATGAAAAACTAATAGGACGAAATTTCTAATACGATAGCGCGTTAAATTTACACGCCCTTCAATCACACTTTATATTCTTTGACACAGTGTAATGTCGAGGAGATATTAGGTTTGTTTCTTCCACACTTCTTACACTTTTAACTCGTTTACTGTATTTTTCTTATTTCTATTTATATTATGTACATCTCACTCTCTCAGGAGCCGTCGGTACAAAAAGTGTAGAAGAAGTGTAGAAAAGTGCAGAACAAACGAACAGACCTATTGTTAGATCTATTTTTTTATAATTGTCACGTCATCTAATGTTTCGGTGATTCTAAGTGTCCAACGCACGCTTAATGATGTGAAATTTAATGGACAGTTCTAGACAGATGAAACCTTTATAAAAGATGAACCAGGCGCACGATTTAAATCAATGCACGATCATTGAGACAAAATACTAGGGAGACTAGTGTTCGCATTAGCTATCACGTGACCAACGGACTTCAGATGCGCCATTTCTGTCAAAATTCTTCACTTAAAATTAGACAGTCTTCCTTCGTTTTAAGAAGAAGTTAGAAGTTCTCGTGTTGTATGTCATTGCTGCAGCTAACTGTTATGATAATTTTATTTTATAGTCGATTTTAATCAAATTTTCCATGTAGACACGTAATCTTACTTGATATTGTCATAAGCAGTGAACTATTGTCTATTTAGAGACTTGATTTCAAAGACTGTACCTAATCTCGTGACACGGTTTTAAAAGGCAACCAATTCATTACATTGACCAATCGATCTCTCTTCATATGACGTCATTTAATAACGTTATATTTTAAAAACTTTGTACAATTACCACTATTACCCGTATTCATAGGTGTTCTGCTTCCAAAACTTGTTACTCACACTTTAGACACTTTAGGGCTGGCCACAGGGTGCAAAACACCCGAACCTCTGCCACACAGATGCCCCCGTACTACGTAGCATAATACAGTACTTAAAGGGGGCCCCACAAGGCCGCGCCGGTCCTGTGACACTTTGTACAATGCAACTCTGCATTTAAATCATATGTTTGCGAAAAGTTCAATTTTATTTCTAAAGCAACCAAAGACAATTACAAAAAAAATCTTATTTTTAATTAGACGAAAAAAGTTGGAGTATATCATCTCTGTTTTTTTTTTGCAAAATAAACCGATAATTTTTAAGAGGAATGGTTTCATGAATTTAATTCAATAAAATAAGTATGTATTTAAAAAACAGGTAAGTATTTCAAGACTTTCCATGCGCTTAATTCTTTTTTTTTAAGTTTTCGCACTTTAAAATAAATATTAAACAGTACAATAAAATTTCTTTTTAAATTCGAAGAAATTAAAATATTAACTTACAATCTGTTACAGGAGTAGCTGAAACAGAAAGTGCGAGGAAGTTAAGTAACAAAATAACACCCGCCTGAAAGGTATACATCACAATAGTTACTTGCTGTACTAAACCAAGTACATTTGAACTTACGCCTTTATAAGCCTTTTTTTAGGTGTACCTACCTACTGCGATAAATATTAATGATGTTTTCGAGCTTAATTAAAGACAGAAGATAAAATCTGATAATATTGTTCTTCAATTTATTAGAAACTAGATGCCCTTAAAAACAACGATGATAAACATGGAATGATGGAATTGTACTTATACAGGTCAGTGCATGCAAATCATTTTTATCGACGTAATGAAACTAACGAAGATAAATACTGTCTCACTTTAGGTAGGTATGTCTCCCAGACTTTGATACTTACAGTCAACTCTAAAATTTCACCAATTGAAGCAGGTGCATACGTTTTGTACTCATACGAGTTCATCTCCGGACAAAAGCACGACTCATCTTGATAAAATATTTGCTTACTTCTGAAGGCTAATTAGTAATTATATAAGAGGGAGTTTGCACAGGTGTTCTTATAATCTTTGGGTACAAAATAGATTAAAATCGGGAATTACTGTTAAGATATTGTAATTGTAGTTGTAATTGAAATAAAAAAATGAAGTAATATAGATGTAAACACTGTTAATAAAAAGTTTACAACAGAATCTTCTCGGCATATTTCAATTTTTACTCTTTTACTATCTGCCACTGGACAAAGATTTCAACAGGTTACGGGCCCAGTTATCGCCGAAGATAGTAAATTTGTTAAGAAAACATTAAGTAAAGGTAATGGATAGTGAACTTTTGAAAACTGATAAACTGAAAAATGAGAATAATTGGGCGCAGTGGAAATTTGTGATAAAGGTACACTTAAAATCCAGCGACTTATATGGAGTAGTGAGTGGAGAATTTGAAAAACCTGTAATGTCAAGTTATGACACTGATGCTAAAGGCAGAAGGACTTTTGAAATGGAACTTCAAAAGTGGGTGCGAGCGGATAGTAAAGCTCAGAAAATAATAGTGTCAACGGTGGATCGTCAGCCGCTATTATATATAATGACCTGTGAAACTGCAAAAGAGATGTGGGAAAAATTGCACAGTGTTTTCGAACAAAAATCTGATCCAAGTTTACATCTGGTGCAACAAAAATTCTACAGGTACGTTATGAATCCAAATGATAACATTGCCTTGCATATGTCCAAGTTAGAAGAAATAGGACATCAGCTTAAGCAGCTGGGTGAACCAATATCAGAGTCAATGATGATAACAAAAATTTTAATGACATTACTGGCGAGTTATAATCATTTTCATAGTGCATGGGAGTCAATGCCAGAGGAGAAGAAAAATATTAGTAATCTCACAACAAGGTTATTAATAGAAGAGGCACGAATTAGTGGTCAAGTTAAAAATGAAGAATCAGTAAATGCTTTGACGATGAAGACAGGAAGAAAGCAAGAAGAAAACAAGAAAATTTTCAACAAGTACAAAAATAAGAAACCAGGGAAATGCTTTTATTGTAATAAACCAGGTCATTGGAAAAGAGAATGTAGAAATAGGAAACAGAAAGAAGAAAATGGAGAAGATAGAGGAAATACCAATATTCATGCTTCAACTTCAGAAAAAGAAGCTTTTATTTTGGACGCCATGTTAGCTGAAGATCATGAAGAGGATATGTGGTTTATGGATTCAGGAGCCAGCGATCATATGTCGAAAAGGTCCGAGTGGTTAGATAATTATGTTCCCTTTGACAGTCCGATACCTGTCAGAATTGGAAATGGGTCAAAAATAAGTGCTCATGGTAAAGGTGACATAAGAATTTCGGCATTTGCAGAAGGTAAATGGACGGAGAAACTTTTAAAAAATGTATTGTTCGTTCCGGAAATTAAATTGAATCTGTTTTCAACCGGTACAGCTTTGGATAAAGGATATACATTATATTCTGATGAGAAGAAATGTCACATTAAAAGTAATGGTCGTATTGTAGCAGTAGGAGTACGAAACAAGCGTTTATATCAACTTCTGTTTAAAGTTATTTTACCTGAAGGAAAATCTGAAACGAATGTCGTTGTTAAGGAATCACTGCAACTTTGGCATGAACGCTTAGGTCATCAGAATGTTAGTCATGTAAGAAAAGTTCTACAAAATTTGAACGTGAATGTACCAGATTTGAATAAAAACATATTTTGTGAAGCATGCATGTATGGAAAGCAACACCGCCAACCCTTTCATTCTAGTTTGACAAAAACAGAAAAATGTGGTCAATTGATACATGCAGATTTGTGTGGTCCTATGCAAAATGTCTCACTTGGAGGTTCGTATTATTTTCTCTTATTTAAAGATGATTTTTCAAGTTTTAGACATGTCTACTTTTTGCGTAACAAAAGCGAAATAAAAGAAAAATTGGTTGAATATCTGACAGTTGTCAAAAATGTCACAGGATCTGAAGTGAAAGTCATTAGATCGGACAATGGAGGTGAATTTGTAAACAAGAACGTTGATAGCATTCTAAAATTTCGTGGTATACGTCATCAGTTGACAGTGCCATATTCACCACAACAAAATGGTGTGGCAGAAAGAGATATGCGGACCATTGTTGAATCTGCAAGAACACTACTTTACTCTAAAGGCCTTCCACTGAAGCTATGGGCTGAAGCAGTTAATACGGCAGTTTACGTAATAAATAGAACATGAGAGAGCTCAAGGTTTCATTCAACGCCTTATGAACTATGGTATGGTGAGAAACCAAAAATCAGTCACTTGAAAGTATTTGGAACTGAAGTATTTGTCCACATTCCTAAAGAAAAACGTAAGAAATTCGATGCTAAAAGTAAAAAGGGAGTATTTGTGGGATATAAAGAAAATGTAAAAGCATACAGAGTATGGTTTCCAACGGAGAATATCATTGATGTAAGTAGAGATGTAGTTTTTGCAAAAGAAATAATTTTAAAAGAAGAAAGAAAATGTGACATTGAAGAAGCTGACCATAAAGAAAACAAATATGAGGGAGTAGAAGAAGTTACAAAGTTAACAGAATCTGAAAATTTTGAAGAAAATGAAGAAACCGAAACAAGATACAATTTGAGAAATAGGGATGCGTTAAAACAATCCGATAGATACGCAAGTTTAGCTGAAAGTATTGCTTTAATAGCAGAAGACTGTGAACCTATTACTTTCCAAGAAGCAGTTACAAGCAAACATGCTAAAGAGTGGAAGCAAGCCATGGAAGAAGAATTGGAATCACTAAAGAAGAATAATACTTGGACTTTGATCGCATTACCATCAGGTAAGGTGGCAATCTCAAATAAATGGGTTTTCAAAATTAAAAGAAAGGCAAATGGAGAAATTGATAGATTTAAGGCCAGACTTGTAGCTAAAGGTTATACACAAAAATTTGGGATTGATTATAAAGAAACATTTAGTCCAGTTGTTAAATATGATTCAATCCGTATGATTTTAGCAGTTGCAGCAAAACAAAAGTTAAAATTGATGCAATTTGACGTAAAAACTGCGTTCTTGTACGGTTATTTAAATGAAGAGATTTACATGAATCAACCTGCTGGTTTTGAAGATAGTTCGAATATGGTATGTAAACTGAATAGAAGTTTGTATGGATTGAAACAGGCTCCACGTTGCTGGAACAACAGGTTTATTAATTTCTTAAAAAGATATAATCTTAAAAGTAGTACTGCTGATGAATGTGTATTTTTAAGCAATGATAAGAATTTTAAACTTATTGTGGCAATATACGTAGATGATGGAATTATTGCTGCACAGAAACAAAATGATATTGATGATTTACTAGTTTATTTGCACAATGAGTTTGAAATTAAACATTGTTATTTAAACAATTTTCTTGGACTTGAAATTGTACAAGAATTAGACGGTTCAATATTTTTACATCAGTCCGGCTTTACTAAAAGAATTTTAAGCAAGTTTCAGATGTTAGAATCCAAACAAGTATCAACTCCTGCAGATCAAATATTATGTAGAAATCTACATCCTGAAATAAGAAAGGAAAAGGTGCCTTACAGAGAAGCTGTAGAAAGTCTAATGTATTTAAATGTAGCTACAAGGCCAGATATAACGTTTGCCGTAAATGCAGCAAGTCGTTTTCTAGAAAATCCATTACAAGTTCATTGGAAAGCAGTGAAAAGGATTTTCAAGTATTTAAATGGAACTTTGAACTATGGAATTTTATTTCAGTCTAATAATGAAGCTAATTTTCATGGATACAGTGATGCAGATTTTGCAGGTGATGCTGACAGTAGGAAATCAACTACAGGATACGTATTCATGTTTGGATCAAGTGCCATAAGTTGGTGCTCTAGAAGACAAACATCGGTGTCGCTGTCAACTACTGAAGCGGAATATGTTGCTGCTTGTACTACGGTCATGGAATTGATATGGCTTCAACGTCTATTGAAGGAGTTATGCAAATGTGAAGAGAAACCAACTTTGTACATTGATAATCAAAGTGCAATACGGTTGATTAAAAATTCTGAGTTTCACAGACGTACAAAGCATATTGAAATAAAGTATCACTTCATTAGGGAAAAATATCGAGAAGGCTTAATGGATATCAAGTATGTAGGAACTGAGGAACAAATTGCTGACATATTTACAAAAATATTAACACCAGTCAAGTTTAACAAACTTAGATGGCTGTTAGGAATGAGAGATTTATGCCAACATTGAAGATATCACTAACAATTAAAGTGGGAGTGTTAAGATATTGTAATTGTAGTTAGCAATGAAATAAAAAAATGAAGTAATATAGATGTAACAACAGAATCTTCTCGGCATATTTCAATTTTTACTCTTTTACTATCTGCCACTGGACAAAGATTTCAACAATTACAAATTATGTTTCATATATTTAAATAATTTTCATAGTCATCCATATATTTATATCACAGATCTTCTCGTTCATTACAAAGTTAATTCCTGTTGACTTCTATTCTAATTCTATTCTCTTATTGTTATTGTTTTTCTTAATAATTTGTTTTTTTTGTCCATATCTTTCTTATTTTGTTTCTTGTAAATTTAATTTTGTTAACAAAAATCTGATTTATTAAAAAAAAACTATGTGAATATCACAGTAGCTTAAATTCATACATCATTCGCATTCGATAGGTTCTGTCACATTCAAAGTCAAAATTCATTTTTCGTCAAAGCAAATCTAAAATCGTCACAAAACATAAAAAGACCGACAGAAAAATGTGCACACAACATACAATTCTCTCAAACAAAGCGAGTTCAACTTTAATAAAGAAAAAGTAAACTGTAATTATTAATTTCAAACTTAAAGAAGACATTTCTTGTTTCAGATAATGCACCTTAGAAGTTTCCAATAAGAAGCAGAAGGTAAAAATGGAGGTAAATAGGTTTAATGGCAAAATACCCTCGGGACAATTTCTAATTGGGGGTTTTTTTAGGGAACAAAAAAGTATTCAAGTCGCAGTTGCACCCCAGTAAAAAAATTTCGGGACAAATGCGATAGCTTACAGGAAGCTCTGCTCTGTGCTTGCAAATCCATCGCAGAAAAAGACACAACTTCAGGAGGATTTAAAGACTTTTCTAATTGTAAGGTGATTAATTCATTCGTTTCTTCATTAAGCAAAACTTAAAACTATGGCAGAGATTTTGAAATTATTTTTTTTAGAAAATGTTCAGTGATGACATCCCCAAATGTCCTCGGTGCTCAAGGGAAAGTATCATACAAGTGAGTTGTAGAAGTAATTAAATATAAAATAAACACATGTACCATAGGATAGTTGCAGTAGTGGTGGAACTACAAAATCACCGAAAGTAATCGTATGCATGTACAAAAATAGTTCCAAAACTATTCAAGATACCCACGTAAGCAAATTTACTTTTCCAAATTATTCTTGTGTATTAAAAATATCTATCACTAGCAGATCCACAATGAGCGGCGCTTGAATACCCAAACCTTTTGCCACTTAGATAAAATTTCATCCAAAGAATCAAGTATTCATCAAGAGGCTAAACTCGAAGGTAAAGAAAAATGTACGTAAAAAATTCAACCAACACCTGAAATATAAATTGGCAGACTTGCAGCTCGAGTTGAAGCATCTCATTGAAAGAATTGAGGGACCAATGGAAAGGCAATTGTGCAAGCAACAGATATTATCAGCGGATCTGGAAAACCAACTGACGCTTGCAACTTCCAAGAAATCGACATCTTACAAAAAGGAGATCGAATTCTTGAAGCATCAACTTTCATCGACGAACGCTAACATTAATGATCTGGCCAATATCAACCAGGGGCTTAAAGATGAAATTCGTATACTGAATTTTAAATGTGATCAACTTCAAAATCTTATAGTCAATTATAAAATAAACGAGGCACATAACTTAAACGATTAACAATTATAAATTTCTTGCTCTTTTAATAAAGGAACATCCTTGTTATTTTTCAACTATTTATTCACTCAACTACGTTTATTATGTATGACTTATCGATCGCTTGAAAATGAAAGCGAGTCGATTTCGGGGCGAAAAATGGCAGTCGCTGGGGTTTCTTGCAATCCAAGCAGCGTAACAGCGTATACCTCAATGGTTATCTCGTTTTTTAAATTTAAATTAAATATGACCGCCGAAGTTCTCGTCGCACTCCTCACTTTCGACTTCAAAGTCCCATCCACGTAAATTTCGTAGCCGGTGATCGATTTAATCTGAGGAGGTCGAAGCCACTTGACCAAGACGCTGTCATCACAAATCAACCGGACGTCAGTAATTTTCATTGTCGATGCTCCTCCTTTAGGTTGAAATGAATATTTTACGCCACTTGGATTTTCAGAATGATACTTAATCGCTGGCAGGGCTTTATTTGTATCCCTTCCGAGTACTTCATCGAACATCTTGATGAATCCACCGGATTTAAAATCTTCGACCATCGCGGATAATACTTCTTCTTCGTTGCAGCATTTATCTTGCAGTTTGCTCAGTGCGCCATGCAGGTCCTTTAACGTCGTTTGAATCTTATTGAAACCAGCTCTGCTCCTCATTTCAGTTCCGTAATTGATGGGTTGATCGAGATTCATTTTCGTTGCTTCGAGAGTTAAAGTTCGAGAAATAAGGATTTTATTTGGTACTCAACCAAGATTCAGTTTGATTAGCTTGGGTGACTGTATCAATTCTTTTTGGTATTTCTAATAATGTCTTAGCAAAATTGATGTGATTATTGTTGAGAAGGTCCACATTAAATTTAGATTAAAGAGGAACTCGTCATGTGTCACATGGAAAAGTCATTTTTAGACAGATTGCAAAACTTTTAAGCACAGTTTCTAGCCACTGGTCTTTAGTACAGAGACAACGAAAAAAATACACTAATTCGAGCTCAAAGAAAGAAGAAGGCTAATTCAAAGCGTTGAAGATAATTTTTATTCCCAAATTATTACTTTCTTACATAAACCAAGTAACCAATGACATTTTCATGTTCTGGAGTTTCTGGAAAGAATCCCCCTCATTTTCATATCCTCCGCATTTCTGACTTCTAGGAGAAAAAGAGGTAGCAGAATTCATGTCGGTCTTTAACTAAATCAAATGAAGCCCAAAATCCCTTTCTAAATTCGCCTCATGTTTTTTCCATACCACCTTTCCTAAAATCATCCTCGGAGGACCATGGAATTAACAACCATGTTTTAGCTAGATTTAATAAATTAAATGAATGCCAATATCAGAATATCGAGAACTCAGATTTTCTGAATCTACATCTAAGGTTCCATGGGCTTCTGACGATGATTTCAAATTGGATCACTCGATAGAAATCAACTTGGGTTGCAAGAATCTTGTGAATACATACAAAAACGTAAAAAATTACACTTTATTATGAAGCCTGTAGTTACAAAATGTCCTAAATATTAAAGTTGGCAACTGCTGGTGGTTCACATCTTCCAAACTGCGAGACTGCATAAACAGAAATCTGATTTTGTATTTCGGAAGTAAATACCACCGCTGTGGTCCTGGTCGCACTGTGCACCCTAGACTTCAACACCCCATTCACGCAAATTTCATACCCGATAACTAAATTATTACTAGGTGCGGTCCACTTCACAAGAATGCTGCCCGGCGAAATTCTTTTCACAAGAGAAATCTTCATCGCCAAAGACTCGTCGTTGTAACTGCAAACGCACTCATTCCCCACGGGTTGAACCAAGCGGTGACTGGGTCTTCCGAATTTAGGATCGTTGATGGGACGAGGGAGTGTGTTGCATATCTCTTGCCTATCAAAGTCGGTTTTCACTTTCTGCTTATTTGAAATCATCCTGAACATGTCACTGAATATGTTGCTGTTCGCGCGCATTTTCAATTCCTGCGTCATCGCCTCTATCATCCTGTCTTTGCTTTCGCACTTCTTTTGTAACATGGACAGAGCAAGCTGCAAACCTTCCATATCTTTTGGTCGCGCGGTTACATCCGGAAAGCTTGTATAAGCCGCTTGGATTTCGGCGTCGGTACACGAACACCTTATTTGATTCATTAACTCTTGCAGTTCTTCTATGTCATGTTGCTTGGTTACTACTCGTTTTTGACAATCTACGCATTGGCAGTCCGGAAAGCAATCGCATTCCTCTTCTTTACTCTCGTCTTCCACATCTCGTAACTGCTCTTGTCGTTCTTTGTGCTGGTTTTGTCGTGCAACTTTTACTGCTCGTTTTTGACAATCTTCGCAATCGCAATCCGGAAGACACTCGCATTCCTCTTCTTTTTCTTCGAGTTTTGCCTCACTGCTGCAAACACATTCAGGAGAAGATTCTTCTATTTCACGTTGCTTGCGTTTACTCTCGACTTCCACACCTCGTGGTTCTTTGCCCTGAATTCGTCGTGCAACTTTTACTGCTCGTTTTTGACAATCTTCGCAATCGCAATCCGGAAGACACTCGCATTCCTCTTCTTTTTTTTCGAGTTTTACCTCACTACTGCTGCAAGCACATTCAGGAGAAGATTCTCTTACTTCACTTTCGCTTTCACATGCTATATCGCATTCTTCGCATAGACACTCGGGTTCACAGTCACACACCTCTAAAGCTTCCTTCCTTTTAGTTTCACATTCTTCACATATACATTCCGGGTGACAATCGCATTCATCACCTCCTGCTTGCCTTTTCTCCTCGCAATCTTCACATATGCACTTAGGATGGCAATCACATGCTTCGAGTGCCCTTACTACACATACACACTTGGGTGATCTTACATTGGTCATTTTCCTAATTTTGGTACAGGGTTCGCATATGCATTCCGGATGACAATCACATTCATCCCCGGATTTTCTTTTAGCCATACATTCTTCGCAAATGCATTCGGGATGGCATTTACAATCGGGCAAACCTTTTCCCTGCTTACGAGGAAGAGGCAAGAGAGGAAGAGGTTGGGAAAGAGTTTTAGAGACAAATTCTTTAATAAGCGTCGATAAACTAGTGGTGCCAGTAACAGGAGCCGCGTTAGGCAATAGCCCCGAAAAGAAATCCGAAGGAAGTTCTACGGTTGTTTCGATTGGATTGGGAGGTAGTGAACTAACTAAATTTTGAGGGTTAACTAAACAGTCCACGCAAGTGCAACTCGAGGAGTGTTTTTCTTTGCGTTTTTTTTTATCACCACATGGTTCGCATGAACACTTTGGACAATCACAATTAGATCCATGTGCTTTATCATCCGGACATGTATCACAAACACATGATTGGCAATCGCAATCTGCGATCACATCCACACAAGCAGAACACACACAGTCAGGACAATCACAGTTAGGAGGATGTCGTTCTTTTACCATATTTTTACAAGGATCGCATAGGCATTCTATACATTGACAATCAGGTGGATGTTTACTGACCGTTTTCTGAGATAAATGAGGGCAAGGATCACATTTACAACAAGGGCATACTCTCGGTAAGGGTTGGCATCTGCATTCCTCACAGTAACAATCAGATGGATGTTCTTCCCTAGCTAAAGACACCGAAGGCGTTTCTAAACAATCCTCGCAGGGCTTGCAAAGGCAATCAATACAATCACACTCAGGTAAATGGTCGGATGTTTCTTTCTCGATTGCTTGATCATCTTCTTTGACGTGCCTTGCTTGCATGTCTTGACCACATGGGTTGCACAAACAATCAATGCAATCGCAATTAGGCGGATGATCTTCGATGTTACACTCTCTTTCGCAATCGGCCAATAAACATTCTATACAATCACATTCTTTTGGATGTGATTCGCTCAAACTTCTTTGGTCTTCTAGTTTAGGCGTTAATCTACCGCACGATATACATATACTTTCATCATCAGCAATTATGTCTTGCCGATTTTCTTTTGACGTCTCCTCCATGGTTTGTCTTGTTTGTACTGGATCTGGTGTTGCTTTGGAATTGTCTGGAGCACCGCGCGTTCCCTCTCCCTTTTTATTTCCTTCGCCAGTATCAGTATCGCTTGGAACTTTAGCGTTTTGTTTAGATACCGCTTCATTATCCGTTGGGTTAATAAACTCCTGGTTATTTAAATTTTGAACCATGGAATCTCGTTCAATGTTTGCTTGGTTAATTTCAGGATTACCAGAATAAGTGGAACTATCAAGATTACCGAGTTTACCAGGATGATTAAGATTGGTACTGGCAGTATTATCAGGATCTTTAAGGCTCCTGGGATTACTAAGATTATTGGGAGTACTAGACTTGCCAAGATTACTAGGTTTGTTAAGACTGTCAGGCTTACCAAAGTCACTAGGAATGTTAGAACCGGCAAAATTACTGGGATTAAAACGGCTACCAGGATTCCCAAGATTACTGACAATATCAGATTTACCAAGATTACTAGGGTTATCAAGATTACTGGGAACGTTGCTTGACCCAGCAAAATTACTAGGAACATTAGGGCTATCGGGAGTACCGACATTGGTGGGAATGTTAGATTTATCAAGATTACTAGGAGTATTAACACTACCGGGTTTATCAAGAATACTGGCAATGTTAGGTTTCTCAAGATTACCTTCGGGCTTGCCAACAATACCGGCAATGTTAGGTTTGTCAAGATTACTAGGACTTTTAGGATTGCTACGATCGCTGACAATGTTAGGTTTGTCAAGATTACTAGGACTTTTAGGATTGCTACGATCGCTGACAATGTTAGATTTGTCTAGGTTACTTCCGGGCTTGTCAAGAATACTGGCAATGTTAGGTTTGTCAAGATTACTGCTGGGCTTGCCAAGTATACCAGCAATGTTAGGTTTGTCAAGATTACTTTCGGGCTTGCCAAGAATACCGGCAATGTTAGGTTTGTCAAGATTACTAGGTTTATTAAGATTGGTGGCATTACTGGTGTCATTAGATTTTCCGACATTATCAAGGTTTCCAGTATTTCCAAGATTACTAGGAACATTTCTAGAGTTATCAGACTTGGGCAACATCTTCTTTTCTTCGACAACTTTATTAACGGTATCAGTTTCAGTTTTTTTATTTGCTGCATTTTCAGTTAATGCTTCCGTTTTTTTATCTGAATCTTTTTTACTATCCAGTGGGATGTTTTGGTTTAGGTTTTGTTGCTGAGTGGGTTTTTTATCTGGTTCTTTGTTACTATCCAGCGGCATGTTTTGGTTTAGATTTTGTTGCTGAGTGGGTTTTTTAACTGGTTCTTTGTCACTATCCAGGTTTAGGTTTTGTTGCTGAATGGGTTTGCTGTTTTCAGAACTTCCTACCATATGATCAGAAGGTTCCTCCTCTGCTGCCTGAACTTCTATATTCTGCTTCGAACGTCTGCAATGTCTAGTTTCACTACTTCTTCGTCGACTGGATGGTTCATCTTCTTTAACAGTTTCACCTCCTTCTTCTTTAGACGCCGCCTGTTTAGTTTTGCTTAAATCTCTTATTTCGTCTGGTAAATAAGGAGTGGACAGTTGAACATCATTTTTTGAATTTCCGAAAATGTCGATTAATTCATTAGTATCCATTTGTTTAGTTTTAATTAATTCCTTCTGGGACTGGTCTAGAGGGCTTACTCCCAATCCCACACCACTTTTAAAATCTTCGGGTGTAACGTTTGGTGTGAACGCATGTTGTTGATCTGAAGTAAAATCTGGGGGCATCTCTTCTTTCGTATCAGACAGAAACTTTTTGCACGTTGGAGGGCAAGGGTCGGCGACGTGCGAAGCAACGCTCGAAGGTCTACTCCCTAAAGATGCGTTAAGTTTACTGCCCGCCTCGTTCGTAGTTATCTCGGAACTGTGAGGTTCAAAATCAGCTGCTGCTTTAGCTTTCTCTTCCACGGGTCGTATTCCTTTATGTCTTTTCGCACACGTTTCAGGTGAACAAGGGGTCAGTTTATTGGTTTGGCTTAATCTTGATGGACACGTTGCTTTAGAACATGGGACGAGCTCTTGGGTACTACTCACTGCGTCAATTTTACTTGTGTAAGGTTTATCGTGGGTTTTCTTCAAACACGTAATAGAAGAGCAAGGACTGAGCTTTCGAGCTTTTAAAATGTCCGTGCAAATTTGAGACCTACAAGGAGCTTCAGGTATAATAGCTTTACACATACAAGAAGAGCACATAGTAAGAACTGAGTTGTCTTCAGATTTTTGGAGGTCAATCCTACAGGTACACGGTGGTTCGCCTGCCTCATTGATAATAGCAGGGAATACTTTGGAACTGGGCGATGTACCATGAAGGATAAGATCTATTTTGCACGTTTTAGATGTGCAAGGAGTAAGTCCACTGTCAATAGTAACGTCGGAATCTTCCTCTAAACATCTGCACGAGCAACAGGGACACGTATATACTATAATATCTTTAGCTTTTGAATCACTTGGAATTGTCATCACTTCTTTGCTTCCTTCTTTTTCCTTTCTTTGCTTTCTACGGCAAGAGCATTCGGAGCCCTTGCTGGACGTTTCCGTTTTCAAAGAACAAGTTTCTGATGTGCAACCTTCAAATTCGGCAGATTTGCTGACTTGAGGAACAGGCATTGAACAAATCTCTGGCGTACAAATATCAGATTGCGCTTTATTAGCGTTTTGGGTTTTCTCCGGGCAAACGCAAGGTTTACACGTGCACGTTGCACTACTCCTCGTGGGCACGGGTATTTTAGATTCTAAACCAAGTTTTGAAGCCATCCTTGGGCATGTCTCTAAAGTGCAACCGTCACCCTTTTTTTTGTCTTGAACGTTAGTTGTATGATCTAAAGATTTAGACCTTTCAGGTGCAGCTAATATATGTGAGCACGTTTGACGGGTGCAAGGCAAAGGATTAATTTGAGGCCTCTGAGGGCAGCTTTCAGTCGAACAACTCATGGGCACAGGTATCTTAGTTTTTGGTGTTTCGGAAACGGTTGGAGTTGTTAACGGAGTTAGGTAAGTACTCTCACGCGAAGGAGCACTTTGTTTGGGAATCAGTTTATCCTGGCTTTGTAACTTCTGAGGTGAGGATTTTGGTGAAGGTTTGGCAACGATGAGCGACGCTTTATGTATTGCTCGTGCTGCGTAATCCTTACATGTTCCGGGACTACAAGATGATGAAATTTCGGGTTTCTGTAATGGTTCAAATTTGACTTGCTCGGAACTTCTTTTGTCTACCGCATATGTAATCGATTCCGCCGGAGCTTCTAAATGGCGTTTACAAGTTCTGCGTGTGCAAATTCCTGCCGGGCGAGATGACGGTGATGTTTGAGAAAATTCTAATGCATTACATTTGACTCTTTCATCAGCAATGCCTAATTTTCCAGTTGTGCATTTCGCAGGTCCTTTGAAATCCTCGATTGTACGTTCACGGATAGTAGGACTTCCGTTAGGTATTTGCGATTTTTCAGATGAGTATTTTGTATGTTCAGTTTCTTTAGAGGTGTCCTCGATTTTGTCGTCACTCTTTTGGACCGACGATCTTTTAATCAAATTAAGTCCTTTTGATATCACGTCACGAAACATGGGGCTTTTCTCTTTTTGTTCAACCGAAGAGGGTTCAGCTTCCTTTGAAGGGTCTACAATTTTATCGTCGCTTTTTCTTTTCTGGTTAGCCGAGGACGGTTCAGTTTCAGTTTCCTTAGAAGCGTCCTGAATTTTATCGTCACTCTTTTGTAAACTTCTAATCACGTTAAGTCCTTTTGCTATTGTATCATGAAATATGGGGCTTTTCCTTTTTTGCTCAGCTAAAGGTGGTTCGGCTTCCTTAGAAGGGCCCACGATCTTATCGTCGCTCTCTCTTTTCTGTTCGGCTGAAGTTTCCGTAGAAATACCTTCAATTTTATCGTCACTCTTGCGTATATTTCTATAAAGCATATCAAGTCCTTTCGCTATTGTGTCATGAAAAATGGGACTTTTTCTTTTCTGTTGAGTTGGTTCAGTTTCCCCGGTTTTAACGGCACTTTTTTCTTGAGGTTCCTCAGGGTTAATACTAACAGTTTTATGAAGTTGCGGAACTATAGTGTCTGCTATACTATACGTAGGTGCTGAGACCGTACTTACATCTTTTTTCTGTGCTGCCTCCTCGGGGCGAATAGCATCACTTTCTTTATGCGTCTTCTCCTCGTCAGATCCAGAAATATCGGTTGCTCTTTGTTCACTAAGTTTTGATTCGGGCTGAACACTTTTCTCAACATTGAATTCAATGGGTCGTTGAGTGCTTTTCGAATTATCAACGTGTGCTTCTCCATCTGCGAAATATTTTATTTCACGGTACCATCTTTTCTCGTAGTGAGAAGAAGTTGTTTCAGAGTACCCCCCCTTGTTGTTCAATTGAATACTCTTAGAACAGGTCAAGTTTTTCGAACAGGTTTTAGTATTTCGATTTCTTTTGGGTTGAGAAGATTTACACGCTTGAATACTTGCATTGCGACATGTGTTTCTAAACGAGTCTGCACTGGAATTAAAATCACATGGTTTACCTTTACTTTGAACTTGAACACAAATCTGCTTCCTGCTCGCTGGTGTTTTGCTATCCGTCTGAGAGCTTTTTTGGTTAATTTTTTGCTTGACGGGTTTAGCCGTTTGTGTTGCGTTGGAGGATAAATTTGGGTGACGCTTTTTAGCTTTGGGCTTTGAAGAGGTATGTACGACGTTTCCTTCTTGGGTCATCCTAACGATGTGTTTATTTGTCTTTCGTGATGAATCCTCTGAAGAACTTGATGAGGTCGATGAATCTGAACTCGTCGACTCAGTAGCATCCTCGCTATCATCTTCAGTGCTGCTTTGGTCTTCTTTGCTTTTAGTTCGTTGTGAAACCGTGCAACGACATATTTGAGTAGGTCCAGTTCTCTTTGCACCTCTTATTTTAGCGTAATCGCATATAATTTCCTTTTTCTTTGTTGGTTCTACAGCGTAATACATCTGCCCCTTTTTACAATCGTAACTTTTCTTTTCATGAGCACAAACGTTAGCTTTTACTAAAGTTATCACATCAGGAGATGATTGCTGTCTGTTGCAGGGGCATATCTTTTGTTTATCTTTCTTGCTTCCTTTATCTTTGGTTTTGTATATCGTTTTTAATATTTTTGATATATCGGGGCAGTCACATACTGTCTTTCCGGGGGGTTTATCAGTGACGCACTCTGCCTCTTTTAATTTTTTGAGAGATGTCTGGGTTTGACCGGTTTTATCTTGTAACTCTATCGTTTTATCTACCATTGTTTGAACGTCTTGAATTTTTGTTGGACTCTTTGGGGTTTTACTGACGACTTCTTCTTTATAGCTGCTTGTTTCGCTTTTAGTCTTATCGGTAAACATCTGAACTTCTGCTGTTTTAACTTCGCGTACATCAATGTCGATTCCTGTCGGGCCTTTTTGAGTTTTGCTAATGATTTCTTCTATGTAGCTGCTCGTTTCACTTTTGGCTTTGCTGGTAACTGACTGAGCTTCTATCGCCTGTGAAATGTAGACATCTTTAATTTGGCGTATGTCCATGTCGGTTTCTCTCCTCTTTTGTGCTTTGCTACCATCTTCTCCTTTATAGCTGCTCGTTTCACTTTTGATTTGATCGACTTCTGCTGCTTTTGGTACGTGCACATCTGTAACTTGATGTACATCAACGTCAATTTTTATCGGACTCTTTCGTGTTTTACTGACAACTTCTTTATAGCTGCTCGTTTCACTTTTGGTAAACGACTGAACTTCTGTTACTTCCGTTTTCTGTTGTTGATAGATCGTACTAGTTTCAATTGCTTCTACTTTCTTTTCTTCGTGTTGACTCGAAACATCCCGTTTAGTATCTTTTTCATATTGGCAAATTACATCTTTCTTCTTTCCAGCAAGATCAAACTCCGTCGCCTTTGTTAACGTCAAACACGGTTTATCGAGTTGTTTCTCTTTTGAACATTCACGTATGTCGCAGCTCTTATCAACCCCAGTTCTGTCTTGAATTGTTTCGTCTAACTGGGCCCCTCTCGCGCAGGTGCAAGTTGAGGGTAAAGAAACTTGCTTGCCCACTTGTTTGTCTTCGGTAGATTGCTTGGTGCTTATTTCTTTCGTGCTGGTGTACGTTGAAGGCAATTCGATTTGTTCGCGTTCATACTGCGTCTGCTTTGACGTCAATAAATAGTCAATATCTTGCGCTTCAGCAATTTTTTGATCAGTTTCCTTAACTGCTTCTGGAAGGATCTTCTTTTCTGAAGCAACTCCGGTTTCCTCACATTCAGTTATTTCGAAGCATGTACAAATGTTTTCATTCATCTGTGTTGTTTTGACGCAGACGCAAGTTGAAGGTTTGTCCCGTTCAAGTTCGGTAATTTTTTCAACTGCTTCCTCTAATCTTCCCTCACCTTCCTCGATGCCAGTTCCAGTTTGTGTCGGTTCACCAAACTGTGATTCCTCTGAGCACGTGCAAATTAAAGCTTCACCTTTGCCCGTCGATGTTATTTCTGATTTGGTTTCTATGTCATCAACGCCTTGAATTTCTGATACAGAGGCGTCTTCCTCGTTGCAAGTGCAAATTTGAAACTCTTTAGATATTTGCGTTTCTGCGCTGTGACTTTCTCGGATAGCTTTCGTTGCTTCCTCTATAGCTTCGTTTATAATGCTCTCTATTAAGTACGCGTCAATTTCTTCCCCACTTTGATATGCTCCCTCTATTAATCTCCTTGTTTCTGATTCTTTACGACATAAACATAATCCTAATTCTTGGATTTCCTCGTATTTTTCTGCCATTATGGAGTCAATTAGTTCAGACAGTATTTTTCTAGATTCTGCCTCACTAAGGACCGAGGGTGATTTTGGAACTATTTGCTCCGGTTCTGGTTCAACTGGCAGTTTTTCTGGTTCTGTCAATATTTCCGATATTTGTACTTCTTCCTCTTCAAAAACTGTCTCTTCCACCTGTATTATTTCATCAACAACAGACACAGTTTCACTGTGATAACTCACTCCATCGTCTAATTTATATTTTCTATCTCTCTTATATATAGTTGAACTAGTTACAGATCTTATTGTGCTAGCTTTACTTCTGACTGATCGTTTCAGCCTACTTTCCGCTTTCATAATTTTAATAATCCTCATGGGTGCTACTTGTGCAGGGATGTCAGGGATTACTTTGGTAATAGCAGCATCCAATACTTTTCTTAAATCTTCTCTTATGGCAGCTTTAATCATTCCCATAGTTAATTCCTCCCGAGGCGGGACTCTCCTGCTTATAATTTTTATCAGTAAATCTTCAAGTATATCTGTTGAAACATCTATTCCTCCCTTTTCACTTTCTTTTAATGGAACCATTTCTTTTATTATCGCAGCCCCCACAAGTTCCGCTAGATCTCTCCTTAATATACCTCTTACCATTTCAATAGACAATTCTTTATCTGCTTCTCGTAATTCTTTCCCGATATCTTTTATCAATAGATTTCCAAATATTTCACTTGAAACGCGTACAGGTATTTCTACCATTATTTCGCCTTTTAATTTAAGTACATCTGTTATTAAAGCAGCATCTAGGAGATCTTCTAAATCTTTTCTAATCAAGTCTTTAAGCATCTCGAGTGTTAATTCTTCTGATTCCATTCTTTCGGCTATATCTTCCACAAGAAGATCTTCAAGTACTTCGGGTGAAACACCTTCAGGCAAAAGTTCTTCACCAATTTCTCTTAATTTCTCCGCGTCTCTTATAGTTGCAGCTTCAATCAGTTCACTCAAATGTCGTCGCAGTATATCTCTAATGTCTTCAATTGTCAATTTTTCTTCTGAACCTACTTCTTTACTGATATCCCTTATAAGTAAGTCTTTAAGTACATCAGTTGAAACACCTGCAGGTGCTTCCTCTTCTTCAGTCTTTATTTCAATAATTTCTACGATTAAAGCTGCATCTAGAAGATCTTCTAAATCTTTACGAAGTATATCTTTTATCATTTTAAGTGTTAATTCCGCATCTTCTGAATCCACTCTTTCAGTTATATCTTCTATAAGTAAGTCTTCAAGTACGTCAGGAGAAACACCTACGGGTATAAATTCTCCTCCGATTTCTTTTAATTTTTCAACATCCACAGTTGCAGCTTCAACTATACCTGGTAATTCTCGCTTTAATACATCTTTAACTGTTTCAATTTTTAACGGTTCCTCTTCTTCTTGTACTTCTTTACTTATCTCACGTATAAGTAAATCCTGTACTACTTCAGTTGATACAACAAGAACTACTTCCTCATCTTCACCTTTGCCTTTTGCCTCTTCAACCGTAACTGTGTCTTCTACTGCGGCGGCTTGTAAAATATCTCCCAAATCACTTTCAAGAACAGCTTCGATCTTTTCTATTGGCAATTCTTTGCCTTCTGGTTTTACTTTTTCAGTTATATCTTTCACAAGTAAATCCTCAAGTACTTCAGTTGAAATTCTTGCAGGTGCAAGTTCATCAATGCCTCCTAACGTTTCCTCATCTTTTACTTTTGCAGCTTCAACCATGTCTCCTAAATCTCGTCTAAGTACACCTTTAACTGTTTTAATTGTTAATGGCTGTTCTTCTTCTTGTGCTTCTTTACTTATCTCTCTTACTATTATATCTTTAAGTACTTCAGTTGATATACCCCGAGGTGTAACCGCTTCTTCTTCTTCTTCTTTTTCACGTTGTGGTCGATCCTTAATTTTAACTGTGTCTTCTACTGCGGCGGCTTGTAAAATATCTCCCAAATCACTTTCAAGAACACCTTCGATCTTTTCTATTGGCAATTCTTTGCCTTCTGGTTTTACTTTTTCAATTATATCTTTCACAAGTAAATCCTCAAGTACTTCAGTTGAAATTCTTGCAGGTGCAAGTTCATCAATGCCTCCTAACCTTTCCTCATCTTTTACTTTTGCAGCTTCAACCATGTCTCCTAAATCTCGTCTAAGTACACCTTTAACTGTTTTAATTGTTAATGGCTGTTCTTCTTCTTGTGCTTCTTTACTTATTTCTCTTACTATTATATCTTTAAGTACTTCAGTTGATATACCCCGAGGTGTAACCGCTTCTTCTTCTTCTTCTTTTTCACGTTGTGGTCGATCCTTAATTTTAACTGTGTCTTCTACTGCGGCGGCTTGTAAAATATCTCCTAAATCACTTTCAAGAACACCTTCGATCTTTTCTATTGGCAATTCTTTGCCTTCTGGTTTTACTTTTTCAGTTATATCTTTCACAAGTAAATCCTCAAGTACTTCAGTTGAAATTCTTGCAGGTGCAAGTTCATCAATGCCTCCTAACCTTTCCTCATCTTTTACTTTTGCAGCTTCAACCATGTCTCCTAAATCTCGTCTAAGTACACCTTTAACTGTTTTAATTGTTAATGGCTGTTCTTCTTCTTGTGCTTCTTTACTTATCTCTCTTACTATTATATCTTTAAGTACTTCAGTTGATATACCCCGAGGTGTAACCGCTTCTTCTTCTTCTTCTTCTTTTTCACGTTGTGGTCGATCCTTAATTTTAACTGTGTCTTCTACTGCGGCGGCTTGTAAAATATCTCCTAAATCACTTTCAAGAACACCTTCGATCTTTTCTATTGGCAATTCTTTGCCTTCTGGTTTTACTTTTTCAGTTATATCTTTCACAAGTAAATCCTCAAGTACTTCAGTTGAAATTCTTGCAGGTGCAAGTTCATCAATGCCTCCTAACCTTTCCTCATCTTTTACTTTTGCAGCTTCAACCATGTCTCCTAAATCTCGTCTAAGTACACCTTTAACTGTTTTAATTGTTAATGGCTGTTCTTCTTCTTGTGCTTCTTTACTTATCTCTCTTACTATTATATCTTTAAGTACTTCAGTTGATATACCCCGAGGTGTAACCGCTTCTTCTTCTTCTTCTTTTTTTTCACGTTGTGGTCGATCCTTAATTTTAACTGTGTCTTCTACTGCGGCGGCTTGTAAAATATCTCCCAAATCACTTTCAAGAACACCTTCGATCTTTTCTATTGGCAATTCTTTGCCTTCTGGTTTTACTTTTTCAGTTATATCTTTCACAAGTAAATCCTCAAGTACTTCAGTTGAAATTCTTGCAGGTGCAAGTTCATCAATGCCTCCTAACCTTTCCTCATCTTTTACTTTTGCAGCTTCAACCATGTCTCCTAAATCTCGCTTAAGTACACCTTTAACTGTTTTAATCGTTAATGGCTGTTCCTCTTCTTGTGCTTCTTTACTTATTTCTCTTACTATTATATCTTTAAGTACTTCAGTTGATATACCCCGAGGTGTAACCGCTTCTTCCTCTTCTTCACGTTGTGGTTGAACCTTAATTTTGACTGTGTCGTCTACTTCGGCGGCTTCTAAAATATCTCCTAAATCACTCTCAAGAACACGTTCAATCTTTTCAATTGGTAATTCTTCGCCTTTTGGTTTCACTTTTTCAGATATATCTTTTACAAGTAAATCCTCAAGCACTTCAGTTGAAATTCTTGCAGGTGCAAGTTCATCAATCTCTCTTAATTTTTCTTCATCTCTTACTTTCGCATCTTCAACCATGTCTCCTAAATCTCTTTTAAGTACACCTTTAACTGTTTCAATTGTTAATGGCTGTTCTTGTGCTTCTTTACTTAATTCTCTTATAAGTAAATCTTGAAGTACTTCCTTTGATACACCCAAAGGTGTCAGTTTTGGTTCTTCTTCTTCTTCTTCTTCTTCTTCTTCCTCTTCATGTATAAGTAGTCGTAGATCTTCGACTTTTTCTGTTATTGCGGCGTCTTCTAACATATCTTCTAAATCCTCCTCAAGAACCTCTTCAATCCTCTCAATTGATAATTCCTTGTCTTTTGATCCCACTTTTTCTAATATATCTTTTAAAATCAAATCCATAAGTACTTCAATTGAAATTGAAATTCCTACGGGTTCCGCCTTCTCTTCTTCATACTCAGTTACTTCAGTTACAACCTCTACGTTTCCCGATTCTGTTAGTTTTAAGGTCGTTCCGATAACACCTTCTGGACCTTCTGTTACAACTTCTATAACACCAGCACTTGCCGTACTTCTGGTAACATACACTCCTTCTGCGTCGCCTTCGCGTTTTCCAGGTAAAGGCTCACAAGTACATGGCCCCTGTAATTCGGGTTTACATTTGCATATCATGTGATGTACTACTGCCTCGATAAATTCTTTTTCAATATCACATTCTGGTTCAAAAACTAAGTCTTCATCTATCGCTTCAAATTGTTTTGGCATTTCCTCCTTTACTTCCAGTTCTTCTACACCTGTTTCAACTTCGTCAGGTAAAGGTTCCACCTTCTTTCTATCAAACTCAACGATTTCTTCGAATAAGTCTTTTTTGTCAGCGACCTTTTCTAATTGTTCGACGTAAGAAATCGCTGGTTGCTCTGTAACGTCTTCAACTTGACCTTCTGCAGTTGGCTTAGTGTAAAACATTTGCTTCGACGAGCTCCTTTCTTGTATTGTTTCTGCCGATGGGATTTCTTCATCCGGTAACATTTCAAGTCGAGATTGAGACGACTCTACTTTCTTGGGGGAGAATATTTCATAAGTAGGTTTGGATTCGCCTATTTTATATTTACGTTTTTTAGCGCATGGTTCTCGTCTTTTGCTTTCCTGACATGTGCACGGTCTTCCTCCTCTATCAGGTTCACTTTTAACAGGTGTAACAAGATCCACTAAACTTTTGATACACCTGATGGTCTCGATTAAATTTTGAGGAATTGTTTTGCATTTACTACATTGTTCGGCTTCCGCCAGGAGATTGCTTAGGTTTCTGGCAATAGTGCTTAGGTCTTCTTTGGAACCACCTTCACCACTAGCCCAGATTTCATCGTCAGATTTCGGAAGAGGTTGTTGCATTTGTTCCATCGCAGTTAATCTGCTCATTGTGTGAATTTCGCTTAGTTTTTGGTTGATTAAATCAGTTTGCAGTTCCTCGGCTTTGTAATTTAGTATGCACAGTTCTTCTTTGAGTCGTTTGTTAACCAGATTTAAATCATTTAAATTTTGGTTGGCGCTTTGGAGCTGCTTAGTCAAAAAATCTATTTCGTCGTAGTAACCACTTTTCTTGCTGTATTGTTTTGATGTTAAGTTTTTGTACTCAGCTTCCAATTTCTGTCGCCTTTCTCTCTCTTGTCCGAGTTGCACTCTTAGGGGCTGCTCAAATTTTTTCTTCAACTGTTTTAGCTCGCGTTCAGCGCGTCTCAATTCATTTTGAAGATACCTATTTCGGCGCTGCAGTTCCCGATTCCAGTTTCTTAAATTTTGCGCATCCGATATGCCGGTGTCTTCGGCCTTCCACATGTCATCCGTCTGCTTTAAAGTCTTCACGTACTCGTTCTCTTTATGCTGGAGGTCAACGATCTCGTGTTTTAACGTCCTTTCCGTTTGCAGCAGGCTCTTCATTTTTTCGATACAGTCGACGTCTTCCGTTGTCAACGATTGTGAGTTCAGGTACTCCAAATTGGCTTCCTGTTTGGAAATAGTTTGAATCATCATTTCATTATTCAAATTACATATGCAGGAAACATCACTGGGTTTCGGGGAGGTAAAATTTGAAACCGTAGTTTTCTGAGGATCGGGTGCGACGAGAGGGCAGTGACTACACTGACAACTGATTCTGTTAGCAGAAACAATTGCGTTGATTTTAGGGGCGTTAGTTTCTTGTAAACTGGTTTGACATTCACACTCGCCCATTTCTAAATGGGTTGCTAAAGCAATCTCATTAGTAAACTTATCTTGAACCCCTAAGATATTATCTTCTGCTGTATAAAGAGTTGATTGATTTGAAGGAGCTTCCTTATACGATTCAGAACTTACATAACTATGAGATTGGGATGGGACACATGAGCAACTGGCACTTGCAATACCGGAAGGGTTATTAAAAAAATGGCAAGGCTCACAGTCGCAAAAACTAGGTTTTGTGTTTAGTGACTGATCATCCTCATCTTCATCATCAAAACCGGGATTATCAATAGAAGAATTCAGATCGTCCTTATAAGAACTGGCTTGCGAATTTAATGACTGATTTGGATCATATTTCTTCGAGGTCGATAATGATTGATCGAAAGAGTCACAAGGGCAAAGTTGATCACGATTTGTTGTATTGGAAGACACACCAGAACCAGTTCCTAACACTCCACAAGTACATTCATCAGAAACATTTCGTGTTCGTTGCGCGTCACTTGCAGACATCTTGCATATATCACATTGGCAAATTGGGTCTTCGGAAATTTGCGTGCTCACAGGAGTGCTTAAATTCGAACTTTGTTTGGTGTTGCAAGTACATACAGAAGACGTTTGATCGAAGTTTTTCAGATTTTGATTAGCAAACATTCCTTCCGGGTCTTTAACTGGGTGTGAATCGAAATCGCTCGTCGTTCTTCTTTGCATTTGGTTTGCGCTTTCACGTGAAACTAATTTGGGGCCCGGTTCGCTTAAGGTCTTTTGCGCCACATTGAAGCAAAAAAGTGCAGGCATTGAGCTTTCTAGTGATATGACTCGTTGACGCAGTTCGTCCTGTTTTTGCGCCAGTTTGGAATTGTGGGCCTCATATTTGGAGGTTAAGTCTTTGTTTTTACATTCTCTGTTGGGACAGGGATCCATTATCGCACAAAAATTTGGATTTCATTGATTTACATGTTTCACATCATAGTATTTTACGATTCAATTTTGACAGTTGGGATTAAAATGTCATTTTATGTACACCCAGATGTTTTATTGTTTTCCATCTATTGTAATGAATAGGCCACCTATATAACACAAGAGGCGATTATCTAGAACTGCCTACACGTTTCTAGAAATTTTACGGCCTTTTTAGTTTCCTGCGCTGCTGTAGCTGTACGAAGCAAATAGAATTACTCAAATATAAGCCAATACTTTATTAAATAAAAATTAACTTGAAATTTACACTCGTGCAATTTATCTCATACTACTTGATTTATCATCCTCACAATTGCACCCTCTGTCCTTATCGGAAACGTTTGTATTTGGTTTAACCACGTTCACTAAATCTTTAATGCACTTAACAGTGTCTATCACATCAGGGTTTTCAGTTTTACATGTGCTGCATTGCTTTGCTTCCCGCAACAACTGGCTCAAATTCTTTGCGATTGCCTCTAACTCTTCATTGGGAATTGCCGTGTCACTGTTGCAAATACAAGATGAACGTTGTCGTTTCTTCTTCGCGGATAGCTTGTTCAATTCGCCCAGTTTTTGTTCTATTAATTCGTTTTGCATCTCGTCGCACTTGCAACTTAATACGCAGACTTCTTCGCGCAGCCGCTTATTTATCAGTTGTATGTCGTTTATGTTCCGTTTGGCATTTTCGACTTGCCTGGACACAAATTCGAGTTCTTTTCGACCGTTACTTTCCACACTCGATTGTTTCGATGCCAAATCCCTGATTTGGTTTTCCAGTTGTTCGCATTTACGCCTCTCGCGATCCAGCTCTCTCTTCAGAGGCCCTTCCATATTTTCCATGACTTGTTTAATTTCAAGGTTCACGTCTTTTATTTGATCTTCGAGGTTCTTGTTGTCCCCTTCCAGTTTTTGGCTTTCTAGATATAAATTCTGAATGCTCAAGCTCCGTTTGGGTCCCGTGTTTCCGTCAACTTCGTTTAGCTCTTTAAGTTTGTCGGTGTAGGCCTTCTCTTTATGCTCAAGTTCTATGATTTCTTGCTTCAGAGACTTTTCCTTCTGAATCATTGCTTTTATTCTGTCGATGTACATGAGATCGTGTGAGTATGATGAGGCCAAATTCATATTCTCGGCATTCAATGACTTGAACGGACATTCAGAATTGCACATGCAGCCGTTAGTGTCGGTAGGTCTTGAACTTTCGAAACTGCACTTACACTCAGAGGTTTTTTCTAAATCTTTTGTGGGAATTGTTTGCTTAGCGTCGGTGAGTCGGCTTTCGAAACTGCAACTGCATGCGGAACTGTCAGAGGTTCTTTCTGTTTCTTTGGCAAAGCCTTTTTGCTTACTCTCAGAGGGAAGACTTTCGAAACTGCAAGTGCATTCAGAAACGTCGGAAACTCTTTCCATTTCTTTTGTGAGTGGGCTTTGGATACTGCAAGTACATGCCGAAACGTCGGAGATCCTTTCTGTTTCTTTTGTGGGAATTTCTTGCTTCAGTGGGCATTCAGACCCACAAATGCATGTAGAAAGAACAGATTCTTTTCCACTTCCGAATTTACACTTACACGCAGAAAAGCCGGTAGTTTGAGCTTGTGGATATGGCATTGATGTCTTCGGTGGAATCAACGATTCGCCAATATCGCGTGCACTTACAAATACCCCTTCGTTTTCACTTTTCACTATATCGCATTTACATTTAATTTTAGATGATGCGAGAGACGTCGTTTGAATTTCTTCTTCCGGCGACATTTCAACTGGGCCCATGCAGTTGCAAACTATATCGGGTGGTAGTGGATTCAAGAATTTGCCCAAGTGCGAAATACAGTTGCATTCAGTTGGGTAGGTAACATGTTTCATCTTTTAAATTGCGAGGATTTTTTAACTCTCGAGACAATTTTCTTCGTAATATATAAATTAATCCGGTTGAAAATTTTAAGCTATAATTTTGACAGTTTGTTATAATGAATAAAATATCGAATCGTAAACATTTCTGATTATCGTGTTACCATGGCATTCTAATTAATTATGAAGTAGCATCGCCGGCACCATGCCGGCACTAAAAACGAAAAGCTTTACCAAGACCATAGCCGTAAGTAAGTTTACGAATTTTCGTTTCGTTTTTAGTGCCGGCGATGGTACCTCCTCTTTTTATTTATAAATATTTTATTACTATTATTAGTGAGTTTGCGGTATAGTATTTTCCGTTATAAAAATTATCGTTATAATCTAAAACGTTGACATCATAGAAAATTATACCCATATTATACCGAATAACTAAGTAACTAAGTTTGAAAAATAAGGGAGATAATCCTTATCAACGAGTTAAGAATAATAGGAGGGAGTCATACTAATAGTAGTTTCTTGTCCAAACTGGTCCCTAAATATGGCCGCTGTATGTCATAGCACAGTCATAGGCATACACAAGCAATGATTTAATATAGGTTAGGTACTGGTTAGATACGCTATACTGTAGTGATCTGTTAAACTCAAGATAACCTCTAAAACGGCAATGTTTTAGTTTTCATATCCCACAGTGCCAGTGGCGGCTCATTCTTAAAGGGGGTACTTAAGATGTTACTTATAGCGTTTTCGATTGACCGCACTAGTGCACACTCAGAATATCTTCATCTCGTGTTATTACATAAGGTTAAAAGAAGATGCAAATACACCGAGTGTAACCAGTGCAAGGGAATCGAAAACGCTATTAGATTTAGACCAATCTCATTATACGAATTTTCAGTTTCATAATGAGAATCATAAACTGCACGTTTACTGTAAAGCTAGATGCCGCTGTATATGACCACTTCTCCGCCATTTTTGTGTTAAAAAAGTAGGGATACATAGTTTCTTGCGATTTTTACACTGCGGTACGGAACACATTACAATTTATATACGAAGCCATAAGCGTAAATAAAACACTTTTTCACTGATTTGACTCTCTTCTTAACAGCTCGCAGCTACAACCATAGAACTAGGCTACAACTGTCACGGCACACGTGTTTTTTCATGACCTGTTCATAATTCCGCCCGCGGCGACTCTTTCGTTCAAAGACGCGAATTGCTAAATAAACACAGATTCGTACTGCACTCAGATACAACACAAAATCCGGCAATTATTTTTCCACTACGGATGTCAACAAACAGCCATATTGCAGAAACTAACCTTCCACAAAATGATAACTTCCGTCTAATGCAGGTTTTACAGCTACCAATTTTGCCGTCAATTTTAAGATCTTTATCAGATCTTTACCAAGTTCTTGAGCAAGAACTTAAAATTGTTGTATTACACTTGTCAAATTTAACACCAATTTTAAGCGCTTAGTAAGCGGCTTAATAAGCTGAACTCAGAACATTTCTCCCAATTTCTTCGCCAATTTTCTAGTAATTTCTAGGGTATTTGATTATGTTAGGTTAGTGTGCTACCAACCTAGAAATTATGTCTGCATACTGTTTGGTGTACGTCGCGCGTCGGTCTAACAATGAAAATAATTAATTTTATACAAAACAAACACGATGAAACGTTGTACAAATCGGGATGTTATTCGTAAAGTGAAATTATAATTGCTCAGAATTTTTATCAAAATTGAACGGCATTGTTTATTCATTTACTTCACACTGATTTCAACCACTATTTTATTTTCTTGTAAACAGCAGCTCTAAATTTTACTATAATCTCTTCAATTTCTAGGTTGGTACTATTTGGTAAAGTTCTGTTTGATTGGCAGCTCGTCTTAAATTGGCGAGAAAATTGTTAAGTGTAAAATGTTGTCAAGCTTGAAAAGAAACCTCCCAATTTCAGCTCAATTTTAAGATCTTAAAATTGACGGAAAAATTGTTAGGTGTAAAACCGGCATAATGTATTTGCATTCCCTCTTATTTTGTTCTCTCGTCGATGGTTATATTTAGCATAGTAGAGTATTATAAGCAAAGATGAACGGTATGTGGACGTTTCAAAACTTTATAAAATGTTTTTGCACGCCTATGACTAGCTTATGACATGCAGCGCCCATATTTAGTTACCACTTTGGACAAGAAACTATTCTTTATTCTTTACTCATAAGCTTCCTTAAATATAACGACCCTGACAGTAAACTTGTATAATTGGGGCTGAATTAAATAAAAAACAATTTCAAAACCATTTTTACCTGTAATTGGAACAGTAATATTAGTTTTAAAGGTTGGCTAAACTTATCAGTTACATTTTTTTTGTCTTCATACTTCATATTTGACAGATCTGTTTAGCGTTTAATATACGTGAAAGTTTATAGCACAGTTAATAATGTTTATGTTAAATTCAGCAAAAATAAATTAAGTTTAAATCAGCCAGATTTAATAATCGACTTCAAAATGGACGAGGATATAGAAGATATTAGAAAATTAGACGAGATTCTTAAAAAAGAAATCGAAAATGCAGTAAGTAAACATACATACATACTTAAACTGGAGCCACTAAATGCGTATACTTTTTTAGAATAATCTTCAAGAAGAAATTAATGAGTTTATAAATTGTATTAGTGACGAAGAAGAGGTAAACATTTATATTTTTTAATCTATTTCAATTAAAAAGTATACTTTCAGCATTTGGAAGGATTCGAAACTGAAAACATAAACTTTGAAGAGTTCGATGTAAATAAACTTGATGAAATAGCGAGCAACTTCTGCAACGTCAGCAACATCAATTTCAGCAACGACCTTAGCCTGATCAAATATTACTTGAAGAAAGAAGAGATCAAAGTGATAAATTCATGCAGAGATCCACAGTTGAAAAAGCTATTAATATTGAATCGTGTGAAATTTATACAGCTTCAAAATATTAACGTGAATTTATATGAAACGTTAAAGAAATGCACTGCGTACATCAAGGACACAGAACTGACAATGAAAGAATTTTATAAAAAACCACAAATGAATCGGAAAAGTATACTTCCGAGATTGGGACATCCTTATTTCAAGGGTAAGAATACTGTTTCTTGCCAGCCGAATAGTGATACAGTAAGAAAAAGGAAGAATAAAGAGTTATCGATTGACTATTTACCTCCGGTGGCGCGGTGGACACTCGAGGACCAAATGGTTTTGAACAGGGCCGTGATATTTAATTACTACAGTAACAGCATTGAACAGTTAGAGAAAAGATTAAAAACTTTACAGGTCGTAAAGAAGACTTCAACAGATTCTGAAACTATTAAACTTGTTACTTCAGATATTGAAGAAGCTGAGACTAAGCTCACCGAGTTAAAAAATTGCAAAGACCCTACTCCACCACCTTTAGAATGTAGTGAAGTTATAAACTGGGTTTACATTTCAAATGAAGATTTAAAAGGTAAGCTCACACATGATTCAGATAATCACTTTGTTATTCTTATCAAGTAGAATCAACTTAAATAAATTTTATCACACTAGTTGCTGCTAGAATTATGAGAGTCATAAATCTAATTGTTATTTTTAATTATTCAGGTAGACATTCACCTTGGTCATGCAAATCTTTCTGGAATGTGTTTTTACATCCTTCTATTAACAAACTAAACTGGAGTGATGAAGAAAATCAAGCAATTAAAACGTTAGTGAAAAAATACAACTGCCAAAACTGGGACGCAATTGCTTCAAGATTAGGAAGCAACAGAAGCGGTTTTTCCATTTGTGTTCACTATCATGCAAGATTGAGCGAAAAGTTCAAGAAAGATCGATTTGAACCAGAAGAGGATGCGTTTCTCATGGAACTTGTAGACTCGTGTCGGATCGGTAACTATATTCCTTGGACAAAAGTGGCGCATCAGTTCGACAACCGCACTAAAAACCAAATATACCATAGGTATAGGTACTATTTAATGTATAAGAATGTAACAAAGGGGGCTTTCTCCGAAGCCGAGGACGTTTTACTTTTGTGCCTTATCAATAAATTTGGGAAGGATTTCTCTGTGTGCTCAAGATACATGAAAAATCGCTCCCCGATGCAATTAAGCCACCGATACAATAACTACTTGAAACGTGATGGTTTAAATTTTGGCAACTGGACCATTGCAGAAGACAAAAAAATTATGGAACACGTTCGGAATAACGGTCCGAAATGGTGGGGAACAATTATAGGCATTTTAAGGAGGAATCGCACTCACATCCGGCAAAGGTATTTAGTTCTTTCCAAGTGGTTGGAGAATCATCCTGGCCAAACCGTCGACGACATGCCAAGGAGAAGACAGTCATACAAACAAAAAGTTGATCTACAAACAATCAGAGCAACTGCCAACTGGTTCAAGGAATCAAAGGAAATACCCAGTTTAGCAGCGATAAAATCTCATTTAAAGATCGTAGATAAGAACATTGTACTAAAGGCTGAGAAGAAAGAAACCAATCATTTGATTGATAGTGAGTTAATAAATTTTTTCCAAAGCACTTGCAAGGTGAAGACGGGACGAAAAGTGACGCAAGAAAGTCTAGAGCAAGTGGTAGATACCGTGAAGGCTTTTTTATCGTTGATGGAAGTCACATTAGAAATTCCAGATGATAATACACTTAGTGAAAATCCGTTATTAGACCAGTTAGATTTAGAAATACTGGGTCTTTTAAAACAACCAACCAGTAATAACAGTTATTCGACTTCGATAAAACAAAAACATGTGTCACTCCCGAGTTGTTCACAGAATATTCTCAGCACCAGTGTGACAGAGGTGTCATTTAATAAATGTGGATTACCTCAAAATCAAGTCGCACTCTTACCACCGAATATTAACACTTTAGTTGGATTAAGGAGCATGTTGATTACGTACAATGTATTCAAAAAGAAATTAAAAGATTCTTCCAATGCAACTAATCTTCAAGAAGCGAAAAGTAAATTTTCGTGGAGTACACAGCAGGACTATTTAAAACTTAACGATGGCTCTCGCAGAAAGGTATTTAAAGAGCAACAACTCTTTGAGAAAAGGTTTACGATACTATTTAAATGGCCGTGCTTGATGTCGATTGTAGAGCCGTATGAGAATTTAAATTTGTTGAACACGTCTGTGGAGCCAGTTTCGGAAGAAAAAACGGAAATATTCCGTCGGAAAGTTGGAAGGCCCCGGAAAGATTTAACCAAAGTTAATTTGATGTTGAAGGCTAAACTCAAGAAAGCATTAGAAAAACGAGTAGATGCGAATAAGCCTGAATCGGACATCCAAAAGCAGAATCCACCAAAGATTTTAAACGGTCTTAGTCTACTACAAATGACAAATAATAGTAACGCCAAATGTAATCAAGAAACTGAAACAACTGTAAAACCGGATTTCATTTTTGTAAAACCAATAAACACAAATCAAATCAATTATGGGGGTGGTCAACCTATTAAAACGGTATTGAAGCCGAATATAGTAGATAAACTACTTGGAGTTAGTGCTGGAGTACCTGCAAATCAGGTAATAAAGCTTAAAAAAATTAAACCACCAATTTCTAGCTTGGGCAAACCGTTAAATACAATAATTAATTCGCGAAAGCGACAAACGAGTGAACCTGCAACGAGAAACGTTGCTCAGAAGATGAAAATCGAAGAAGTGAATGTGAAAGTTGAAATAAATGATTTACATTCGCAGTACATTTCAGAAGAAACAATTCCTTAAAAACAGTTAAAACACATTTATTTTAAGTTTATCTAAGCAGTGTTCTGGTAAGTCACATTTTTATTTTTATTTATTGTACATTATACGAGACGAAGTAATATTAATATCATGTTGTTAGAGATAGAAAATTGCAATGGCAATTGTTGGGGTTTATAATAAAATGTTTTTTTGAAACACGATTGCAAATTTCACGTGTGTATTGGAACCTTGCAACCTTCCTAAAATGACAACTAAATAAAATGTTTTACTTTTAAAAAAGTTCTATTGAAAAATGGTTTATAATGACCTAGAAAAGTTATAACACAAGAAAATCAATTTAATGTAAACTCCACACATTAAAAAAAAATTGTACATCGTTGACAAATTTTTTGCAGTATTGTAATTTACAAAATACTATATAAGAATATGGACATTTTTGTGTAATGCCTTTACAAAAGTAGATTATAGATAAAAAAAAGATTCACTATTCGAGTATAACAAGATCAGATCTTTAATAAGCATAATGTAAATAACTTCACGCAATCACAGTGAATATTAAAATAAAAAAAGGAATAAGAAACAAACACGTAATTTGATATGGGTGCACGGATAAAAACTTTAAAATGAATCGCTTAACAAAAACGGTGCAAATAATAATTTTAAATGATGATGAAAGAATAGTCTTCTTTATTTTTTCGTGGTTGTTGTAATGATGGCGCAGCCTGCTGTAAACACGGACCACATTAGCAAGGTAGCTTCTAAATGTCCGGTTACAAAACGAATTGAATCCAGGCTTTGCTTCCAAATTGGATTTACAGCTTGTTTGGTTGTTGCTGGCAATAAATTTCTCGCTTTTAGGCTGTCGAGGAGAGTAGGTGAGTCTTTTGTAAACACAGGGAAATATTCACCTATTCTCTCACGCTTCCACCAACTTGGTTGCCATCTAAAAAATTTATCAAAATAAAATAAACCTTAAAAGTAAATTAATTAATAGACCTTTGACTCCATAGTGTATATTTATAATTATATAAAATTCCTCTAATATATTTAGGAGCCCGATCGTGAAATGGGGAATGATTTTTATCCAGCAAGGCTAAAACTTCAGGCCTGAAAGTAAGTATACGATGGGCTAAAGACAGTAACCAAGGCTCATTCTGATATGTACTTTGTGCGGCCCACCACATTTGCCAATCCAATCGTGGTGAATATGGTGCTAAAATTGTGCAAGTCACTTTTAACATTTTCTTTATATTACATTACATACCAACGAATGGCAATGAATTATTTATATTGCCTGGCTTGTAAAGAAAACTATATTCCTGCCAAGGGCCTTCAATGTTATCAGAACCTTCAATAACGATCTCGGGGCGTCCGTTAACCCCCGTCATCTTACCGAAGAGTCCATAATGATTTACAATGTGCAACTTCCCCAGTCGATTATATATTGTGCGAAAAGACGGTGAGACTGTTGAATTCGTTGCAGCATGCATTGAAGATAGTGGGACCTAAAAAGACTGCTTAAAAACTGAGCTTACTTTTAAGACATCTCTCATACAATACTGGCAGAAAATAACAAGATCGCAATGCCGGCGTATAAAACGGTCTGCAAAAGTGTCAGTATTTTTTGAAGGGCCCCGTTTGCATCCAAAATAGATACTGCGACAGCTCTGGCGATCGTAAGTCCCAAGGACGCCAGTCCAATGTAAGAAGCGAACAATAGGCCGTGCTTTACAACTGCTTCGAACTGATCCCTCGTAAATCCTACTCGACAAAAAAAATTAGCTAAACATTTTTTTATTATTATCGAGGGACTCACCGATGCTTGCATCGATTTGTGTTCCGTTTATCTTGAGGTTATACAAAATGACGACTCCGTAAATAATTGCGCCGTGGATCAACAAATTAACGATGCTGGCGAAAATTCCAAGCAATTTATTTTCGTTGTCCACATTTTTCCGTGACTTTCCGAAAAAGAACTGATCATCCAGTAATGACACCGATAGTGTAACGATCAACAAATTCAAGAAATTAAAATTGCCCGTTAGGACTACGCATGTTTGAAATAGTAACTAAAAAATTATGTTAATGTAGTTTTGTTGGTATTTAATGGAAATGCCGATTGCTTACTTGAACTACAAAACCTGTGATTCTGACGTTTCTTATGGGAACGAAAAACAGAAATGGAAGGGCTATTTCTACTACATTTGAAAATACTGTAGTCAGTCTTAAGAACCAAGTTGGTAAGTGATGAGCGTACCAGGATAATGGACTAGGTAAGACCATAGACTCGAAGTGGTAGTTCAATGCTGCAACATAAACAGAGAATTACAGAAATTCTTACATAATCCACTTGAATTCCTACATAAGTAAAAAAAATATTTTAACTTATGTGATAATAAGTGATAATAAAACAATTTTTACTTTAATCCTTATTTGAGATACTTATGTTTATATGTAATTAAAGCTGAAATGAATAATTCAAATTTATTTTTTTTTAATTCAACATTTTTATCTTTTGGAAAAAAATTATTTTAGTAATATCGTATTTTTTTAATAAAGTTTTTCTCAATTACTATTTCTGTCTTCGTTATATAACAAGAAGATGCAAACAAAAGTTTCTAACAAAATGAAGTTTTACCCTTTTATTTAAAAAAATGTAGAAAATATGTATTTAGCAAAAAGAGGAAAGCATCGTTGAGAAATGCTCTGTCTTCTTGTTTAGTTTAACATTAAGCATTAAATTTTGGCCGAAGCATTGCAACATAAAAATATAAACAAGCTTTGATTTAAAAAAAAAAGTTGGCATGAACTTTTGTGAAAACCTGTCGTAAATATTCTCCTAAAATCTTTATATTAAAATAGATTCGTGTTTGCTTTTTGAATTTTATTCTGAAGCACTAGAAAATTTATTGCTTCTTGTATTTACAGTTTCAAATTAATTAACAAAATGAACCCCACTTATTACTATTCTCTACAAAATTACTAAAAGTTTACAGTAATTTTTTAAAGTATAAAAAAAAACACAACAACCACTTCTGAAGAAACAAATTAAAAAAAAATACATGATAGTATATACAGCGTCGAAAAACATGCACTCAAGTTAATAGTGAAATGGAACTATTAGCACCACTAGTTTTGTGAGCACATAAATCACAGCGTTTGATGTGACTTGTGATTTGTGATAAAATAAATTGCAGATTTTAACTGACCTTCGATTTCTGGTTGCACTACTATAAATTTTGGATACGCACCTATAATTTCAAATAAATAGTCTTTAAATAACTGGCCATCCCATGTTTGCTCATCTTATTTTTTTTATTAATACAATGCAGATTCAAAAGTTACCTTTAAGTTCCCACCATTTTGGACAACCACTCAAAAGTTTCACTAATCCCGATGAAAGAAGATATCGGAACAGTAACCATTTGACTAACCAGAAACTGATGGTATCTCGAGGAACTCCTTTCGAACCACGTCTTCGTCCAGGTAACAAAGGAGCTACTAATAGTGCTAAGAAACCTGATTCCAAAAGAAAATCGTCCCTGAAATATTCCAAACTTTATTTATTCTGTGCTTCCAAAAATTATAAACTAAATTTATTCATTAACGTCAAAATTCTTCTTTAAATAAATCACTTTTCGATTTAAAAAATTCAATTTTAAATAATTGGTAAAAAAAATGCAAATTTTTTTTTAGTTATAATAGGTATATCAAATGTGTAAAATATATTATGACACATTAATAAACAACTAACTCTAAAGACATGCTTCAATTAGTTTGACCTTATAAAACAAGTAACATAATTCTTATAAGAATTTATTCACCATAACTTACACGCAAATGCACATTGTGCACTCATTCGCAAATTTAAAAGTTCTAATTTTTATTTTAAAACAAATCTACACTGATTTTTTATTCATATTTCTCTTAATTTGTGTTGCTATTATTTTTTAAGTCTATTAATAATAACATATGCAATGTAATTACATATATTAAAGACAGAGATATGTATGGCGTAGAGCTATGTACGTGTTGCAACTAAAAAGAAATGCAATTTTTAGTAATCTTTTTTATTTCATATTTTACTTATTAACTTGTCAATAGTAATTAGTTAAAAAGCAATATAATCAATAAATTATGCTTCTCTTTCATAATATGATATTTAAGAGTTCAAAAGTTATCTTTTTCGTTATTTTTAATTCTTACAAAGATATGGATTTTTTTTTAACTCAGAAAATAATGCTGATTGTGCTATGTATGGTCATGCTATAATAATTAATGTTAAAATAACAAACATTTGCATATCCTGATGCAAATTCAACAAAATGTTTAATAACACTCAAGAAAACTGCAATCAGAGAATTCCTGCTGTATTTGTTTTGCTCAGAAGAGGAAATATGTAATTTTTTTGCTTTAATTCTCGCTTCTTTGTATGTATTAGTAATTATATTTCATTCAATGTGGATTTTTAAAAACATGAATTTTTCTTATCCAAACATAATTTATTCATGATTTTTTTAGGAAGTAGAAAGAACAAAAATTTCTTGTTAAAAATAAAATTTTTATAAAACTGAAATGGTTTACTCAGTATAGTTTTTAATTAAAAATCATTTAAAAAAATTGAATGCACACGAAATATTAACTATGTAATTATTATCACAAAATCTTTAACCGGACACTAAATCTCGCACTATACACTTAACGTTTCACGTTAATATCACAAAATCTTTTAACCGGACACTGAGGCTCGCATTCATAAACAAAACTTACGCTATGCGCTCGATAATAATTCGCTAATAATTCATGAAATGTACACATTTCAGGTGTAATGGACGCACAACCAACAAGGGTTTAACAACAGTTTATGACATTCCGTAAAAGACATCTTTGCAGCGCATAAACACATATTCGCAATGTTTTGGTGAACGCATAGCGTAAGTTTTGTTTATGAATACGGACGTAACGTTTCACGTTAAGTGTATAGTGCGAGATTTAGTGTCCGGCTAAAAGATTTTGTGATACAAATTTCATCGGACAAGAACCAACTTTAAATACGTAATTATTATTTGTACTCAAAAATCCCTTTTTCTAATTTGGTGCGTTAAGAAGTAATTTTAAAAAAATCTCTATTCACTTTTGTAATGAGAATTGTGCTTTTTTTGTTCTTATGTTGCGTTTGGTATTGCATTTGCATTTGCATTTAAAGTTTTGTCAATCAAATTATCGTTTGTCATAATTTAGTTGTCAATTGCAAAATGTAATTTATAATATTCCACTATCAAACAAACAAAGAACCATATTTAATTCAATAAAATGTTCACAAAGCAATAAAAGCATGGATAAATAGCCAAAGATTCAAAATAACAGCACAAAATTGAAACAAACATAACCTAAAAATAAAAGTCCCATTTACAAGATGGGGACACTAAAAGAAGTCAGGTTTCAACGGTATAAGTTACTAAACCGTGTAACTTTAGTTACTCATTATCATTACAAAAGTGAACGTACTATTGTATTTATTAAAGAATAATCTAGATATTAAGTATCCAACGAGTACTGTGATTGTACTTTACAACAAAAAGCTCTAGAATCTGCGTTTGAAATTCAATTACAGGAAAATTCTGTTTTGTTACGTCGCGGTTGGTCACATCAGTTGGCGCTTAAAAAATTTCAAACAAATGTCAATTTGGAGGTTATGTTTATAATTTGAGACGTCAAATAAACGTCAGTTTAGAGGTTATCTTTTTAAGTGTCAGCGTATGTTGTCACCAACCTAATAAAATAAAATTTCGAATGTTTTAAAAAAAATCCAAAGACTTTCACATTTAATGTAGCCGTTAAAGCATCAAATTAGAAAAAGATTATTTCAAAAAACCTAACAAAACTAATCTTGATGTCGACAATAAAATACCTAGTATTTACAGAAAATTGATGGAGTTCTATAATGCAAAAAGATCTAAAAAATTGTTGGAGAAATCACGATGGGGTACTTTGGGTTATTATCATAAATGGGATACAAAGATCTTTAAGCATTAATAAATTGTTGTTTTTGTTTAGATATGTCTAAACAAAAAAACAATGTCTTTGATTGATTCATACACACATATTACTAAACAAATAATAAAATAAACTACTCCTAACAATTACACAGCTGTCATGTGAAGTAGACCTACTGTAATAGAAATAGTATAAAAACTACATAAAAGTACTAAGATGAAACTCACTAGTTTATTCACTGCATCTGGAAAAAGTAATAGAAGTCTTGCATCTCTGCATACTTGTTCAATCTCAGACAAGCAAATTATTTTCTATGGCCAGCTCTTAAATATATTCTTTCTTTTTAATTTAAAATCCTATAAACCTTTCTGCAATAGGACCTAATTCAACTGATATGTGGCTATGGAAAATAAACCGTTTGTTGTAGATTGGATACCTACTCATATAGAAGTGCATTATTTTTTAATTTAAACAGCCATTTTGTGGCAAAGCAACCATGTGCTCCATTTTTAATGACAGTCCTGCCACACTACTACAGCCATACAACCAGAATAAACTCAATTGCATTAAATAGTTCAATAACTTATTATAGCAGAAGTTTTTTATATCTTCGAACATACAATGTCTAAATATGCCTATAATCAATTCAGTAAACTCCCGACATGTCAAAATGATGTTCAAGCATTTTATAATCACTTAGATTATTGTTTAAAAAAGCGAAGAAGGATATTTCAAACATTTAAATCATGGTTTCATAAATGCAAGTTAAATTTAATTAGTAACAATTCTTACTAAGGCATTAATCTGTAAAGTAAATTTATCTTGGCTTTATGTAATATTTTTATTAAACAAGTGAGTTTTAACATTATTGATTGAAATTTGTTTTGTTTTATCAAACTTAGCTTCCAAACCCTGCACATTTTTTTAATTAAATTAAAAAATATACCAAATACTTACCACTGAGATGTAATGAATACCTGGCCAACCTGATATAAGGAAAAGTACAAAGACCATAACCCAGCGTACAGTGGAATAGTACAAAATTTCTGTGATACAAATCTGTAGGAAAAAAATATTTTTGACGTAAACTACTACATTGCTGCCTACAATTACCCCGTAAATGATAAGAAGATTCCTAATAATGCCAGTACATCCAAAGCGTAATTAGTATCAAGCCCTAAATACGGGGCCAACCACAGCAACGTCGGCTGATAATGTACTTTTGCTGAAAAAGTCTTGTGCCTAGTGTTTTCTAAAACAGCTCTCGCTGGCAAAATACCATGATCTCCATACAAGCCTGTAACATTCCCCATTAGAGGAATGAATTCTATTTTAAAAGGTCGCTTTTACTCACCAGGAATTTGAATGTAAAATGAAATAAACGCGAACATAAACACCACACATATGGCCCTCAAGAACAGATTTCTCGTGTATCGAATGGGTATCATTTTTCTACTTGTTATCACTCGCCGAAACGTTCACCGTATTCCAAAACACCCAATATAATCTGATCCGACGACGCCAAAATAATTCGTACACCTAACCCAACAACAGCAACGCGTCGACTCGCACTACTAGTTTTTTACCAGTGAATTAAAACATGTTTTGATAAAGTTTAATATTATTTATTTAATTTTTGCTTTATATTAAAGGGTAATAATAAAAATCATTACACGTATAAATTGAATTGCTTCTTAATTACTATTTTTATGACGGATCTTATTTTGTAAGAAAATGATGCATAATTTTAATTTAGAAACACTGGTATTTGGTAATGCAGTAAAAAAAGAGATTACCACAACTTACATAGGCGGCGAGTACCGGAGAGAATTTACAAAAAAAAACACCTGCAAACAGAGTTCAGAAAACTACATGTTAAAAGTTTCTACAAAAACTACATCAGTAATTTTCAATGTAGTAAATTCAAGTCACGTAACTTCAATCTTTATTATACTCTGTAGAAGATCGAACGATCGAAGAAACAATTCATTATCATTGTCATTCTCGTTATTATTGGGCATTTACGAAAATTGGATCGGTATACCGGTTAGTCTATTTTCTCGCTCTTGCATGAATTAAACGCATTCATTCTATCTCACTTTTCTACCTCGATCCATGTACGCTCCAATTTTCGAAAATATTTGCCGTGTACAGCATGCCACTCATGTAAATAGAGTTGCATAACTTGAATGTGAATCTAATAGAGTTTTCGTTTCACCTGCACCGGTTGCACTCAGTGTATTTGCATCTTCTTTTAACCTCAGGCAGTAACATGAAATGAACATATTCTGAGTGCGCACTAGTGCGATCAATCGAAAACGCTATAAATTTAAAAAAAAATCATTCAATTCTATTTGCATGAGTATTATGATGTACACCGCGAATATCCAAAATATCCAAAATCGGTTAACCGTTGCCAGCACTAGTTATTATTCTTTGAACCTTCGAGAATCAAGTTACACATCTGATAATTTATATCATTAAATTTTGTTTTATTTAGGGTCGAGATACCCATCTCCTATTAAATTAATTCGACGAATAACTTGATTTCTCTGAATTATTGATTGACTTTTTATAAATTATTGCCATGGTAGTTATTCGTCTTAAGCCAGTTTATTAAGAGGTGGATATCTTCGCCCTTATTCCCGTATGCATAGTCAGAGCTCAAGCATAAGTACGAGCTTAAGCAAGCGCTGGGTAGCAATTTGCCTATGCCAACTGCTACTCGACGCATGCGTAAGTTCGTTCTTATGCTTGAGCTCTGACTATGCATACGAGCATTAGTGACCTAGGCCCAAATTTAGAAACCTCGCTTGAGTGGAGAAAGCACTCCACTCCCACTTTTTGAAATTCAAAAAAGTTTTAATTTACATTTTAATGATTTTTTAACTTTCTATTGTAACTCACTGATGGTTAAAGTACCTAGACTGACCATACACTTAAGTATGTATATGTATGAGTATATATAAAAGCAAATTTTAATTTCAAATAACGTCGAAGGTAAAGTTTGAGCGTGAGCTGCGTGAGTGGTTTTTCTGAATTTGCCCCAATGCCTTAGCACAGTATAAGAATCACATAGTAGCGTCACTCGAGTATAACTGTCACATTTGCTCTTTTGTTTGATACCTACCCAGCTGTAAATTACATTGCATTTCCATAAGGGTACCAAACAGAATGGCCGCTTTTTTTGACACTGACGTTTAAGTGACGCTACTGAGTAATTGCTTATACTGTGGCCTTAGTAACAATTCTAAAAACAAAAACAACTGTTACTAACTTAACTGTTCTCTAACCCATAACGATATCGTTAAGTTACATATTTTGACCAATCGATACCTAGAATCAACGCATTTCTATGTTCTAATTGGTCAAAATATGTCACTTAACAATTGTCGTTATGAGTCACAGCATAAAGGAATTAAGGCATTAAACTTTAAAGTAAATTTATCTTGCGTTTATAAAACTGGGTCTTAAACAACTTAATTAAAGTTTAAATTTGACTGAAATTTTAGGAAGTGTACCGAAATTACCAAATTGCAACCAGGTTGGTTGTGGTTGCTAAATATTGCGTTCCGTAAATACCAGATTCCATTTACGAAACGAAATATTTAGCTACCACAACCAACCTGGTTACAATTTGGTAATTTCGGTACACGCCCTTAATCTAAGGAATATTTTTACTGACATGAAGAAAATTTTCGTTGGCAAACACTAGTTCTGAACGTCACCACTAGGTTTACTTTTCTAACCTCAACTTTTAACCTCAAATAAGTTTCATTAAAATTTACGCTGTATTAGATTTTAAATGTTAAACGACGACGAAGATGGACCTGAATTATCATCACACACACTTTCAGCACTTTTGGAATTTTATAAAGAACAAGCAGAACGTGACAAGACGAAGGGCGCTCTATTAGGAAGAAGTGGTAATTATGATGAGTTTGATTTTGATGAGGACTGGGTACTTGATCATTCAAAGCGACTTCCTTTTTGTCTATTTTCTTGTTGTTGCAGCAATTAAGTCAGTTTTGGTACGATGAAGTCACAATCTCGACCATTGTGGACATAGTTAACAAATCTGTAGAAACCGGAGTGAAAATAGCTTTAATTTCTTGTCCTACACTTTACAGGCCATTAAAAAATCAAGCCAAAAAGAATTATGAAAGTAAGAAGCACGTTCGTGTGTATGTAAATAAATATGATTGATAATTGAAAATTTTTAGTTGCCTTATTTGAATACGATCAAAGATTTGCCGTGTTTGGCTCTGATTTTATTTTGTATGATTACCGATCCCCTTTACATATTCCAGAATGTTGTGTAAGCTACTTTGATTTAGTTATAGCGGATCCTCCATTTTTATCAGAAGAATGTCTGACGAAAATAACAGAAACAATGAAGTATATATGCAACAAGAAAATGATTCTGTGCACAGGTAACCATAATTATATGTACTTTTCCTGATATTCAGGTAAAGGTGCATTTCTCTTTCTAGGTGTTACAATGTCCGATTTAGGAAAGGTTCTCCTTAACTTGGAGATGTCTTCTTTCGAACCCAAACACAAAAATAATTTAGCTAATGAATTTTGTTGTTTAAGTAACTTTAATATAGATTCCCTGTTATGAAAAATAAAGAATATTTTATAATGGTTGATTATACACCTACATAGATAACTTGTTAGAGATTAAAGATTTAATATTTAATTTTGTATAAAAATATTTTTTTTTTAAATAAAGTAAGCAAACTATTTTGGCAATAGCAATAACTGGTTTAAGATGACTGGAAAAAAAATGAAATACAGTTTTTCTTGAGACACTGATTTAATTGAGAATAAATTAAAAGAATAATACAAAACTTAAAATATAGGTAACATAACAAAATTCTCAGTATAGCCACAAACAAGGCCACACTACCCAAGCGAATCTTGGTCCCGTCATTACAATTATATACGAATCATTACCATCATCACTTTTCAAACAAACACCAATGGTTTTAATACTTTTAAGAAATTTTCACTAAATTAAATAAGGTAACTGAATTCCAACATAAAATAAGTAGTAAATTTTGCAAACTCACTTGTTCCTAGGTTTGATTAATTATTACCTGTATAATTGGTGAAATCAAATTGTAAATCTAATATACCTTTCTTACTTGCTTTTTATTTAGTTAAAATAATGACGACTTATATCTTAATAAATAGAAATAATGCTTTAACTTTCGTTTAACGATAGCTTTGAAATTTCTTCTTCCATGTGACTATTAAAATGAGCTCAGTGTTAACAATTGAATACAAAAATGTAAGCACATAATTACAATTTTTTAATCATTTATTTTAATCAACTAAAACAATAATTTATCTTATAATGTTAAGCTATTAACATCTGTGGTAGTTGGATCGGAATAACTAGTAGGTATACCTACTACATCTTTTCAGAAACAGTAAAATTAAGACAACACAACGAGTTTGTTACATTTTAGTAGTTGTGTTACATTTTAGGTCCGTTCCATTCGTCAGGATTTCGAGTTCTGAACCGTTCAAAATTGTACTGAGCATGAGTAGTGCACAAAATTGGATATAAATTTCATACTGCCCATGATTTGAACGGTTCAGAACTTGAATCTGTCAAATGGAACAGACCTTTTGTGTCTTTTGGAATTTAATATTCTTCTAAAATACCACAGATGCTTAAGAAAAAAGCATAAGCTTTTAAATCACAGCAATAGATACGTACATTTCTTGCTAAAAACAATTTTCAAAATATTCTTGCGTTTTGTAAAAACAATACATACGTGCAAAAACATTCCACAATCTAGAAATGTATTTCTATTATCACATCTTATGTATAATGAATTGTTGGGATTTCTTAATCCCAACTACAAAAAAAAATGCACATTTAAAGAAATAGGCCGCTATTGAAACTTGTGCAGATTAAAATCTAATTTAGTTAATTTCTACAAATGCGAGATATTTTGTATTAAATAAATATACAGTGTTTCCCGAAAGTAACGGATAAATTCTATAAAATGGTTGAGAAAAATGTTTCAAAAAAATGCTCGGACAGGTCGATTTTTATTTTTAACCCTTTATTGAAAGATGTAATTTTCAACCCCTCACCCTTCAACCCTTAAGCGCCAGTAACCCCAACTTTAAAAATTCAAATAGCATAGTACTCCTTGTGATACCTCATTTAATAGCATTTTTTATGCTGAATACAATAAAAAAAAGTTTTTCAAAATCGGTTGATAAATAACTGAGATATTCAACAAAAATGTATTGAAATGAAAGTGCCGATATTCGAGCAGGAGTTGATACGGCTCTAGCAATAAGTGCTAAAAACAGTTGCAATTTCTTTGTAGTTAAATGTCAAACAAAATTTATTGACATTACATAGTGTGTTTAACGATTAGATAGCAAAAATGAAGCTTACTGAAACCGAAAGAATCGAAATTTTAATTATGGGTTAATTGGGTTTGGAGATAGAATTCGACGCATGAAGAAGTTCGTATTTTGTTCAATGAAACTCACCCAAACCGTCCTCCAATATCCCAATCAACTATAAGTCGTATTGAAAAAAAAAATCGCGATCTTGGACATGTACGAGATAAACCTAAAGCCGGACGTCCAAAGGCTTTAGATGAAGACAGACAATTGGATGCCATGTTAATGGTGCAGGAAAATCCACATTCAACCCTCGTGGGAATCGCTTCATATTTTAATACATCAAAAAATGCAGTTTACAGACTTCTTCATAAGGAAAAATTTCATCCCTACAAAGTGCACTTGGTACAAGAGCTATCCGATGATGATTTTGATCGACGAGCGCAATTTTGCGAGACAATGATGGAACTCTCTAACGCAAATACTGCATTCATTAGAAATATTCTTTTCTCTGATGAGGCAACATTTTGCTTAAACGGTACCGTCAATAAGCAAAATTGCCATTATTGGGCGGTTGAAAATCCACATTGGATGATGGAGGCAAATACACAATATCCCCAGAAGATCAATGTGTGGGCTGGGATAGTGGGTAACCAAATTGTTGGACCATATTTTTTTATTAGAACGTTGGCTGGTGAACAGTATCTGAACTTTCTCCAATTTGAATTAATTCCGGTCTTAGCGATACTGTTTCCTAATGCAGAAGATCCTGATTTACCCGATCCCCGAATTTGGTTACAGCAAGATGGTGCACCTCCTCATTATGCACGTCCAGTACGGGAATATCTCCACCAAATATTTCCTAATCGATGGATTGGTAGACGGGGGCCTATTGAATGGCCAGCAAGATCTCCGGATTTAACCCCTTTGGACTATTTCCTCTGGGGTTATTTAAAATCTAAAATTTATTTGAATAGGCCTCCAAATATTGAGGAGTTAAAGCAGAGAATTCGACAGGAAATTCGCTCAGTCACCCCTGAAGTGGTAAACAATATTCAAGAAGCGTTTGTCTCTAGATTAGGACATTGCCTCGCCATCATTAATGGACAGCAATTTGAACATAATTTAATTTTAATATTGTTTTATTTTTCAATTTTTTTTAAGTTTTATGTTTTGTTTCGTTTGAATACATTTTTGTTGAATATATCAGTTATTTATCAACCGATTTTAAAGAACTTTTTTTTGTTGATTCAGCATAAAAAATGCTATTACATGAGGTATCACAAGGAGTACTTTGCTATTTGAATTTTTAATGTTGGGGTTGCTAGCGCTTAGGGGTTGAAGGGTGGAGGGTTGAAAATTACATCTAACACACAACGTAATGTCAATAAATTCTATTTGACATTTAACTACAAAGAAATTGCAATTATTTTTACCACTTATTGCTAGAGCCTGTTCGAATATTAGCACTTTCAATTCAATACATTTTTGTTGACTATCTCAGTTATTTATCACCCGATTCTAAAAAACTATTTTTTATTGTATTCAGCATAAAAAATGCTATTACATGAGGTATCACAAGGAGTACTATGCTATTTGATTTTTTAAAGTTGGGGTTGCTGGCGCTTAGGGGTTGAAGGGTGGGGGGTTGAAAATTACATCGTTCAATAATGATTTAAAATTAAAAATCGACCTGTTCGAACAATTTTTCTGGAACATTTTGCTTAACCATTTTATAGAATTTATCCGTTACTTTTGGGAAACACTGTATAATCTATTCATGCTGTGGTAATAGAAATGCATTCACACAATTTAAAATGATAAAGCCATGTAAGGTTCTCAACTTACAATTTTGCTACGTGCCCCTTTTTCCTCCTCTCCATTTTCTTATTATTTTGATATGCTTCAGTTTCAAATAATTCCTATGGTATTTTTGAAATAAAGTCTATTATTATATTTTATATTAAACATATTAATGTTTTCTCTTGTTGGAACACAAAATGAAAAATTAAATTAAATTGAAATGCTTCTACTAATCTTTATCCTACACAAAATATTTCGTTGATATGTACATACAGTGTGATACATATAAAACTCATGTTAGATTAATGCACAATTAATGTTGCAGAATAATAGAAATTTCACCTGGGAAAATAATTTTTAGATACAACTGTGACACAAGCTATATTAACTACATGGCTCTATCACTATCGCAATTAATCTATTTAATGACCACCTTTACATAATAGTCTTATCACGTAACTTTCATTTCTTCAATTCCGAGAACAATGGTATACAAATCTTAAATTAGTTTTGATTTTACTTTGATAATTAAAATATTCCTTTGGATTTTATTTTGATGGCATATCGTCAAAAAAAGAACTTAAGGCTACAATTTAATGTTTTTATAAGTTCTTAGACTAGCAAGTTCCTTTCATATTTTATACAATAACTGAGATATATCTTTTGTATAAAAAAGTAGTACTTGTACAGTAATAATAAGTAAACTCAGAAATTTCAGGTGTTAATAATAATTTATAAATTTTAAATGTTACAAAATCAAAGAAATGTATGCTGCTTTACTGTAACTAACAGCAAGGAATTCCCCAGAACTTTTAAATTATAAAAACTTGTAACCCGTTTTCTTTTTTGATTCTGTCATCGTTAAAATTTAAATTTAATTACCTGCAACACTTTCATTTATACTCTACTCATAACTTGAAACTTAACAATCACTCCTTAAATATACATATATATCAGTACTAATGTTACAAAATATATTCGTTATTGGATATATGTAGTTAATTCGACTATTTTTGAAGTAATAACAGACATTATTTCTCAATCAGAAATTCTAAACAGAGATTCTCTTTTAAAAAAAAATGTTAGTTTACTTTAATCACATGTTCAAATAATAAATTTTCTTCAGACACATATTACATAATAGGTCACTAAAATCATACCATCGATTGATATTTCATAGCAGTTTAAAAATCAGCTAAACAGGTCTCTTCCTGTTTCTCTTAGGGTTTGAGAAGTTAGTCTTTCTATTTCACTTAAGAGCAACTGAGTATCTGTATCCACCTCTGAAACCGGGGGACTAACGTGAATAGAATTCGGAACATTATCCCATTCTAATGAATTTGCCGAAGAAACACGAGACCAATCAGAGTCTGTATTGGCAGCATTGCGAGTGCTCGTTTCACTTTCTGCAGGTTCCAAAATTTCTTCTGGCAAAGCCGTCCTTCACACAGACAATTAAATAATCACAGTAACACCCGTTTTGTTATAAGTACCTACCATGTACTTCCAGATGGATCATTAATTAAAGACACGGGTAGAGTTTCATGTTCCCATTCTAAATCTAGCGAGCTTGCAGGCGTTGACATAGCAGTGCGTTCCATAAGTGCCCTTGCATCCAAGCATTGCAATGGAATGTCTTTACTATTATAAGAACTGTTTAAAACAGAATGTCACATACTTAAACGTTCATCACCTACTATGAGCAAATTAATTTTACCTTGCACCTGATATTTGTCGAGATTCGTTCAATCTAGTATATGAAGTTACTTGTGGATACAAAATTTCATCAACGAATTCCAGTACTGGTTTCTTTAACAAATAAATAAATAAATATAAAAAATATACAGATTGACTCATATCACTTATAGTAAAATAGTTTATCATGGAAGTCAAGCCTATTTGATTTTTTCTTTTTAAAAAAATTACGTGTGAATAATTTTAATAAATATGAACATCATGTAAAGGAAATAAAATGGTTCTGGTTTTGATAATATTATTCTAATTTTATCCTCTTCATATTTCTGGCAAAAATTTTTTGGAAACTGCTCCTAATATAGAAAAGTACTAGATCTGAAATCTGTATTTAATTGATAATTACCTTGTTCCTTGAATTTTTCTTGCAGAATAACCTGGATAAAATGTTCCTGCATCCAAGAAAGCATGCAATAGTCAGACTTCTTATAAAAGAAATACAAAAAAAACATGCTGTATTGAAAATTACCTATTATTGTTTTCACACTTTTCTCCATCCTGAAAATACATGTTGGTTAGTCATTTTAAACAGATTATTTTTTATTCTTGACCGCCAAATATGTATAGTACAAAAGGGGCAAAAAATATACACATCAATGTAATGATTAATAAAAGAATAAATTTGATGTACCGGGTGTCCCAGCGGTGTGTATTTCTTCTGTGGTGCCTATAAGAATAACAAGTAGAGAAAAAAAGATTAAGAAAGTTATACTAGACATCACGCGGCACATTTTAAAATTATTTTCAACTATACAGGGTGTTCCAGAAAGTGTTGGTGCATACAAAGCGATTTTTTTTAATGGAACACTCTGTATATTCTTATAAATTTGGATGCCCCGCGGAGAGATGATTACAATGATATAAAGATATATTAATTTCGCTCTGTTATTTTAGTAAGAAAAAATTCTTTCTTCTAAAATTGCTTAAAAATTTACAAATTTTGAACTTATGTTGCTGACTATGGAGATGACACAGACTTACGAAAATATAACAAAATATTCTTAGGACTTTGGGCTTTTTGAAAATATGAAAAAAACTAAAATATCTTTTAGCATTATACAAGGCAAACAGTACTTGCGAAACACTCAGTATCTCATTTTTTTTTTAATGGAACGACCTATTTTTTATTTCAGAAATGGGTAGTTCTTAAACTTAGCTTTCTACTGATATCAGGTTATATACCTATATTTCTAGCATTTCTTTCATTAGAAACTTGTTTTTACTACTATTTGAACAATTTAGCCTCCCATTTATAATTTTTGTATAGTAAATGAGCAAAAAGTAAATCGCAGAGTGTATTTATATCACACCTGAAGAAACGTCAGGTCTACACATTTAACTTTTTACAATACTCACATTGATACGAGAAAAACAGGTAAATATGTGAAAAAAAAATTTCATCGTAGTCACTAGTCAGCCATGATTTCATATTTGAAATCTTATAATAATTCTGAATAACTTTTTCAAATAATATTTCCGCGTATCTTGAAAAATAAAGGTACTTTACTCTTATATCCACTTCAAATATTTTTATTTCCTCGGTATGTGACCAGTGATATTCGAATTTTGATATCTGCATTTTGAGTGTGGGAAGCTCTAGGAACTTTCAAATTTATGATTATAATTTATTTCCAAAAATAAAAGGTTAAAACCATAAAAATTCTAATGGTAGTAAAAACAATATTTCTAGTTAAACAAATGTTAGAAATAAAGGTATATAACCTATCAGTAAAAAGCTAAGCTTAAGTACTATCTATTTCTGGAATAAAAAATAGGTCGTTCCATTTAAAAAAAATTAGATACTGAGTGCTTCGCAAGTACTGTTTGCCCTGTAGAATGCTAAAAGATATTTTAACTTTTTTCATATTTTCATAAAGTCCAAAGTCTTAAGAATATTTTGTTATATTTTCGTAAGTCTGTGTCATCTCCATAGTCAGCAACATAAGTTCAAAACTTGTAAATTTTTAAGGAATTTTCAAAGAAAAAATTTATTTTACGAAAATAACTGAGTAAAACCTATATATATTTATATTGTTGTAATCAGCTCTCCACGGAACATCTAAATTTGTGAAAGTATACGGGATGTTCCATTAAAAAAAATTCTCTCTCTATACACCACCATTTTTTTGGAACACCCTGTATAGTTAAAAAATAATTTTAAAATGTGCCGCATGATGTCTAGTATAACTTTCTTAATTTCTTTTTTTCTACTTGTTATTTCTATAGGCTCCACAGAAGAAATACACACTGTTGGGACACCGGTACATAATATACTCGAAATAAATGTATGTAGTGTACACACGAGTCATTTAGTATAATCTTAATAAAATACTTACATTGATTTTACCAAGTGACTATACTTATATTTCCAGGAAAGTAACAGGTACATGTAAGCTTTATAAAGAAAAATCTTATTACTCACTTCTTCGACTAAGAAAGAAAATTCAAGTCCACTGTTTTGATGCGACAAGTATCGATTCTCGTTCTGGGATAAACAGCGCCCCACACAACTACCCATATTCTAGGCAGTCCACTTCGGACTGCTAGATGAGGCATTCCCATGAGTTTCCAAGCTTTGAACTCCTTCCGTTTTGATAATGAGGATTAAACTCAAGGCAACATAGTTTCATACGTTAAGAACACTAATTATAAAAAAAAGTACATTAATTACTTGAATAATTTTCTTTGCAGGAAATTACTTACACAAGTTTTGCTTTCACAAAAGCAGAATAATACGCGGGCATGACACAATGCACATTTTAATTTCATTTGACATTTGTCACTTCATGGCAAAAAGTTGACAGTACTCCTGGACAGATTTAAATTTACTGAATTATTCAGGGAATGAAAAGTTATATTTTTGTTAAAATAGTCTATATTAAAACGAATGTTAGGCTTTACGGTTTTACTTTGTCACTTGTACGTCACTATTACAAAGTTTATAATCTGTCATCTGCCAATGTCATCCATTGATCTAATACGTTAAATGATGTATTAACATATGTGATCAACCGGATGTAGCAAATGCACCAATACAGCTAAGACGCTGACGACATGCAATCAGCTGTTGTGATTTGTGATTGCTTCAACCCGTAAAACAAATTTCTTTTCTATTGATGATCTGAACAGTTGGTTGTCGTGATCGTGACCAGTGTTGCCAACTTAAGGAATAAATGCCTTTCAAAAGGTGTGTTTCAAAATAATTGGAGATTAGCGATTTCTTTTTTTCTAAAAAAAAGGGATTTTCAAGTTTTATTTCTACCTATTAACAGTAAGGCCATTTGAAGGTAATCATTTATAGTTGGTAACATTGATTGTCAGTATATGTCAACATTTCAATGTCACCTATTTCATAATTTTACAAATCTGTAGAAAAAAAATTGGCATGTTTGCAATTATTGCATTACAATGCGCGTTATTTAACCTAGTACTCAGTTACTCAAATCATCCGATTTTAATAGTGGTCTCGTATGACGGGTTCAGGTATGACTACTTTCAGAAAGGCCTTACCTCATACATGTCCAAGCTCCGAAGTGAAGGAACTTACGCCGATTATTTAACGAACGTTTTTCCTACAAAAACTTTCCCCAATCACTTCACGATAGCCAGCGGATTGTACACGGAAGTCCATGGGGTAGTAGGAAATTCCTTCTACGATCCTCAATTAGATAAAATTGTATATATCGAAGCTGATATGTTTTTACAGAACAACAGGGTCATACCGATATGGGTAAGCACTTTTGCACGTTGTAATTGAGTTGTTTTATATCATATTTTAGACTCTCAATGAAATTGCGGGAAACGATCGACATTCGGGAGTCATGATGTGGCCAGGTGGTGAATTCCCATATCAGAATAGATTGCCAACTTATTACAACAAATGGGACCCTAAATATGATTTTCGTAAAAGAATCGACACTGTAAGTAGGTACATAAAATTTATCTCACAGGATCATGCATTTTATTTTATTACCAGGCGATTTCATGGATAAAAGATCCGGATAAGCCAGCAAATTTGGTGATGTTGTACTTTGAAGACCCTGATACTCACAGTCATATTTATGGTCCCGATTCAGACACAGTATACAATATTATAAAACAATTAGACAATATAAGCCAGTATTTGGATGTAAGGTGGCAACACTTTTGCGAATAATTTTTTTAATTCTAACTTAATGCATCTATAGGACAAGTTGCGTGAAAATAATTTAGCGAACAAAGTCAACGTTGTACACTTGAGTGACCATGGTATGATCTCCGTAAATGTATCCAATATTCTTGATGTTACAAAGTATTTAAAACTTGGGACCTATGTCATAGCAGATTCCTCACCGTGTATGCACGTTATTCCCAATAAAGGTAGGTGTATGGTACAGGTATAAAATTAAATAATCTCAAAAGTATCTATGTTGCAGGTTATGAGATCGATGTGTATGATAGATTGCAGCAAGCATCAATAGAAAATGGTCACTTCAATGTTTATAAAAAAAGAGAGCTTTTAGATCGATGGCACTTCAAAAATAATCCTCGCATTCCGCCAATTTTTCTTTTAGCTCATAAAGGATACGGATTTCAAGATTTATTAGAAAATATTAAAAAATATCAAAAGGCATATAACATTAAAGGTATGAGCATCATTCTTTTATTGCAAATTGTTTAGATTAATTATTCCATGAAGCTAAGAACAACATATTTTAATGAGAGATATTATTCGGCCTATTATTATAATTATGAAACATTGATAAGAGGAAACCACCAAGTCTCAACTTCACGTTACAATTTCTCCTTGTAACACATTTAAATGGTGATTAGTGGGTAACTAATTAAATTGAGCGTTTTTTTTTTCTTTCTAGTGACACCTGATATGAAAGTTGGTGTACATGGATATGACAACGAAATGGAAGAAATGCATCCTTTTTTCATGGCACACGGTCCGGTCATAAAAAAAAACCACAAAATTAAACCATTCAGCACTTTAGATCTGTATGGTTTATTTGCTGCCATTTTGGAAATAAAAGCGCAGCCGTATAATGGCACTTTCAGCAACGTACAGGACATATTACGAAGCCAGAGCAACGCTTCAGTATTAACCTCCCTCTTAATAGCAGGTACCTAAATAGCCTTTACACGTGTTTGTTAATAATGGTGTTGGTACACACTTGCTAATTTAATTCAAGATTTGAATTCACACTTAGGGGGTCATTCTAATCGAATTTGCAACCTAGCAACGGTGGTACCTCCTTAGCAACTAGTAAGAAGCTTCAATCTCGGCAATGTTTGGTGGTAACAATATGCAAGGTTGTGCAGTCTCGATAATGGTCGGAAGTACGATCATACCAAGTTGTAACTTGCAACCTCGATTAAAATGACCTCCTTAGACCCAGTTGTATAATTCCAGCTTACCTTTAACCTTTAAGACAAAGCTTAAACCCTTAACAGCAATTGTTGAAATAATCCTTGTTATGGGTTTAAACATGAGAATTAATTTTGCAATGCCTGACACTGTGGAAGTTTACCATAAGGTTCCACTTTGAACGATTTTATTGCTTTTCATTGCAATTCTTTCTAGTGTGAGTGTACAACTGGGCCGTAATTGTAGGTAAACTAATTACACAAATTAAATTTCAAGTAAAATGAAATGATCACAATTAGCATTGTATTCAAATTGCTTTTGCTATAGTTTTTTTGTTTTCTTCTTTCATTTTGTAGAATAATTTATTAGAATTCTGTATAGTGGATAATTTGGGTAATTTATTAAAACAATAAGTTTTACTTTTGTGCTAAAACGCATGCGTAGATAGTTTAAATGTATATAAAAAGTAATTATTATTTTCTTTTCCTGGAATATCTATTTTATTCTTCAAGTCCAGATTAAATTAGGCTTAAGTAAGAATGATAACACAAAAAACATATGCTTTTTTTTAATTTGTGGCAGATCAAAATATGTTTGTCTATGCACTTGTTATAATACTGCTGTCTTGTCTTATATTATAAGAAAAAAATGTTTTTATTTCATATTTGATTACGTTACATCTAGAAATGTGGATCATTATTTTTTTCTAGTCGGTGGAATTTTGTTATCCCTTCTGTTAGTTAGCGGTGCAGCTGCAGTAACTATACTGCTGATTAAGAGACAGCAAAACATCACAACCGCCGCTGCTCTGAATAAAAGATTCCCACAAAGTTTCCATCACTCGATTGAAGCTCAACATCTCTTAGACACGGAAGAAGCATGAAATCTCCTCGTTCATTAATCTTGACAATCTTATTTTGTTGTACTTAGTATGTTTTTAAAATTCAGTATTATTTTGAAATTTTGACAAGAGATTGTTTTTACTTTCTATGTGATAGAAAATCTTAACGTTTTGTATATTATTTATAATGTAAATATAGTGAGTATGAAATCTACATTTGGTTCATACAGTTTGTATGAAAGCAAACATAGCCCAAATTTTGTTGAATTTTTGTTTAATAATTTGGTGATGAGCTACTGTGTTTCTTTGCAGTTTTGGCTTTGTATATTTGGCGGTGTGTGAATTTTTGTAGACTAATTTTTTAAAACCTGTTAAGTTTGGTAAGTATTTTGAATATTTTATGGCAATAATATGACATGTCGTAATAAATTTGTAATAAACTGTAAATAATTGAACGTTGTTTTGATACAGTTATAAACCTCAACCTCATTTATATTTTCATAAAGGTCACTAAATGAAACTTTCTTTTATAAACATCATATGGAAAAACATTTATTTAAGATTTTCGAATTCTAAAATAGATAACAGTATTACACAATTTTTGCTTCAAATTTACTCATGATTGATTTTAAATTGATCTACTTAAGTTTTAATCATTATGTAGCAGTTTAACCAAAATTAACACTAACAAATAATTTTAATTTAAACTTAGTTTAAACGCTTTATATCTCTCACTGTTCAACAATTCTCCTTTAAAACAATATTACATTACCACTACGACACAGCATTAGATTTAGTTATATTAAACAATAAATAATTTAAATGAAATAACACAGCTTTTAAACTATATTGGCATAATGATAAGTATCTAAAATACTCTCTCGCATAAAATAATTTCAACTGTTGGATTGATCGTCTTCTCTGTTGCGCATTCTAAAATGCCCAACGTTTCTTATTTGGTTCAGACAAGCCAACATTCGTATCATAAAGGCCGCAGGTACTGTGATTGTATCTCTTGTTTCTTCCAACATGATTTCATTTCGTTGTATTAACTATAAAAATAGTGGACGTAACATACAATAACTACAGAATGCGAGATTTACCCCTTTAGCAACTTCAACATTGAAAGACGGTTCTTCCAGTGTCGGGGCCCAGAGTTTAATGTCGTGATCTATGCCGCTAGTAGCTAGAATGGGTAATGATGGGTGCGGTTGCAAGCAGTTAACAACGTGATTATCAGCCTGCAGCAGCATTTTCAAATCTGCAGTTTTACGGTCCCAAATAAATACATGCCCACAGTCTGAACCCGACATTACATAGTTATTACCCCAGAAACTAGCTTCCTTGATCATAGTTCTAAAAATAGGTATTCAACAGCAAATACAAGAAAAAAGTTTCGAAATATTACCTGGCGTTTCGATGGCCGGTGTACTTCATTTTCACCTGCGCATCATATAAACTAATGCAGGGATCCTCAGATTCATCAGTTTCGTCGTAATCTAGGTCAACTTCGTTCTAAATTAAAGAAAAAATTAAATTATACATAATTTAAATTTGAGTAGTTGCAAGTTAAAAGAAATTATCGTTTTTGTTTTTTTTGTGCTGCTGGTTATAAATTAATAATGTGAGATTATACAAATATAATTAAGTGGAAGTCATTATTCTTACCAGTTCTTTGTGATTATGACTAGATGTTCCAGAAGGGGTAGCATCAAAATCTTCATGATTTACAAGATTATCAGCGCTAAGGCTGATGGTAGAATTGGATGTGCTCTGTTCAAAATATCTGAGACTAACGGAAGGTTCGGCACCGTGCTGATCAATGAACCCCTGCCGTAAGCTACGTAGAACAGACAGACGATTTCTTAGATGCCTAGTTATTATTGCAGTATTAATTGTTGAAGGATCAACTGAATGACTTGTCTGATTTGATGTCGTGGATTGTTCACTATTTGTACTATAATATAGAAAAAATATGTATGAATTACACACCATAGTCATAAATTCAAACACCGATTTGGAATCCTATGACAAACTATGTGTAACTTACATATTTGGAGGTACTCGTGTAAAAATCATCCATTAAACTAACACATTCGTTATTTATCATTGTGGTGATTTGCAAATTGAATTTAATTTTGTGTAATTTGCTGCAACCAACAACAACTCAAGTCAGACAACTATTTCAACAAACATACATACAAAGGAAAAGAAGAATTTGGAATAGACAAACAGGTCAACTGTGACACATCAGTATCAACACCACAAGAATGTTAAGGTGATAATAACGAATTTATTAATATAACAGAACAATGTGTGTGATAACACAGAATAAGAAAGTCGTACAAATTATTGGTCAAAGAACTTCTATTCTGTAAGACTTTCCATGATGTTTGTTTGTGGTGGTGTGATATTATTATATTTACCTATTTCCAGAAGCAGTTTTTTCAGCATCAGCTTCACCTTCTTCCATTGCTTCATCATCATCATTACTGATTTCAGTGGTCGTTACAGTCACCGTTTCAGTCGACGTTGACGGGTTTTGATCAGTATTTACTTCAGTGTTGTTGTTACTAGTTGCTACAGATTGCGAACTTTCAGTAGCACTGACGATGACTATATCAGACATTTCATTGCTTTCAGTTTGATTTCGATTATCACTTTCCATGGGTTGCGCTGGTTCTTGTCCTAAAGGCTCATCACCTGTCGTTGCATGGAGAGCGGCTCTCGTAAGAGGGTCGTTCAGCATACGTGAGAGCACGTCCGTCATTCTTTGCATTAGTGTACCTTGCAATTGAGGCCTAGCTTGACTAATTATACCCGCTGTAAAATAAATAGCATTATCATCAACCGAATTGAAATGTGCATTGAAATACATACTAACACTAGAGGAACTTTCTCGTTCAGGCCGAGCATCAGGTCCGGTATCTGACCAGTCACCTCGAAGGCGCAATCTCCTAACCGGTGGCGGAGACCTGTGGTCTCTCTTACCAGCTAAATTTCTTAATTTATTCCAATTTAATCTTCCTTTGGAGTATTTCTTTAGTTCTGTACAATGATCCTCCTTAAAAAAAATGTGTTAGCTTACTGAAGGTCTCAGGAATAAAAACAATTTACTCACTATTATTCCAAATAAATATAAATGATCACAAGAGTAACTAACTAGCATGTCTTGACCATCGGAACTGTAACTAAGTGACGTTATGCGATACGGACGGTCTTCTAAATCGGGTGCTACGAATGTACAAAACGGTTTTGCACTGCTTAAACCTAAAAAAATTTTTTTGTAGTACAATCAATCACTTAGGGCCAGTTGTAGAAAGTAGATTTAAACTCAAGTTCAACTGAACGAGGTTTAAAGTAAACAAATTCACATAGGATCTTAATGACATATCGCAATTAATGCATTCATGAATAAAATTTGATGCGATTTTGTTCACTTTGAACCTGGTTCAGTTGAACATCAGTTTAAACTTCCTTTGTACAACTGGCCCTTAGAATGATTATATTTTAAGGCAAAAAACTCTGAATATATTAAAATAATGATAGTACCTGCACCTTGAGTTGTTAAGCATCTTCGGTCGTATATCCGAACTGTAGAGTCTGAACAGCCTACGGCGAGTTGGTGTGATGCAAGAGGATTAATTGCCAAAGCTGTGACAGCGCATTTAATTCTAATTAATATGTCTTCCTTGCAATATTCTTTCTTACAGCTTAAACAAATAAATACAAATATATAAAGAAAAGCCATCATAAAACTTGAATTTCTTATGCAATTTTATTTTTAAATCTTCTATGTTTTGTATCCTTATTAATACTGTAGATTTCTTCAGAATAAAATGGTTGTTAAATCAACAAGATATGTCAAGTCCACAGATAGTTCATCCTGACAGAAAAGACTAATGTGGATATTAAAAAAAATTCTTATAATACCTTGTTTTAGTCCTCAGATCAAACCAACGTACGCTACCGTCTTCTCCACAACTCAAGAAAGTATTTGGATCATTGTATATGGTTATAACTTCGTAAGTTGTTCCAGAATGACAATTAAATTGATTATTGTAAGTTTCTTTAGAGCGCTGCAAGTCTAAAAAATTGTTATTAACGAGTTAAAAACTGTAAATAATATTAAAGAACGTACCTGTATGTAATATTACGCCATCGCCTGAACAGGATACTATCTGCCGATCACAACAACAAGGTAAGAATTTGGCGCTAAAAATATTTGCGCGATGGCTAGTGGTATAATCAACCAGAACTTTGTAATTGTGTCCGTGGGTTATAACAAGATGTTGATCGTCTGAACCGGATAATATGTACTCGCCGGTACTATTCCATTGTAACGTATTCACGCATCCGTCATGTACAGGTAACTTTCGCAGAAGCCCAAAACGCTGTATAAACTGTATATTATCTAAAATCACATTAATTTCTTCAACTAAAATAACTCGCATTAAGTTATTTATAAATATACCTTTTGCATTTCTAAATAATCTAATTTTATTGCTCATATACGGCTGATGATAAATGTCTTTAAAAATTGACGTATTCATTTTGTTTATACAATACCATCGACGAAATTAAGTGTTGAAATAATACAAGATGATGAACACAATGCTGGTTGAAATCATTTCCATGACCCGTTCATACGTTATTTCTTGCAGACTAAAAATAACCTGTCCTTCAAAAAATTATCTTTACCTCTGTATTCATCTTGTCGTCTTTGATTTTATCCGATATTCAAAGTGGCAAAACCTGATATTACTTAGAATGAATTTTATACTTTGCATTTATTGCACCAAACAACTATTGTTTACTAGGTCAACAGCATTGCGAATAGAAAATAACCTAAAATCTTGCTCGGTATTTAAATTTGAGAAACGATGCCGGCAAAAAGCGCATCTTTTTGCATAAGCTGCAAAAATTATCAAATCAAATTCGTAATTCCTACCTACTTTAAGTTCTTAATATAAATTAAATGAACCCAACGAATTGGCTATACCACAATACTGCCAACTGTAGAAAATTTTTGAACTGTCGTGAATATTTTTCGCAAACTGGAAATCTAAATTTAGAACCAAATTACCTAAGTGATAATTAGATAGTAATAAATAATTCAAATAAATCTTTACGTAACAGTCAACAATTACTAAGAGCAAAGTTAATATTGATTACACGTGGATTACACCAAACACCCCTCTCCACACAGTTGTATGTCAATAGTAGACAAATATTTCGATCACATTTCGATTATGCTAATAAACTGACGCTGACAGTGTATATGACTGCGTCGCGTCGCGGCTGTTGAAATACGTATCTGCTTGCCGTTGCTGCTTGCGTACAAATATATACAGGGAGATCGAAATTGATTGTCCTATTCTATATCTATACTACTTTCCGTGAACTTGATATCAATAGACGTTTTCGAAAATTCGCTCCAGGTAGAAATGTGAGAGAGAACATTAAGAGACTTAGTGCATGTAAGAGTGAGAAAAATAGAGTACAGTGTATCCACCGGGTTAATTTTCGTAAATGCCCATTATTTACATCTATCACACGAAGGTTAGAACGAAAAGTTGTGAAAAGTAGTGCGTGCATAGAACATTCCTGAAACTTTATACATCCAAACCTAACCTAATTAATAAAGAACATAATTATTGTTTAATCAGATTGCTGTTTGAAATAAACCATTTCTCATGAATGAACGGCAATGAAGTGTCAACAAAATCTTGGGATATCTAGAATAGTAATTTCCCCAGATCTCCCAATGTTGCTAACTTCACTTTAATAATTGGTTGTACAGCTGAATTAAAAAAATGAAAATAAAATTTTTCAAATTGTAAATTTGGTTCTATTTATCAATAAATTGTCTACTTGACGATACATACACTACCGCTCATGGAAGTTAGGACACGAAAGAAAATTTCATGATTCAAGAATTACGTCTGAATGAAGCAATTAAACATTTATAATATTATTCCACAACACGTTGTAAGAAACTTACGAAAGCAATAAAGTATTCTAGAAACATATTACTCTTTTATAAATTGAAAATTCCTATTCGTATATTATTGAAATCTGCAGTGATTGGACAGGGATATCGAATTCGTTACACGTGGACTGTCTAGCACCAATACGATAAAGTAATTTGTCGTAAAATTTACCTGCATCCCCTCCCAAATATGTAGTTATCACATCACTGGCATTTTGACGTATCATTAGATTTGCTCGTGAGTGCATATGCAAGTAAAGAAAATTTGTGGACTCTTAGCAAAAAAATATTGTAAAATGCCAAAAGGGAAACCGACATCCACACAAAAACGAGCTGCCATAATAACACTTCATGAGGAAGGATATGCAATACGTGAAATTGCGGAAAAATTACAAATAACAAAGTCAACAGTGCATTTCACCATTCAGCGTTTTCGAGAAACAGGCTTGTTAGAAGATCGTAATCGACCGAGACCTTCTCGAATTACAACATCAGCTGACGATCAGCGAATTAGACTTATAAGTAAACGAAATCGACGACTAACCGCTTCAGAAATCACAGCTGAAATTAATCGCGATCGTGAAAGACCCGTATCGGTAAGTACGACGAAACGGCGTCTGAAAGAAGCAAACCTTCACGGCCGAGTAGCAGTGAGAAAACACCACTTTTGCGTCGTGGAAATCGATTAAAACGACTGCAGTGGGCCCAAACCTATCGAAATTGGACTTCAGAAAACTGGTCTAAAGTCCTGTGGACGGATGAGTCCAAATTCGAGGTTTGTGGGCAAAGGCGTCGTATTTTTGTACGAAGATCGAAGGAAGAAAGAATGCTTCCCGAATGTATTATTCCCACGGTAAAACATGGAGGCGGGTCTGTCATGATTTGGGGTTATTTTTGTACTGCAGGGACGGGTGATTTAGTTAAAATTGATGGAATTATGCGCAAGGAAGATTACAGAAGAATTCTTGAACATAACGCTATCACATCTGGGATTCGATTAATTGGGGAAAACTTCGTTTTTGTTCATGATAACGATCCGAAGCATACAGCATTGATTTGTAAAAATTATTTAGCCACCAAGGTGGAGGCGAATACTCTACAAATCATGCCCTGGCCCCCTCAGAGTCCTGATCCAAACCCCATTGAATTGCTCTGGGATGAACTTGATAGAAGAGTCCGAAGACATTCTCCAACGACAAAAATGCAGCTTTGGCAAGTTCTACAAACTGCATGGCTCGAGATTCCAGCGGAAAGTCTCAGAAAATTAACGGACAGATTGCCGCGCCTAGTCCGAGCCGTATTAAATGCAAAAGGAGGCTACTTCGATGAGAAGAAAGTATAATTTTTTCTTTCAAATGTTGTTAATTTTATTAATTAATTAATTAATTAAAGTTGTTTATTTTGTTTATTTATCATTTGTATATATTTATAGAAACAATATTTTTTTTCTCCATTTATTTTGGTCGTTGTTATAATACAATTTCTAGATTTAAGCCCGTGTCCTAACTTCCATGAGCGGTAGTGTACATACCTTTCAAAAAAAATTAACCTATTTACCTATAAACGGACTGATTTTGAACGGTTCAGAATTCGAAATCCTGACGACTAGAACGGACCTTTCGAAAAATAATCTCCATAACACCTTTGGCTTCAGGTAGTGTAAACATACAAAATAAAGTAGAAGTACTAGTTTTAGTTTGAACTTTCTGACTCTAACATGTTCAACACAACTAAAAATATAGGAATTTTATAAGTACTATGAAAATCACGGAACTTGAATGCTGCGTAATCAATCGCCGAAGCAAGAACCGACAATTATTTCAGTATTATTTCTTTGTTAAAGGTGAATAAGAAAAAAGGATGGAGTTATGATTCATAAGTCTGTTGATGCAACACCAGACAATGACGCAAAGGTCTTGTCTTGTGAATAACATAAGGCGTTTTCCCGTTAGCTCTGAATTTTGCGTTTCAAGCACATTTAGGTTTTAAACGCCCGATGTTCCTGAATTAATATATGGAAACTTGCCTTACTGGAACGTGCGCTTCGTGATTTATTGCGCTTTTGTGTTAATTTGCGTGCACAAAGTAGGTAACGAGAAAGCGGCTACTGTATATAAAACATTTTGGAATTTACAAGATAACAATGGCAACACTGAGGGTCATAGGAACGGTCGGTAATATCGATGCTCTGTAAAGCTCTAGGGATTTTAAGTTGTGTTGTGGGTAGTTCGCATTATAACCTATGTTTTTATCTTTTTCATGTTATGTTATAGCTTATAACCATAGAAAGTAAATAAAGGTAAATATTTTACAAGCAAGTTGTTGTTAATAATGAATTATTACGAATTATTATAAATTATTCTGTCAATAAAATAATAGGAACATCTGTGGTTTCAGGTTAGAATTCTCACCGCAAGGTGCAAGTATGAACAGTTTAACGAGCGTTGTAAGGTACAACTTATAATTAATACCATAATACCTAATTAAACATACAATTTACGGTAATCTTGCAATTTGGGGACCTGACTTTATAAACAATCGATTGCTTTGCATAATGTCCTTATTCGTTGGTAAATTATAAAATTCAATTTCCTGCTTGTCAGTTGAAACCATTAAGTCTTTTATTGGTATTTTACGCCAATTTTATTGTATTTCGCACTATTGGAAGATTAAATAACATTCAGATATAGGCCGAAGATATTAATTTCGCTTGTTTGCAATCTCAGATCCGGAAACAGTAAGGAGACCTCGATTTACACAACCAATTCATTCATTACAATTGCAGGTTACCATTGAAACGAACCAACTTACACATACCAGTCTATTTGCATTTGACTAGCTGGCGAGGTAGTGACAAAACCGATGAAGAGAAAGACGCCAAGAAATCGCAGTTAAAAGCAAGAAATGAAGAAGCCTTAAAGAAACTGAATGATTTATTGAAGCAAATGGTGGAAACTGATTTGTCTACTGCGGCAGGAAAACTGGATTTGGCTAAACCTAAAAGAAGCAGAGAAATAAAATCTGTTAAAGAACCAGAACAAACATTAGGTAATCCTGGTTCATAGTTTAAATGGCCTACAACACAATTTTTCATTAACAAAGTGCCACTTTCATAATAGAATTAAGAGACTTTAATTTTAAATATATCTGTTATTGTTTGATTAAGAATAACAGTCAGCTCTCACCAGCATCTGCTGCCTACGCTTACTATATGAATAATAATAATATGTAATAATAATAGTAATTTAAAGTTACTTTAGGAATATGAAACCAAACATTTTTAAACTTTATATTGAGTATAAATGGGTCAATCCTGAATCACTTAATTGTGTCTAAAATATAGAATATTGATTTTATTGTTTTATAATACAAGAAAATCAAATCGCTACTGCTGCAAAAGATGTAGCACATTCACTGGGTGGTGATGTAAAGCAAACCGAATCCGAATTATTAGCAAAGCTATTAAGCCCTTCTGCAGAAGATAACGATGACAAGCAGACTATTTCAGCAAGCTTAAGGTTACTTTGTGCAGGAGTATAATTTTCTATTTAATGAAAACCTGATTTGCAGTGAAATAGTTAAGGGAATGAAAATAGACAGAGAAAGCAAAACTGTAGAAGAAATTTCAAGAGCTAAGCAAGTACGTGCTCTACTGCAGCATGTGAAATCTAGATCTGTCCAACGAGACCCGAAAGAAGCAGGTGAAAAATCCATTCGTCGTAGAATTATAAGGGAGCCTAGATTTGGTGAAGGAATGTGAGTTGAAATTACTAAATTTTTGTTTCCATTTTGGTATAAATTACAAATAAAACAAATTGGAAGCTTTTTTTTTAGGGAAAGAGAAAAAATTAATTTATTTGGAAGTGAACCATTGGGAATTTTTTCCATACATGATAAACCACAAGAAGAAATGAATAAAACGTGGAAGATGTTACACGAAAAAGAATTAGCATTAGCTGTTATTCATCCACCTTCGAATTATTTTCAGCAAATGATTTTATGGACACAACAGGGAAAAATTTGGAAATTTCCCATTGACAATGAACAAGGTAAGTTATTTAAAAGTAATTTAAAGTCTTGCAATAAATAAATTATAGGTATGGAAGAGGAACAGAGTATTTACTTCAGTGAACATATTTTTCTGGAAAAACATTTAGAGCCGTGGTGTCCTCCTAAAGGTCCAATACGGCATTTTATGGAATTAGTATGTGTAGGATTATCAAAAAATCCATACATGAGCGTTGAGCATAAAAAAGGACACATTGCTTGGTATAGAGATTACTTTACCGATAAGAAGCAGTTACTTCAAGAAGTTGGAGCTATCCCACCAGGTTTTGAATTAAGTAAACAAGTAGAAGCAGATAAAAAATTAGAATAAATTGTGTTTAATAAAGTAATTTAGAAATATTTTGGTTTTATTTAAAAACAAAGCATTCCTGTTCAATAAGTACACCTAATAAACTTGAAATAAATTTATTATATTTGGAAGCAAATAGTACCTCTTCAAAAACAGTTGTACATTTATTAATATACACAATATATATATATACACAATATAAAAAAATCATTACACATTCATAAGCTAATTGTTAAAAAAAATGTATTTTCTAATTATAAAGAAAAAATGTTTGAACAGTTGCACTCATTAAACTTATACCGAAAAGAAATTAATCAATTATTATTTTACTAAGGATAAGATAAGAACGCCAAAAGTAAATATGAAAATCAAATCGCTACTGCTGCAAAAGATGTAGCACATTCACTGGGTGGTGATGTAAAGCAAACCGAATCCGAATTATTAGCAAAGCTATTAAGCCCTTCTGCAGAAGATAACGATGACAAGCAGACTATTTCAGCAAGCTTAAGGTTACTTTGTGCAGGAGTATAATTTTCTATTTAATGAAAACCTGATTTGCAGTGAAATAGTTAAGGGAATGAAAATAGACAGAGAAAGCAAAACTGTAGAAGAAATTTCAAGAGCTAAGCAAGTACGTGCTCTACTGCAGCATGTGAAATCTAGATCTGTCCAACGAGACCCGAAAGAAGCAGGTGAAAAATCCATTCGTCGTAGAATTATAAGGGAGCCTAGATTTGGTGAAGGAATGTGAGTTGAAATTACTAAATTTTTGTTTCCATTTTGGTATAAATTACAAATAAAACAAATTGGAAGTTTTTTTTTTAGGGAAAGAGAAAAAATTAATTTATTTGGAAGTGAACCATTGGGAATTTTTTCCATACATGATAAACCACAAGAAGAAATGAATAAAACGTGGAAGATGTTACACGAAAAAGAATTAGCATTAGCTGTTATTCATCCACCTTCGAATTATTTTCAGCAAATGATTTTATGGACACAACAGGGAAAAATTTGGAAATTTCCCATTGACAATGAACAAGGTAAGTTATTTAAAAGTAATTTAAAGTCTTGCAATAAATAAATTATAGGTATGGAAGAGGAACAGAGTATTTACTTCAGTGAACATATTTTTCTGGAAAAACATTTAGAGCCGTGGTGTCCTCCTAAAGGTCCAATACGGCATTTTATGGAATTAGTATGTGTAGGATTATCAAAAAATCCATACATGAGCGTTGAGCATAAAAAAGGACACATTGCTTGGTATAGAGATTACTTTACCGATAAGAAGCAGTTACTTCAAGAAGTTGGAGCTATCCCACCAGGTTTTGAATTAAGTAAACAAGTAGAAGCAGATAAAAAATTAGAATAAATTGTGTTTAATAAAGTAATTTAGAAATATTTTGGTTTTATTTAAAAACAAAGCATTCCTGTTCAATAAGTACACCTAATAAACTTGAAATAAATTTATTATATTTGGAAGCAAATAGTACCTCTTCAAAAACAGTTGTACATTTATTAATATACACAATATATATATATACACAATATAAAAAAATCATTACACATTCATAAGCTAATTGTTAAAAAAAATGTATTTTCTAATTATAAAGAAAAAATGTTTGAACAGTTGCACTCATTAAACTTATACCGAAAAGAAATTAATCAATTATTATTTTACTAAGGATAAGATAAGAACGCCAAAAGTAAATATGACTTAACATCTAAATATTTTATCAAATTCTATTACAATTGTGACATGTTATACTTAAAAATGACGATATTTGAATCCTTTTTAATAAACGGTTCTAATAAATTATAGGGTATCAACAGAGACTGCTTAAACGTATCTTGATATTCCTTTGTGTTATAGCAAAGGTCATTGATAATAAATTTATGTCCAGTATCATTTACATCAAGGAATTCAATTTCACATCTATATTTGGGTTTATCCTTGCCTAAACCTAAATGCTGGAAAGACCATTGTACCGGGCCAGTCGCAGACTTGCTATGCTTGCAACAAATTTTAAATAACTCCTTTTCGAATTCAATAATGTGAAAGTCGTAGTAAATCGTTGTTCTTAAGTTGCGGAAAACGCTGGTGTTGAGCTTCATCCAAGTACTTTCACTGTGGCTTTTTGTTACGTGCTTCTTTATTGAGGAGAACGGTCCTTGCCAGTTACATTTTTCGGGTATTTCTAAAGGACATTTAGTGGCGGTCAAAAGGCAAGTGTTCTCATGCCCTTGAATTTCTTGAGAGGTTCCTATGAATTTACAACCCTGAGCTTGGTTTTTGCAGGGATAATTCACTACAGCTGTTAATTTTTCTAATGTGTAATTTCGTGTTCCTGAGTAAGGTGAAGAACATGTTGGGCAAATGGAGATTATGTCGATACATCTGCTGCATACACTATGGCCAGTATTACACACAAAGATTGGGGGAATCATGTATGCTTGACAAACAGGACATTGTAATTCTGCGAGGAGACTGTTGCTAGTTTGACCGGGTTTCTGATTTTCCTTGGTGCCTTCTAATTTTTGCCCTTGCTCTTGCTTTTTTGGTTTTGTATTTGGTGACTTCTCGAAAACGTTAATGCAACAAATTATATTGTCAGTCTTCATCACAGTTCTTAAAGAATTAACATCAAATTCGTTCATATTCCTTTTATCTATGTCAAACTTCAAAACCGGTTTTGTTGTTTTACTGCAAATTTTTAAGACGTTTTCTTGCACGTTACCCCTCAATTCAATTTCATAACAGAATTTACCAGAATCTGGCGGCTTGCCTATGTATTTAACACAAATGTAAAACTTACTATTTTCCAAAATGGTTTGCACCAAGAAAGTTTCGTCCAAGACAGACAGTACCTTGTTCACTTCAATATTTTCTTCTGAAGGCAAAAAGAAGAATGGTTTATCCATATACAAAAATCTATGCACCTCTTTAAAATGAGCAAGCATATTCTTTGCGTTTCCTGTCCAAGCACAGTTTAGTAATGGCAATGTCGGACATTCAAAGCTGCGAAAATCACACGATGCTTCATGATCGGCAACACTGTTACCCCAAGATAAAGCCTTCTTACATCCCTCCGTCGAGTATCGACAAGGAAATAAAAATAACTGAGCCAGAGTTTCATAGGCTCGTGCACGAATTCCATTTTTAAGTTGTTGTTTTTCAGTGCATCGTCCACATATGTAAATACCGTCGTCTTCTACAGGATACACGGTGATTGTTGGCACTGATAAATGTTGAAGGCACGAAGCACATTTTAAGGTTTGTAAAACTTTTGTTGGAATTAACGTTTTGTTGAGATTAGCCATTGATAACCTAGTTATTACTTGAGCAAAATTTACACGATGAATTTATGAAGAGAACTTGATAAACCACAAAAAAATACATTTAGGGGATATACAATGTCTAAAGATGGTGTACAGAATCGCCAACTTATGGTGCATTCAGGTAGGTACATTCGACATGCGAGTATTTATAGCGTTTTCGATTCACGTGCACCGGTTGCACTCAGTGTATTTGCATCTTCTTTTAACCTCATGTAATAACACGAGATGAAGATACTCTAAGTGCGCACTAAAGCAGTCAGTCGAAAACGCTATTAGAATAATCCCGAGCGACGCGGCGCGAGGGCGTGGCCAAAAAATATAACACGCGCGCTGTTTTCTGTTTCGCTGAACGCAGGCATGTGCACGGTCCCTATAGGGACTTGAACTTGACAGAGTCACGTTAATAACGTCACTTCAACGTGTCACAGGTGTATTAACCTAAAAACAATGTTTTCATACCACTAATGCATAAATCACCGTCAGGCGTCGCTGAACGCAGGCATGTGCACGGTCCCTATAGGGACTTGAACTTGACAAGTCCCTATAGGGACCATGCACATGCCTGCGTTCAGCGACGCCTGGCGGTGATTTATGCATTAGTGGTAGGAAAACATTGTTTTTAGGTTAATACACCTGTGACACGTCGAAGTGACGTTATTAACGTCACTCTGTAATTTTTAATTTTGCAATTACAATGGATGTTGAAATATATTTTAAAATCTTGTTTATGTAAGTGGACGACCAGCTGGTAGTGGCCGGCCATCAGGCGCAGTCACCCTATGCATAACTTCCATAGCCGAGCGAAAATTTTGGTATTTGCGGAAGAAATTTTGCATGGCATTGATGGTCAATAAAATTTTTGGTTGTGCGCAGATTTGTTGTTATTTCTTGTAATTGTATTAAAATATTTAGGGCTTTTTCTAAATTTACTCAAATCTTGCAACAAGTTTTATTGCTTGATGATCAGTACAATTTCTAAATATGCAAAATTTATGCAAATCCTGCGTGGTGTCACTAATAGATGTGAAAATATATTACAAATTGAATTCTATTGTTTATGAGCACAGTATTTCAGAAAACACATCAGAAGATCGGCAGTTGATTATTGTTGGACATGGGCGTTTTCCGTTATTTCTAAATTTTTCCTTTCAAACACAGTGGATTTTAAATGCATGACCTCTGTACACAAATATATGGAAATTTGCCTAACTGGAACGTATTCTTCACTCTTTTTTGCTCTTTTACACCCATTTGTATAAATAAAATGGGTAACGAGAGTGACTCATAGAATTAATGTAAAAGTGCTATAAATTAAACAAAAATCTGAGTACAAACCTCAATTTAAGAAACATCACTAATATAATCAGTCTTTTAATACAATTAACACAAAGTATTCCAGTTAAATAGTATAAAACATGTTCCACATGCATTTGACATGAAGTCGGTGTGATGATCGGTTGGGGCTATTGTTTATATTAGTTGTCTTTTATTTGCAACGGAGATCAGTTCACTTTTACCCAGGATCACATTTTCATTAGGTTTGTCTATTTTATTTGTCGAAGTGATCTAATCCAAAGTGACCCAGTTCACTTCCCCCCTTTCCGATGCTGCACCTACCAGATATAAAGATCAGTTGGTTCAGTTTAGGAGGGGATACGATATTGCAGCTAACGTTAAACAATCCCACATGCAAATTCTTAATAAAACTGTCATTATACACTTACTTAATTCTTTTTATGAAATACTTGTTAAAAATGACTTCTTCGTTTGAATGAAAATATAATTTTGACGACTAGACTTTGGAATGTTTTATTTGTAACTAAAGCGGATCAGTTAGATCAGTTCACTTTAACTCAAAGTGAACTGACCAAAGCTGCAAATAAAAGATAACTATTGACTTCTTCACATGAAACGCATACCATCAGTATCCTGGCCGTAAATGTATTCACAATACCAAGACTAACCATCCGTTAATCATCAACCGCATTTGAAACTGGCCTACATTTGTTGACTTGCTTTCCGACTTCTCATGAAATTCTTCAAACTTTCATTTCATCTGAGTCTCCTGCACATTTTTCGAATAGAGTACGTTGTACGTAATGACTAATCGATATTGAAATCTATGAATCACTTTCAAAACAGCATACAAACTTAAATGTTTCAATCCATATATATTTTCTTGCTACTGTCTGGATAATTGTAAAATTTAACATTCTTCCTGTTACTATAACTCTTATGACAATTTACAGTTGTAGTACATAATAAGTATTTGATCATCTGGTATGAAATTAATTACAAAATTCAAGTTCAAATGCACACTGGGCATTTGAAATGACAGATGTACATTTGAACCAATTTGAACTGTCATCATACTGTCACTCGTGTTTTCATACCACTCATGCAAAATATGGCCATTCATAACCTCAAAAATATAACTTCAATAGTGAAATTGATTCAATCATAGCTGCTGTAGCTATTTCTAAAGTGTAATGTTTGTCTATAATATGATTATGATTAGCTGATGTCCTCATACACATCTCACACGTTCCATTTGGAACATAAGCGCTTACACTTTTGCTGCTCTACCTCGATGGAATAATCGATTGTGAGCGAAGACTATGACGTCATAATGACGTTACTATTTCGTCAGCCGGCGCTTTGTGAGCGTTTGCCAAGCCAAAGGGAACGATTTAAGCAATGCTTATGAGCGCTCACACTCTTTAAACGCTCACGTTTACAAGCGCTATTTTATGTTGCTTCCTTTGGGGTTTAGTCGCTTAAGCCGTTATACGCAAAGGTGTTTCTTTTGACTTTTGTTTGCACAACGAATTCATAACCTCAAAAATATAACTTCAATAGTGAAATTGATTCAATCATAGCTGCTGTAGCTATTTCTAAAGTGTAATATTTGTTTATAACCTGATTATGATTAGCTGATCTCCTCATACGCATCTCATACGTTCCGTTTGGAACATAAGCGCTTACGCTTTTGCTGCCCTACCTCGATGGAATAAGCGATTGTGAGCGAAGACCATGACGTCATAATGACGTTACCATTTCGTCAGCTGGAGCTTTGTGAGTGTTTGCAAAGCTAAAGGGAATGGTTTAAGCACTGCTTATGAGCGCTCAAAGCATGTAAGCGCGCAAATGAAACGCACCCTAAGTCACACGCATGTTTGTCGTAACCTTGAATTGTGTAAACATTCGCTACGCTGTGTAGCCCAGTGTTCCCAACAGTTGTTCTTACAAAATCCTCAGATGCATAAGGCAAATATCACCAGATTTGTGTTGAATATCACCAAATCAGCTTCGCTGATTTTTTTAGTAGTGGTAGTATGTTACTTCTTATAAGGGTTAGGTTGATCTCATATAAACATTTTCATATACATGAACAGCCAAGAGGTTCGTATCAAATGGAAGAAAATTTATATTTTGGAAAGGACTTTGTGCTAATAAGTTATGCATGTTCGATAACTATGAGGTAGACCAGTGATGGCGAACCCATGACCCGTTAGAATATTTAGAGTGACCCTTGTAGATATTTATAAATTTCGGTTTTGTAGAAATTACATTCATTCATAAAAAAAATTGGTAATCCTGTGTTTTAGGTACCAATTAATGCGACGGATACATTTCAGGCTGAATATTCGAAGCTGTTGTCAGATTTAAATTGCAGAGAGAGGTAATTACACACTCATATTCTGCCATTTTTCTTCAATTAGGTCTTCTGCAAAATAAACGATCACCAAATAACACGTACAGAAAAGTATAGTTATATATATAGGTATATATATATATATATATATAGTTATAGCCGCCTTATATAGTTCTCTGAGAGGTAGACAACAGTTAAAACCGCATCGACCTATCTGAAATAGTTCCGATCCGACTATATAGACATTTTAATAAAGTACCTGTCGCATCCGCCAATTTTTCTCAGAAAAATGGCGATCATTCGGAAACGAAAAGAGATAGAGTAATGCGGTTTTCATTGTTTAATGACCCATAAAGAATGACGTGTTTTGTTATACTATAAGCGCTTTCCTTTCATCCACTTTAGCAGCTGGGAGCTGGGAGCTGCTAAAGTCAGGAATGCGTATGTTCCTTTCAACTTATGCGTCACGACTTGAAGCTCGGTAAAATGGTTGAGTTTTTGTCAGCTGTTTGGAGCTTCTTCAGCAAAAGAGTAGCAAACTGGCTGCTGTCATTTCATACACCACGGCTTCCTCGATTAATGAAGCCCAGTGTGCTTCATCCGGCTAGCCGCATTCTTAGTTCAAAGCTTTTTTTCTGTGCTTAGAGGGAGCTACAGTACAGTAAAACATCTTATGACATTTCTTATTTGTCAAGGCACGATTTCAAAGTTGATTTTGGATGATGTTGAAGTAAGTCATGATCATAAGTTTATTAGTGCTCTTAAATAAATTGTGTAATGGCAGCAGTATCAACACGATCAGCAATGACAAAGCAATGATCGTTTATTAAGCTTTGGTCTGGCTGGCTTCGGCAATGGTTATTATGATGGGTGTTTGCATAACGATGAAATCTTCAATTCTGACTATGAATTTTGATGTGATTGAAGCATAAAATTTAATTCTAAGTGGAAGACACCTTTAAGCATTGCAAGTTATGTGTATTTTGTACATTTGAAAATAATTTATTATTAGTTTGCAACTTCAGATCTGACACATTGGAACTGTTGCTGAAACTAAAAAAACTAAAAAACTGTCGTGGGAGAAATGTTTACTGCAAACTACCGCATACTCCGATAAAGGTGCAAAATCTAAAGAAACGTAACGACTTTTAACATAAAGTAATTTTACAGCATTAATGTTGTACCTGTATGATTTAACAAAATCTCTTTCCACTTTAAATTTACTTCCATATTTGCTGGTATGCAATGGAAAGAAACATTGTCTTCCGAATTGCAACTGCTTACGCAACATCTCTGCCGTAGAGGCATTTTTTTAAATAACGAAATCAAATTTAAAACGAATTATTTGAATTATCCGTCAAATCGTATAAATATTTCAAATTGACGTGTACACATAGTTACTTGAAAATTGTCCAGAGGGCGATACAGTACAGTGCGTCAAGGTCATTTTTCCAGGAACAACTTTTTTTGAAATGCGGCTAGCCGGGTAAAGCACACTGGGCTTTACTAATCTAGGAAGCCGTGTCATACACAATTTTAGGTTAGAAATTGGCCGCAAGATGTCGCGACCTAAACTGTAATAATAAATAATAAAACGAAATTAAATCTTTTTGTATTTTCAGATTAATTTCATAATACATCATATCTATTCTAAATTAAAAACACTTTTTTTCGATTTGCTTTCTACAGATGAATGAAAATGATCTGCTGTTCTTTTCCTTATATGTTCAACGTCATTATCAATCGTAGCCCATTCGAGAACGAGTCGTCTTCCGTATAAATGTGTGCTTTGACTCAGAGCTTCGAAAGCTATCTGTGAACAACAAAAAAGTTATATTTACTAGAAATTATTAAAAACTACAAGACACTTGCTTTTGCGTCACTAGCAGTAACGTAATCAACGAATGCGAAACCTCGATGAGAATCTTCACCTACGGCCATTTTTTTGGGTAGTCTCAACGCTTTAATTTCACCGAAGGTCCTGCAACATGACGTGTCAGCTTATATATTTATGTTTATTTATTTACAGAGAATAAAATAACCTACTTAAACAATTCCATAATTTCTTCTCTTGTGGCTTGGAATGGTATGTTTCGTACTAGTATTTTTGAACCAGTTTGTTTTATATTCTGGTTCTTTTTCTTTGTGCCTGCTGCTTCGTTCCTAAAACACAAGATCAGGACAATTCTAGCTGTAATCTGCGTGTACTTTTTAATTTATTTACCTTAGGGCCCTTTCTGAACGTTTCAGTTCAAGTGATTTACCATCTAATAGACTTTGCTGTAAAGTTTTTAGTGCTTTGTCTGCACTTGATTTGTGTCTGAACCGTACAAAGCCGAATCCCATTGATAATTTGTTGCCTGGGTTTGATACATCTTTTTTAGTAGCCACAGAGACATAGTGTATTTTTCCACAGCCTCCAAAGTGCTGAAAGAACAACCATAGTATACACTGAACTTTAAGAAAGAAAAATTAATAATGGTGATGTTATTGTTGTTAATTTTTTTAATTGAGTAATACCAACCTCATATAAACCTTCATCTGTTGTTTCAAAATTTAGATTTTTTACAAATAAAGTAGTATCGGGTTCTGGTTCTTCTTCCTCTTCATCATCTATACTTTTTTCCGTTGTTTGTTTATCACCTTCCTCAATACTGTTAGTTTCTTTTGAATGTAAATCTGCTGGTACGTTTTTGATATCATTACCATCTTCTACTTTTGCCTTCAAGTCATTTCTTTTCGCCATCAAGCTATTTTCTGGTGCCCATTCCAAATACAATGGTATGTTTTTAAATTTAGAGTAAGCTAGTCTTGTAAATGCTTTTCTTGCTTCTGAAGGTTCAAAAAATTCAACTATTGCTGTAAGAATATAAAAATAAAAAGTCAAGCTTTAACCATATAACTTAACTTAATAATTCAATATTAATTTATAAACCTGTAATTGCATTTGGTGGTAATATAACTCTTCCTAGTACACCGTGTACTTGAAATATATTACGAATTTCTTTTGCTTCAGTATTTGCGGGAAAATTCTTGACCAATATAATCGTTTTTGATCGCTTTATAGTAGGCTAAAAACTGTCACGATTAGGAAAAAATATTACACTAAATTTTAGAGCAAGTACCGTTCTAAAGACATCTAAGATCACACCTTCCTGTTTCAAAAATTCTCTAGTAGAGGCAACAATTTGTGTTTCCCCTAATGCCAGCCTCACAGCAGCATTACTATCACCATGCGGATCAAGCACATCTTTCTTTGAAGTCCCAAAAGTATTCGCTATTACTTCAGCAACGGCATTGTGCCCGAGGAAAAGCGAGTTCCAATTGTGTGCTGATCCGGCTTCCGCTTTTTGCTTTTTTGATTTTTTTTGTTTGTAATTGGTTGTCTCTGAAATAGCACAAAATTGTATGTTCAATTAAAAAAGGAAAAGTGTTTTAAGTACCGTCATCATTGTCGTTTAAGTCTTTCACTTTTCCAGGCAGTAAATGTAACATGCGACCGTGAAGAACAGTTCCATCTAACTCAGCGTACGCCTTAATGGCATGCTCAGGCATTAAGAACGTAACAATACCGAAACCTTTTAATTTCCTTGAAATCGAATCAACTGGCAAATTTACTTCTGATAGAGGCCCTGTAATTATTCATACATATTAGTGACATTACATAATTGTAATTACAACTTTTTTTAACCGTATTTAGAGAACAATTCCTGAATATCATCCTCATTCGTTGTATATGCCAGATTTCTAATAAATATCCGTCCTGATTCACCTATGTCTTCTTCGTTTTTCAAAGATTCCTCTTGACTTTTCCATTTCCTGTGTTTTGGGTCAATTTCGGTACTTTCAGAATCATGAGGTTCTTGTGATGTGTATTGCATAACTGAAATTCTTTTGCCCGCTATAAAAAGAAAGTACTCATTTAAAGTTGTCTTCAAAAGTACAAAACTTACCTATGAAACTCCTGTCTTTCTGTAAAGCCTTTACACGTTGTTTCTCTGTTTTGAAACCGACATACGCGATGCCTTTAATACCCCTCGGTAGTCTGATCGTAAACGGTTTATTAGGCTTAAAAAATTCCTTTATGTCTTTCTTTTTACATGTATACGGAAGATCACGTAACTACAATATTAATTAATTTGTGTACGAGTGTGATCAAGATAAAATACTTACTTTAACTGTGAATAACTTGATTCTTTCTTTAACTTTCTTCTCGGTTCTTTCTCGTTTTTTATTATTTTTCATAAGAGTCTTCATGTACTAAAAATAAGTGGTTATGAAAGTCTGACTTTAAATGTTATATAAATCAACTTACGTCCAGATCTGTTATTTCTTGATCGGCCGCTTTGTCTAACTCCTCATTTTCTAGATCAAGTTCATTTGTATCTTCATTTGAATTTGTCGGTTCTGGCTTTTTTGTTTCGTTGAGTAAATGCAGTTCTTTAGGGGCATGAACTTGCATGAATTCTTCAAAATCTGGGTCATCTTTATACTGTGGTTCGAATATAAAAAATAATTATGTTTGTTAATACTTCATGAGTAAATGCTTACTTGTTCTAGGAGTTCTAAGGTTTTATTTTTGGAAATCTCAGCTACATTTTCTTTTAGGTTTTTATGTGTTTCATTCGAAGTTTGAAGTTTTTCTTTTCCAACATTATTGTCAGTAGATTTAATTTTTAGCTTTTTGTTTCCTAAAATTATATACATAGGATATTGTATTAACTGATTTCACTCTGGTTTTATAAATTGGTGATTCAAGTTTATCAAAAAATTTAAAAGCTAAACAAACCTAAATCTTCACAAAGTTGTACAGATATCTTTGACGTTTTAATAAACGTCTTGTCAAAGAACTCGATGACTTCTTTAGCTTCCTCCTCATTTTGGTAACCTAAGAAAGCAAACTGACGAAACTTTCCATCGTTGGTATATTTTAACTGTATATCGGTCAATAAACCTTTCGTTCCAAATATCTGCCGTAATTTGTCTTCTGTTATCTAGACACAATAAAAGAAAATATAGAAATATTTCAATAGAGAAGAACTTACAGTTTTTGGAAGATTCTTAACAATTATTCTTGACATTTTTATAGGTTATGTGATTCTCCAACACCACATCTAACACGTGCCAACTAACGTCAAAATTTATTTACTTTTGCAGATTTGCCAACATAAAATAATCATTTCTTTTTTAATAGTATTTATAAATTCTTATTTTAAATTGGAAGTTATTACGGCTCTTATTGACTATTCGCCTCCCAATAGGTTTTAGTTTTAATTCATCGACATTTTCATTTTCTTCAAATTCTTCATGAAAAATGAGATACCGTCAAATGAGATTGATCCGGGTGACATCTGTTGAGCATAATATGGAAAGTCTGAAAGGAATCTGTATGATAAATACAGTGCATAAAGTCCGCAAATGGAAATTTCTTACAATAATTCTAAAAGACCAAAATAATACATTTATTATATTATAAAGCATGTTTTTGCATAAAAAAATATCTTTATTGTTTTATCTTAGTATTAATAAAAAAATAAAGGAAACAAAATAGGCATTTTCGATAATTCATCAGGTTCATAACTGGGGTAGAAGTAGTGTTGTGAGTAAAAAAATAGCCATTATAATGGATATAATATATATCCACGGCTATAAATATTAATAGCCGAGTGGCTAATTATTTCAAATTTACCGCCAAATAATTCATTTAAGGTTAGTTTTTTGTGGCCAGTAATTGGCAATTAAACGTAACATTGCTATGTGGTTTTTTAAATCTAAAGAGAAAGAGATTTAATTTAATGAAACAATTTACTTGCTTCTACCACATAACTAATTTTATTTTAGTGTTATTGTAAAGAAAAAAAAATTAACAAATAAAACCGGTTCTTCTGTTATAAATGTACTCGAAATTGAATAAAAAGTCAATAAATAGCCGATTATATTATTTATCTGCTACTTTTGTTTTTCTTTTATCCGAATAAATATCGGATATCTATCCAGATATATATCGGATATTTATCTTGATATATAGCAGGATATTTTCAAATGCAAAATATCCGGCCATTTTTGCTATTTATATAAATAGCTGGCGTTCCCCACTCGTGTTACGATAAGCTTTCTTGTGAAACTTGTAAAATAAATACTATTATTTAAAACCGATCAGTTAATTATGTTTTTATTAAAAACGTTGCAATACATAAAGCTACTACAGCATAAATTGAAAGTTTTTAAATTTGGTGCAAATCGGTTTTTATTGGAATAGCATCCTCTAGCATCCTCTGGATAGCTGTTTCGGCCCTTTCTGGGGCCTCTTCTTCAAAAACACTCAGAAGCGATTATACATACATATTTTTGAACGTACGAGATGTCAATGCTAAAGTTGGTTCTGACAACTGTGAATCTGAAAGAATAATGGAGAAAATGGCAAAGGAGAAAGAAATGAATACGGGGAGAAGTTGATAGAGTTATGCGGATTGTTCTCGCTTGAAATAAGAAACCAATTCATTAACGAGAACTGCCAAAATTAACTTAATATTATCAATTTAGTTGCAAGTCTGTTTTGATTGCAGTGGATTCCTCTAGCATCGACGCCCCAAACGGGGCCGAAACAACTGTATAGAGGATGCTCGAAATCCACTGCAATCAAAACCGACTTGCAACTAAATTTTTAAAACTTTCATTATGCTTTGGCAGAACGCATGGTCGCCTTGTATATAGGATGACTTTCATATAGCAGACTGGCTTCAATTTGTAAATCCTAATGCAATGTTAGGTCAAAAAGCGATCGCAGGTTTTATATTGAAAAATAAATGAGTAAATAAATTATTATATGAGAGCTTTGGCTTTACACATAGAAATTGCATGCACACTTCAGTGCAATAAAATTAATCACTCTGAAATATTATAGTTTAAAAAGGACGTAAAGAGCAAATATAAATTTGTCAGAATAAAATACGAGTCGGAGTCAAATGAAACCCTTAACAGTGCTCTAAAAACCGTACCTAACGGAATCTTTTCTTACAAGTTGACAGAAATGTTATTTTTGAGAGACTATAAAAAAATTACTGCCCTTAATTTTATTGCACAGAAGTGTACGAGAACCTAAGCATATTTTCGGCGAACAATTTAATGTAATGTAATGTAAATAGACGTCCCTTTTTTTATTACATTATTAAATTAGAATTTGTTCAATTAAATTTGGTTGATACAGTTACAATTTCTATGTGTATCTCACACTACTAAGTCGTTATTATATTATAACATTTATAACTTTTTATTTTCACTATTTATTAAGTTTGTATTTGCGAAATTCGATTTATCGACAGGTACGCTTCACATTCAGATTTATCTTTTACGATGCACAAATTTTCTTTCTTTCTTCTTTTCCTTTTCCTTTTCACTACTCCGAATGTAAAAAAAACAAAAAAAAATGGTAAATAAAAAGTTATACACATTCTCCTGAAAATTATTGAGAAATGTAACTTCTCTTAAAATATAGCTTTCTAATGCCCGGTTGCACCAACTTTTTAAGCTGAGCTTAAATTTAAGTTATGTTTAGATTGTGACATTTACATATGATCACTATAAAGTCAGATACATTCTGATTGTATCAATTAGAATGTTGCTAACATTTTGTTAAATCTATAAAAAATGTCATAGTCTAAACACCACTTAAATTTAAACTTTGCTTAAAAAGTTGGTGCAATCGGGCATAAGAATTTTTGATAATGTCTTAGTTTTGAAACCACACAAGGAAAATTCCAAAAAGAAGCTTTTCTTTCGGTCATAGTTTCTATAAAATATTGTTTTTAGATACTGTAGGCTGTTTCTTACATTTGATCTTGTCTGACTAAATCAATTCTACAGAAAAACAAATAGTTTTTGAACTATTGCCATTTTTTTTGAGAATTCCGATTTTTCGAGCTTCCCACCAAATTTTAAATGATCAAGTCAGTTCGCGTTCATAAAAGATCTGTTCGTATCAATGTTCGTACAGCATTTCTGACCGGTTTTGAAACTGTCAAATATATTCGCCAGAAGAATTAATCACCGCTTTCAAGAGCTTCTGACAGTTTCGGACTAGTAAGAAGCTACTGTACGAGCAAACCTAAAATAAGTATACCTTCGAGTGCACCTTGGACTTGTAATCGTATCTTTCTCACTCACGATTTTCATATATTTTAGGTCCGTTCCATTCGTCAGAATTTCGAGTTCTGAACCGTTCAAAATCGTACTGAGCATGTGCAGTACACAAAATTGGATATAAATTTCATAGTGCGCATGATTTCAACGGTTCAGAACTTGAAATTCTGTGAAATGGAACAGACCTTTTGTGTTTCGCTTATCTATTTCAAGAAATCTTGAGCAGAGTACTTTTAAGTAGGGTGTAAAAATGTGTTTTTGCTATGGAAACCACGCCTGATATAGTTTTTTCTATGATTTTTAGATGAGGAATAAAATACATATATGATCTATTCCTTATCTATTTGTTATCGGAGTATACCGTGAAAGTCTAATGAGATACTATTACAAACATAATAATAATAATAATAGACAAACTATTTATATTTAATTTAAATTATAAGTAGGTATATTACATTTTGACCATCAATATCTATAGTGTGTTTCATTTCTTATATACACACCCCTGTATTTTTTTATTTGTTAACGGATCGATTTTAAATTTTCGCCAGTTGTGTATCCCATTAAAACCAATATTTTTTAATATTAAAACCTTTTTTTACTGCAAGCCATGGCGTACTACGATTGAAAACAAAATTTAAAAAATATAATATGCTTTGTTTGATCAAAAAGAGTTAGTAAGAATTGTTGTTTAGAATTATGACATAACCCCCATTCCCAAATTTTAATTTCTATTTATTTTAAATTACAGCACACTGTATAATAATTTATTTTTATAAATATTACGAAATCTGTTTTTAATGTAGAGCCGTCTTAGAAACAGACGATTGGTTTAAAATATCGAAAAAAGTAAATAAGTGTAAAAAATAGCGCTAGGGAACGCATCACCTAAGGCAAACAGAATTCATTAAATTTCCCCAGAATTCCCCAAGTTCTAACTTCAGGTTATACAGTTGACGTAACTCGAACCTAAATTGATATAATCCTTCTTGGAAACTACTTTTCAGTCTTTACTGATCACATTGTATATAATTAATTAAACGATTTTTGTCCGGTTCTTGAGATACAAGCAAAATAAGTAGAACATTATAAAAATCAATTGTTTTGCGTCTTTCTCAATCAGATTTTTGAAAATAATTTTAATTTAATTGCATCAAATTTATAATTTGTATTTTCATTTTTTAAACCGTAGGTAACATATATCTTTTGTCGCCTGTACTTTCTTTATTATAAAAATATTTAATATGTAACGTTATCAGTCGCTATCAGTTAACCTTAAGATATGGGTCTATGTTATGTTTTTAGTTAGAGTGAAAGTTCCTCTCTCAATCTACAGGAACTGCCAAGAAGTTCACGCTAAATGAAAAAAAAAATAATTTTTTAAATTAAAACAAAAGAAAAATGTGTCGAACTTTGCCTTAAAAATTGAAGATTGGAAATTCCATTTATTTTGATTTTTTTTTAACTAAAATAGAATTAAATATGTAAAATTAAATCGGTTTCAATTTCCCCATCCTTTAGGTGTTAGTATTTTTTCTATTATAGATTATTTACGTAAGCAAGGAAATAATTTTACAGCATCCCACTAGATGTCCCTTCTATCATTTCATCTCATCTCCAATCTATCCTGTACATTCACCTATTCCCGTTCGCGGGCAAAAATCGATACGTTCGCTCCGTCTCTGTTTCATAAAAGAAGAAGTATAAGCGCATCTCGCATTAAATTTGGCCAACAGAAGACGTAGACATGGGCTGTACCAAGATATTTTTACACCTCCGTGTTTAAATCATAGTAATTTTAAAATTGTTGCAGTTACACAGTGCGTATTGTCGTCGGATTTGATTCAATATGCGGCGCGTGAACGTTCGAGTGAAGCGCACAAGGACCTGTGTGTGTGTCTTTTGAAAAAATTAAATAAAATCAGTGGTCGTATGGACACTTCATAGGTGAATTTGATGTATTTTATTCAAGTGATTACATCCCGTCTCGATGCCACTTCGTTATTGAATAATTGGATTAATTTCCAAGTCGGTATTTTTAAAGTTGCTCCTTGCATGCGCCGAATTCTTTTCGGAAACGGGATAGGCGTGATGGGGTAGTATGCACATACTCGCGTTTCGATTTCAAAATTCTTCCGGTGGCTTTGTTTTCGATGAGAGAATGCTAGAAATTACAGAAATAAGAAAAACATCTCGTCTCGTGAACTTTGCGTTTGGAACAATTCCAAGACAAATTTCCAAAATTAGACAACGTAATTTTGCGCGTTTCTTTTAAATAGTATTTACTCGTAGCGTGTTATAGACACAAAACCTTGAGACTTACGAGACTCATAATTTATGAGATGTTATTGTTCTAAATTTATTTATTTATTTAACATTGATTTAAATGATGAAGGCTGTTCATTTTTATCAAATTTTGGGTGTTACTTACGGAATCATATTCGCAAGTACCTATGTAACTATAAACTTTGATACTTTTTTTAAAAATAACTTTAATTATTTTATTTTAACGGGGAAGCTACGTGTTAAATTATTAATTGCTTTTTTATTTTGTCTACGCAGAGCATAAATCATTTTGAAGAATTTTTTATTCAACTAATTGGAAATTTAAATAAAAACAACTGAGGAAGAACGCTGGCTGTACCAAACATCCCCCCTCTAAGCATTCTTTAATCACATGCAATGTCATTATCGCGAGCTCCAGATGATAATAAGTCTGTCATACTAATTACTATAAGTCCTACAATCTAGAGCTAACGATAATTGCATTGCAAGTGAAATACGTGGCGGTGCTAAAGATGATTAAATTGCAGTTGAAATAGTATCCCTGTACACCTAAAACTTGTGGTATAACTAAAGTGTTTTATGAAATATAGAAAAATGCTTCGCAATTTTTTTTTGTTTAAAGTACCGGTTATCCGGTAACTATCCTGTATACGGCCTAATTTTTGCTATCTGGCCAGACACCAGATACTGGCTGCTAATATGGCAACAACTATAAAGGCAGGTGTTGCCATAGTAATAGAACCAAGTTCGGAATTGAACGATGTTTGTGCAACTGTTCTCTCTGCGTAAGCTGAATAATTTGACCGAATAGCTTGTCCAGATATCCGGCCTGGATGTATTCCTGTATCCGGTTATCCGGGCAAAACACTATCCGCTGCATCTCTGGTTTAAAATGTTTTGCTATCTTTAGAAGACAACCACGTATTTTATAGATACAAAAAAAGAACGGAGAGAATTATTATTAATTTTGTGGTAAATAATAAATAATTTTGTTGTTTTCTCTTTTCTCGAATAACTCGTTAGCGAAGGCATGTCTATGTGCGAAGGCAGAACTATTACAATTCTTTCATTTCGATTTTTTTCGGCTTCTTGAATCGATCCATAAATACACGGGCTTTACTTTTGAGACACCCTGTACATTACAAAGATAATCAAAATTAATATAAATAAAATAATCATTCTTCTAAGTATTAAAATATCTTTTTTAGTAAACCCATTCCAGACCAATAATGCCCATAGTTAATAACATATTATATTTCTATTTATTAAAGTAGGGCTTATACAGGGTGTCCAGTAAATAAGGGGCCATAATGCGAGGGCTAACACAATGGTGCATATAGAGTCCGCAAACGTAAATGAAAGTGGTCTGCTTCGGTAATTTTCTTGGGAAATTTTTCAAAGAAATTACGATCGGCATACGGTCCTGTTTTGCTTATAAACTCTATACGTCATAGGTAAGCGGATGTGATTCAAAGCGAAGAAAATTCGATAATAAAACTGACCTGCTCAACATAATGACACATATTGCTGAGGTCTTTTGGACTGCGATTGTTATGTCGCTAGTTACCGTGATGTCTATAGCAAGTGTTTGAAATGCCCTCCGTTGCGCAGGTCAGGGAAGTCAAGTTCGTACTCAGTATTATACTTTAGCATGTCTCCCAAGCGATGCTGTTTTCGTAATTTTAATAGAAGAAAAAAAGTTATTGTATATGGTCACCTATCCATTGCTACCGTATAGCCCCTTATTTATGGGACACCCTGTATGTATAGATACCATATTTAGTGAAATTAGATGAAAATTCTCTCGAAACCATTTAATGTGATTTATTAAAACAAAATTTAAAATAAACGTGCATTTTTTTATTTTGATAAAATTTAAATATATCTGTAAACTAAGCTGTGAGAATGTGAAGAAATTTCTTTTTTTGTTAAGTTTGTAATAAATTGGGCTGGGAAGGGTTAAAAAACTTGGTAGTAAGATTTTGTTTCTGATATGATAATAATCGAGGGAGCAATTCATGTACAGGCGCATCCAACTGATCCAATTGATATTCCCGTGCGTTGTGAGTTCTTATTATGTTCGACAGAGAGTTTTCTTAAGTAAAAAATACAAAACTTTGTTTAATTTCAGGCTGGAAACGTTAGTGAAATGTGTTTATTTAATAGAAATTATGAAACAACTTGTTGACGGTATCTTCAACGTAAATAAAGAGCCGTATCCTTCATTATCACGAAAGTGATTTATGAAAGCAACATTAGAGGAAACCTCTGTAAAAGCAGAACCGGGTACGAGATTTAAATCAGTTCTATTCGATGGTGATAAATTAATTTAAATGTTATTTAATGACTGCTTGGACAATTAAATTATACTCCTATTTATTTAATTTTTTGAATAACAAACAATTGAATTTACTAGATTATTAATAATTTTTAAGTGTTTGATAAACATTTTCCATTTCACAAACCAATAGATTAGTTTTTGAATATAACATTATATTTATTTTTACAGTTATTAATATTATTTTAACAAAGTATTTATTATAACTTGAGGGTTAAGAAATTTTAAAGTCCTTGATTCCCACAAATGCATAGAATTCAAGAATTTGTGGTTATCAAATATTATTTCTTAACCCTCAATTTATATCATAGAACTCGTGAATCAGATACCGCCATATTATAAAAAAATTAAAATATTTATTGTTTTAGAAATTTCTTTTCGTTTTTTTTTTAATTTTACGCCGTATGTTTTAGCTTGAATTTCAATTTTTTTTTGGCAAATTCTCTTTCTAACTTATACCTTTCCATTTTTTGCAGCAATTTAAATAAATTATCAACACAAGATTAAGTACAAATTAATAAATAAATACTCGGGAGTGGCCGAACGAATTTTACTCAGTAACCAAACAACCAAAGATGTGCGGTACAAAGTTAAAAAGTAAGAAACTCATGATACAAATCGTGTAACAAACAAATAATAATATGGCCCCTACAAGAACTCTCGTAATCATAATCGCGTTATTTTTAATACACATAAAAATCAGCAGTTCCCAAACGAATGAAAACGCCAAGTACACGCTGATATGCACTCAATTGAAACGGGAGGATGCACACAGCGTGGAGTACGCTGACGACGTCAGGACTAATTTTTCCTTGAAAAAATACAGTTACCACACTCCAAAAAGACAAACCAAAACCAAACGTCCAAAATATAGCAATATCAAAAACTACAAGTCGAGTTTAAATAGCACGCAATACGAAGAATTTTCTGAAAGCCTTCGCTATAAGAGGAGGGCGAAAAAACCGGAGAGCCTTGCGAATCTCAGGAAAAGGCTCAATGCGGAGAAGCAGGGTAAAACCGAGGATTACATGGCGGACGCCAAGCCGAGATTAGATCCGAATATGACCTACCACAGGCATACGATAGCAGATCTGCCATACGGAGGAATCAATACACAGCAAACTAGTAGCAAGAAACCGGACAACTTGAAGGAATTGTACAAGATAAATAACATCGAAAGGGCACTATCGTATGTACACCCGGGTACTGAGTGTACTTTCGATAAGGACTGCAGATGGACCTGGAAAACCGATATAGAAAATGGATTTTTCATTACCAGTTCACGAAGTTTTCAGGCGAATGATACTGGTCCTCTAACTGACGCCGATAACAACAGATTGGGTAAGTAAATATTTCTTTTTAATTATTAATTGTTAAATTCATTTATATTATCATAAATTAAATGGTTTGGATTTGATTCCTCATTAGGTTCTCGATATTATAAAGTAGAACATAGTAGGAATGAAGTTATAGGTTTCAATTTAATATATTTTCGACACACCGGGTGAATTACTCCATCAAATGAAGCATCGGAGCTAAAGAATAGAATTTTCATAAAGGTATCTCATATCAAGGACAAATCCTTTAATCAAAGTAATAACAGACTTCGAGTACTTTTGATCACGGCACAAAAAGATGTATATACAAATTTGCCTTTCAGTCGCCTTTTTGATTATATAATTTCTCTATTCGTAATTGTTTTGTTCATCCGCATCACGTGTTCACACTAAACAGGTTATCTTTCATCGACTCTTTCTGCTACGCCCTTTGCTTTTTCTCCAATTTCTTGATTGTTCACAGATTCTATTATGGGAAGTTGGATTTGAAATAAATTCATAAATGCTATTTCCTTATGATGCGGAATCAAACCCACCGGTGCATTATATTGTAATTTACCAACCAACTAGTTTTTGGGAGTTTCTCAAAAAACTTCTTCATTTTGCAACTTCACATAGGAAATTCCACAAAAATCATTCAGCAGAATTAATATTTAGTGGTTTAAGTGCAGCACAATTTCCAGAATTTTGGTAACATCCCTCGTATATTGAAATTATTATTATTATTATTATATAAACCAACGAGAATTAAATTTTGTAACTAGTCGGACCAGAAAACGTTGTGGCACTACTCGAACCGAGGTTTAAATAAATCGATGTTTTAAGAGTAAAGTTTTTCTCAATGCACGGACTGAGGTCGAAAAGAAATCAATCCATAAGTAGACCAATAACGATAAGGGCGGGTTTTTCAATATTGGTTTAAACTAAGTTCAGAGTTTAAAGTAACCGAGTCTAGAGTAAAAATCCTTTTTCAAACAGAGATCAAGCAGCTATTTTTTATGGCAAAGAACTGAGTTCACTTGAACTGGAGTTTAAATCAATATTGGAAAACCGGCTCTAAGAGTCCAGTTTTATAATTAGTTGGACCGGAAAGGGCTACTCGAACCGAGGCCTAAACACATCAGTTTAAAGCCATATAGTTGCAAGACGCCAATGAATTTTTCTCAGTACACGGACCGAGGTCGAAACGAAATCAATCTATAACTAGACTAATGAGAATTCAGTTTTGTAACAAGTCGAACGGCAGTCAAAATGAAGTAGCTTTAACTTCCAGTTTCAACATAGATGTTATTCTTGCATTAAATTTTAACTGAGTTAACTACAGTAAATTGTCTTTCCGTAGTTAAGTCGGTTTCTTTTAAAGTTTCAGTTTCTCCTCGTGTAAGGACAAACCCTTTAATCAAAGTAATAACAGACTTCAAATACTTTTCATGAGTTTCCTTTTTGATTATTTAATTTCTCTTTTTATACAGAAAATATCTTAACGACGATTTGCTTTTTTAAAGGAAAATACTTCAGGAATAGGTGGCGCACTTTTCACTTTAAACAAGGATACGTTCTTTACGTGTTAAGTAATAAAAAAGGAAGACGTTCTTGAGTTGTTCAAAAGGCATCACGACTTCAGTTTTTGATGGGGTTGATCCAGTGAAGCTGTCAAGCTCGTTAAATTCAAAATAAATCGAGCCAGATAGATATCCAAATATAGTTTCCGCTTGAAGTTCGAATTATATTTATATTAGCTGCCAATCAGATGTTCCGATGAATTAGCGAGCGCCGCAGGGAAATTATTTTATCGAGCCGGGTGTCATATGCGAATGCAACGTGTTCAGTATTTTAATGAGAATTTGCTTCTGGAAATTTAATAAATCGAAAATACCGGTTAGTATACAAGGTGGTGAGAAAACTTCGAGAAATAATACACTCGGGTATAAAAAATTCAATTTATTTTATTTGCGATTTATTTCTCTTGTTATAATTCTTATCAGTTTTAAAATTGACCATGAAAGGAACTCTTCTAACTGATTACATTTTTCTGTAATTCTCTTTTTGCTCGGCTGCCTTAGGCAAAAGGGAAAGCGAAATTTTTATCTAATGTTTTAGACGCTAGGTTTATCTATAGCGCGTATTACTTGATCAATCTCCAGTGTTCGCCCGGCCGTTGTCCTGGAAACTTGCAGGATAAGAGAATATTTGCAAGGCATTCTTAAGGATTCGGTACCATCAAATTTCTTTTCTAAATTTAAATTTTTATACGTTCAGTATTTTCTTTAAGCATACGAATAAAATCTTATGATATTAAAACTTGATTAAGACCAAGTCACTGATTCAATATGTATTTTGCCTTACGTTCACTGTTTCCTTCGAGCATACACGTATAAAATCTTACCACTTCTTTTAATCGATGCTAAAACTGTGCTAAAATTCAATGTCATTGGCATACATTATGTAACTTCGTCAGGGAAAGAAAACTTTGTCAATTCAATTTTCTCTCTGACGTGCGTAGTTTACAGAGGTTTCATAAACGGCCAAATTTAACTTTGTTACGTTTCGTAAACTATATATTTACATTTTAACACGTATATGGAAAATATGTTATTTGTTTTCTTTTTTGGTTTAATTTTGAAATCGAAAATTAAAGAATCAGATCTCTATTACATGTAGTTCTTTGTTAATTGATGCGCACATAAATTCCTTAGTAGTTTTACATGCAACTTTGTTTCAGGTAAATTTTTGCTCTTGAGATTAACACCAAATATGTCTGAGCTCCACGTGACCAGCCCCATGTTTGCTCCTAGCGAAGATTCCTGCCGGGTCCAGTTGTGGATATACCAAGAAGCGATGAAGGACGGAATAATAAGGCTCGTCCTGCATAACATTAATCGCACACAAGTCGTCGTCGATCAAATTCAAGGAGATGATTCAAGGAAGTAAGCATATCTTACCAATTTATACGAACTTACCCCTCTAGTATTTACTTTTGGTTTAATCAATTTAACTAAAAAAATAAATATTAGTTTTAACAAAAACACTGATAACTGCTTTTTTAATATCACATAAATGTGATAATCGAATATCACAAAGTAACTGTGGAACGTGTTAATTATTTGAATACTAGTTTTTTTTTAAATTTTATAATTTATGCAAACAAATTCATTATGCATTTAAAATTTAAGAGACATAGGCGACCAAATTTACTTTAATTTAAAAATGAAGTCTACGATGGAAAGAGAATTTCGGAAACACCCTTCGTATATTTAAATTATTATTATTATGAACGAACGAGAGATCCAGTTATGTAACTGATCGAGCTGAGCACTACTCGAACCGAGGTCTAAACAGATCAGTTTAAAGCCAGTGATTTAAGACCCAGTGAAAAGTTTCCCTTTATACACGGACCGCGGTTAAAAAGAAATCAATCCATAACTATTAGACTATTGCGAGTGGAGTATTGTAACCGCTTACTGGCTCACTTTTCACTGCACGAACCGAAGTCTAAACATATTAGCTATTAGCCACATAGTTATTATGGCTATTAGCCAAAAGTTTTTGCAATACACTGACCGCGCTTGAAAAGAAATCAATCAATAACTGATACGCTAATGAGAAACGAGTATTGCAATCTCTTTCCTGATCATTTTTCACTACACGAACCGAGGTCTACACAGATCAGCCACATAGTTTTAAGAGCCAATCAACGAATTTTTTCCAGTTCGGGTTAAAAAGAGATAGTTTGAGAATACCGTACATATAAAACTTGATTACATTTGCCCCATAGATATAGATAAATGTGGTTCTTATAAAGAATGATGTATGATTCGATTTCATTGCTAGTCCATTAGGAATTAAGATTTATGGACGGCTAAAAATCCTCACCGAAATACAAATCAATTTATCTTCATCTACGTTTCGACTCGAAAATTTTATTTTATCTTTTTCTAAAAATATTGAAATGATTGTCGTGTTGACGCAAATGCGGAATTTTTTGTTTTGGTGTCGAGTTCGAATTTATTATCTTTTTAACATTCGCCGTTTTTATATAAAATTGACTTGAATTGTTTCAGGTGGTTGAAATATGAGAAGACGATAGGCAAGATTTCTCAGCAGTTCAGCATAATCTTGGAAGTTGTGGCTCCAAAACAACCTTCGAAAGGGGCAACGGTAGCTTTCGATAATATAAAGCTTCTGAAGTGTTTTTCCGACACTTACAGTGTTGATAACTGCACGTTTTACGAGTATCGTTGTAGCACATCGAACGTTTGTATCAACAATCATAAAGTTTGCGACATCAAGCAAGATTGTGAACTTGGAGACGATGAGCTGCAAAATTGCGGTAAGGTTTCATAATTGTTTTTGGATGTTTTTCTTCTTGGTAAAAAGACTTGAAATTAAGAATATTATTTAGGTTAATAATTCATTCAATTATATGAGGATATATTACGAAGATCGTAAATTTCGAAATACATTTTTCATGAAAGCTTTGACCTGAAAAGAATAACGAGCTTAGTCGTTATATTGTGCATAGAATTAAATCGCTTTATAAAATTTGATATACCCTTTGTATTCAGCCCTGTACGTTTAATAATTGAATTATTCAAACGTTTGAATCGTTATTAATTTACCTTTTAGCTTTCAGAGTTAATCTCTGTGAATTTCAGAGTAAATGACACGCCGCATTAAATATGCGTATAAACTGGAAAATGCGGCGGTCGGTGGCGCAAAAATTCGATGCGAAATCGCGATTCGCCTCAAATTAATTTCGCTTTAGCTTTTCCAGCGAAAAGATTCTATTGACCTCTGAACTTTGCCGTGGAAAACGGTGGGTGTCTGAAATGTCGCTTATTTACGCCAAGCATTTTGCAGTTTCGCGGCGTCAGTGACGGACTGATTTTAATTAATATTTAAATAAATTAGTACGCTGAGTGTTTTACTATTTTCTTCCTTGGTGGGTTTTAGATTGTGCAAATTTAATGGCAATAATAATAAAATAAATGGAATTCTACCGCCTACATAGTTTCGAAATAATTTATTGGTTCATACGTATTTGTATTTAAATACGTATTTCAACAGAAAACGATTCGCACAATTAATATTTAGTGGTTTAACTGCAACACAATTTCCAGAATTTTGACAACATTTCTCGCATATTTAAATTATTACAATTAATACATAGATCAACGACAGTCTAGTTTTGTAACTAGTCGGACCGGAAAATGCTTTAGCACTACTCGAACCGAGATTTAAACAGAAACACCACTTTAAGAACCAATAAAAAGTTTTTCTCAATACACGGACTGAGGTCGAAAAGAAATCAATCCATCTAGACCAATGACAATAAGAGTTCAGTTTTGTAATTAGTTGGACCGGAAAGCACTACTCGAACCGATGTCTAAACACATCAACAGTTTAAAGCCACACAGTTGTAAGAGCCAATGAACGAATTTTTCTCAATACACGGACCGAGTGCGAAAAGAAATCACTTCATAACTAGACCAATGAGAATTAAGTTTTGTAACAAGTCGGACGGCAGTCAAAACCAAATAACTTTAAAGTGAAACTAAAGGTTAAGGAAGAAAAAGATTTTAGATTTAATTAATTAAAATCCAAAAATTTAAAAGTTTTCTAAGCGTGAAGTTCGAGACTAAACCATTTTCAAAACTTCTATCTTCTATTTATCATTTGCCAGCATTTGATTGCTTCCAGCTTCACCTTCATCGTCATTCTTGCATTAAACTTTAAACTGACTTGACTATAGTGAATTGTTTTTCATAGTTATGTCTATGCCTTTTAATTTTTCATTTTTTGTGATTTCCCAACTGTAGGCCTTCACTTTTATCAATATTTATTGTAAGACCTCACCTCCTTAACGTTTGCTATTATAAAAGCCTGGTCTTAGCAGTAAAGAGAATCTCATCATTAATTTCAATTTCTATTCGTCCCACTTTTTTCCCAGGTCCAAAGATCTTCTTGTATATATATACGTTTAAAGGAGTGTGGGCGAAAGAAAGGCTCATTGTCCGCGAATGAATTTCTGTCTTACGTACAGGTTCCACGGATTTTTTACTTTTGAACAGCGTACGAAATAAAACCGAAAGATAAGATTTAATAAATTAATTCTTTTTAGATAAAATACCTTACGGTGGCAGATGTAACTTTGAACACGACTGGTGTGGGTGGTATAATGAACAAGGGAAAACCCTACAATGGACAAGACACAACGGTTCGCTTACGACTAATTTAACAGGACCGAACGAAGACCACACCTACGCCAATAGCACAGGTAATATTCATTACCGTTCTAAAACAGAATTTATGTTCGATTTTTCTTTCAGGAAAATACTTACATGTAACTGCCGCGGGAAAAGATACCTTCGCGAGCACTGCTACCATACGAAGTGTAACATTCAATCCTCCTCCTACCGTTCACGGAAATATTTCCTCCCGATACTATAATTCATGCATCGTGAGTTTTTGCATTATAGACCCCCTAAACCCTTTAATGGTTTCTTTCATTTTTAATGGGATTTAGGTCCGTTTTTATCTGCACCAATCAGGAAATCACAAAAGCGGCTTCATGTTACAAGTTACCGAACTACGCCCCACAGAGAACGTCTCGATGGACATCCTGTGGAGTTTCTCCACCTACAAAGAAACGTGGGTGAAACAAGTAGTCACACTACCCAACATAACTTACAAGTAACCCAATTAAAAATTTGTTAGTATTGTCTGCGACTTTCCTCTCTTTTCAAGGTACTTCCTACACTTTGACGTCAGAAAGGGAATACGCTACATCAAAGACATCGCGATAGATGATTTTTCGTTAAGTCCGGAATGCTTCGGCCTGAACATACCCGCGAATGAACTGAAGGGGTACAATTATTATAATCCGGGCGATCGGTATCCGACGATTGCAGAAACGCACAAGTCCTTTGTAAACCAAACATGTAAGTATTACACAACTGTGGAATACTTTCCTCCCCCAATCTCCAAATCTCTTTTAGATTATGAAATAACCACGTGCGAAATGAAAGGTAGATTCGGACCCAAGCAAAACAAATGTGACCAAGCGTACAACAACACGGAAGTCAAAGTCAAGGTGCTGTACGAGCCTGGTCTTAGCGGCATACAAAAGTGGATTGTACCCAGCGAGGGATATTACACGTAAGGCTTGAAGATTGAAAAGTATTGTGTGCATTTTTTTTTAAATTTTAGGTTCATTGTGTATGGGGCGGGTGGGGGAAAAGGTAGTGGGGCGATGGGTTCTTCCAGGGGGGCCATGGCAAGGGCGGTTGTGGAACTTCGCAAGAACCAAGAAATCTTTCTCCTGGTAGGACAAGAAGGGACGAATGCCTGCGTGAAGGTACCCGAAAATATAAATTCAGCGCCCTCTGTTAATTTTTGTGCTTTTATAGAGTTTAGGTCATAGCAATAACTCATCGTGCCAATCAATTAAGAATCCTGGGGGTCGAAATATGACTGGAATTCGCGGAGTACTACACGTTGATTTAACTGATGGAGGTGGTGGTGGTGGAGGTGCAACATATGTTTTTATGGTAAATTACGTTTTCCTAATGTTATTTTCGATTACTTTTAATGTTAAGGGTCAGAAATTATTAAAGGCCATCCCCGTTTACAAGTTGTCACATTAGAATCGTATTACTGTCTGATCAGGATCATAACTACATTAGTGTCATATCATGTTGGATTCCATTACTCTAAGATTAGGAGAACCCTTATAAGAGTATCGGGATTATATTAGAGATTAAATTCAATGAAAGAGTTAGGTACTTGCGAACAAGAATAATTAATGATTTTTTTATTATACATATAGTTAACACCATAAATTATTCAGGAATTTCGAATTTTGTTCTTCTCTTTAGTAAGTTCCTATTTGTCGATAATGTTGTGACAAATCGAAACCTTAAGCTTCTAAAATCTTGAACTTTGTTTTTTTTTTCAGAGGAATCGAACTAAGCACCCTCTTCCATTAGTAGTTGCGGCCGGGGGCGGCGGTTTGGGATTGGGGCGCTTCATCGATACAGGACTTCAACACGGCCAAGCAATCAACACATCACGCCCACCAGTAACAGGTCAAATGTATGGACCTAAGTAAGTTTTTCTTTTTCTTTTTGTTAAAAGAAACGAAAGAGCACTTCGCCTACACCCACTCAACGAATTTAACACATATCTTTCAAACACCGTAAATATTGATATATTGTAAAAAATATATTGTGTTCGATGTATTTCAAATAAGATCTCTTCGGTTTAACTAAAAGACCTTTTAATACCATGATTATATATACATAGGTCAGCTGGTGCAGGTGGAGGATGGCAAATGTTCCAAGGACAAATTGCCGTTGGGCATGAAGTTCTAATGGGTCAAGCATTATTAAACGGGGGAATAGGAGGGAAAGCTTGTTATGTCTCCAGGGACGATCACGGCGATGGTGGATTTGGTGGTGGAGGAGGCGGATGTACTGCTGGTGGGGGCGGGGGTGGTTACGCAGGTAATTCGCTTTCCCATTTTCTTCATTTAATTTCCAAAAAGTTATTCGAACGTGTTTTCATAGGAGGAAACGCTTGGTCAAGAAACTCGACTAACGGCGAAGGTGGCTACTCGTTTATAGATCCTAGCCGCACTGTTCCAAATTTTTCTGAAGCCCTATCCGGCTACCACGCAGGACCAGGCTCAATCCTTATTATCCCTGCAATACCCGGTTGCGGCTGTGACTATAGATGTTTAGCCCTGGACGCCCGACGCTCCCAAGTCGCTTGCATTTGCCCCAGAAACTGGATCCTGGACGCGAACGGAAAGACCTGCCTCAGTAAGCCTTTATTAAATATCTGCGATTTATTTAAGGTCTGTACCAACCACGCTTTCTGACGGTTTCGAAACCGTCACAAGAATGCACTCATCAAAATTTTACACTTGATAAAGTTGTCAAAATCAATCATTATTTCGGTGGGCAACTGATTATGACGGTTTCGAAACCGTCACAAAGCGTGGTTGGAACAGAGCTTTGATGTACTTTAACCTTCTTAGTGCTAGATACAACCGAACCGTTTCCCGCCTGGTTTGTCGTTGGACTAATAGCAGTCGTTATATGTTTAACATCCGCTATCGGCGTGGTTTGTGTTATGCTATGTGAGTACCTCTTTACCTTACTTTTCCAGAAACTTATTTAAATATCAATGGTTTTAGATAATCGATATCAACAGAGAGCGGCTGTTCTTTTAAGAAGCAAAATGCTTGTCGGACCAGATCTGCAACTAAACAGATTGAGAGTTGCTTCAGATAGCATGATGACCGAGTACAACCCCAACTACGAATTCGGCGGGGTTGTTTATACTCTAAAGGACTTGAAAGACATCCCACGGGAGCAATTACGTCTCGTTAAGTAATTTGGCTTGAATCACTTTGCGTCGCGCAAATACTTACATGCAACTCTTTTTTTTCCAAATTAGGGCTTTGGGACAGGGGGCTTTCGGCGAAGTGTATCAAGGATTTTATCGCCAGCGATCAGGTGATACCGTCGAAATGCCGGTCGCAGTTAAAACATTACCGGAGATGTCCACGAATCAGGCCGAAATGGACTTCTTAATGGAAGCGCTGATAATGTCCAAATTCAATCACCCCAACATAGTCCATTTTATAGGGGTCTGTTTCGATAAGCATCCCAGGTTTATCGTGCTCGAGCTATTGGCAGGGGGCGACCTAAAGAACTTCCTAAGGGAATCTAGACCGAAACCTGTAAGCCAAGTTTTTTTTTCTGTGAGTGTGTATTCTAAGTTGCTTTGCAGGAAAGGACGAGTCCGTTATCAATGAAAGACTTGGTTTTGATAGCCATCGACGTAGCTAAGGGTTGTAAATATTTGGAAGAAAATAGGTTTATTCACAGGGATATAGCTGCTAGAAACTGCCTGTTGACTACTAAAGGTCCAGGGAGAGTAGTCAAGATTGCGGATTTCGGCATGTCCAGAGACATTTACAGGTCTCTTATTTTCTGCCAATTTCATGTTTTCGTAATAATGTTTTAAAATTTGTTAGATCCGATTACTATCGAAAAGGTGGAAAAGCAATGTTACCCATAAAGTGGATGCCCCCAGAAGCGTTTCTAGATGGCATTTTTACGAGCAAGACTGACGTCTGGTCTTTTGGCGTGCTGTTATGGGAAATAATGTCGATGGGATACATGCCATACACCGGCTGCGCTAATCGGGAAGTAATGCAACTTGTTACAAGCGGTGGAAGACTGGAGCCACCAGCAAATTGTCCAGGTAAAAAAGTCCTGTTTTTGGAAAATTGGATAAAAATTGGTGGCGTAACATTGCAGGACCAATTTATGGCATCATGACTCAATGTTGGCATCCCGCACCCGAACAGAGACCAACGTTTCTGCTGATATTAGAACGACTAGGATATTGTTCTCAGGATCCTCAGGTTATGAGCGCACCTCTTCCAGTTTTTAATCGTCCACCATCACACGAAAGAGATGCAACTGTAATGAGGCCGAATAACACCGATGATAACTGCTTGCAGGTAAATGGATTTTACTAAATTATTTCGTTAATAACGCAATGAAATAAATTAGGTGAATTAGAAAAAGACGTTGGAATTTTCTTTTTTGTTATTCAACTTTGAATAGACCATGGGGATTTTGGGAAAAACAAAAATCAGAAGCAGTCGCAGGTAGGGAAAAGTAGTAAGAAACAATCTAAATATAAAAGCAATGTTTTCATACTCAGCATCATGTTAAGAAATAATAAAAAGTGTAATAATTATAATTGATGAAAATATTTCGAAAATATTGCTTGCATTGATGAAGCCAATGAAGTTACAAAGAAAACTTTCATGGTTTCAGGTTCTGTAATATGACAAATATTTCATGACGTGTAAGTATCAAAATCCTAACACATTGACTAACAATGACCTTTACTTATACAATTTAACAACTAATCCTATTCTCTGCAGCCATTAAAATTAATTTTTCTGGAACATTTGATTGGTCGGATGCAATTACAAAGTAAATAATTTTTTTTTTAATTGACTTGCCCTTTATATGATATCCCTAAGTGTATTTTGTGGGGCTATTAACAAACCATGTTTCCGTATTATAGAGTTGTGAAAAGACTGAAGAAAAGCATTCGTGAAATTACTATCAATTCGATTTCATCGTTGTAGTGATAACGAGTCGTAATAAAAACTTTGTAAGTGATGTATTTAAAAAGTAGTGAATTTTGAACTTCTCTCTCTTTCCAGGTACCTCAAACCGCAGATTATCTCATACCCAATCACACCATGACCCCTAATACCGTCGGTTCCACATCTTCCGTTGACAAATTACTTCCTGAGAACTCGGATAGCTGGGAGACCTCGTTTGTAATGCCTCAGTCGAGATCTACACAGCCTCTCTTGCAAGAAACGGAACATAATCATCAAGATGATGCTGGATCGGTAAGACATATAAGTGATTAAAATTCTTCCATTTGGTATATTCATTTGGCAAAATTAAATTAAAAAATTAGGTATTTGCACCTCCCTTGTTTCGTTCTAATTTGTCGTTATTCGGTTAATGAGATGGGTAGTTTTTTATACGCACGGGAATGCATGTATGTAGGTTATCGTTTAATTACGCAAATTAATTAAAAACACTCCTTAAATTGTATTTTAAATTAAAGCATTAAAGCTGCCATTACGTTGGCTGTTTTATGGCGAGTTTCATGAATTTATTTATTTCATACCACCATTCTATTTAAACAACGATACTACTGAAGTACGTTTTGTTTTTCTTTGACATTGTCGTGTCTATACCTGCATTTAAGGATTTCGATTTGTCGAGCAATCTTTTTGGGGAGAGTTACCTCTTAGGTTTTTGATTCGCACACAACGCTGCTAACTTAATAATAGGTTGAAAAGGCCATATCAAAAGAAGAGTTACAATTTCTTATAAAAATGTCTCAAATTTAAGATTTCAGAGTTACCCTGCTTTACCGCTGCTTAATCGCTTAAGGTCGCTTTACACGTACCTATGCAATGCAGTGCAATGAAAATTGCACACAAAAATTACATTTGCTGGTGGCTTTGTATTTAAGCAATTTTTTGGAAGGTCCTAATTTCTGAATGTAATTATTTACGGTGTCTTGTCTTAATGATGATAATTATGAGCATGCGCACAATAAAAATTGGGTCTTGCTGCAAGATAAGTTGCGACACGTAAAGTGGCCTTTACGCAATTGATTGCCTGAAAAACGGAACAAAAACAGATTGAAGTATTATTTTAGAGAAACAAATTCCACGACCATAAACTTTGTGAGTTTTGCAAAAAAATTTAAAATATTTTCTTTGTAGGTCGATAAACTACTTGCATTAGATTCGACGCAAGGGGCGATCGCGATACAGCCTGCGCCCGTCGCCAACAACGTCCACACCAACCACAATAACAACAACAAAATCGAATCCAGCAGTAACTTGAAGTCGGGGGTGTCTTTGGACGCAGGGGCGTTAATAAAACAATCGATGCCCCCGGTTCAAGCCAAAAAATATGCGAACGTGACCACGGGGGAAAACGTGACTGGCAATGCGAACGGTATCATTCACAACGGACCTTACGCCATTCAAAACAGTTACATCAACAGTACGAACGCCAAGAAATTCATAAACGAATCAGAAATAAGTTGTTAAGTTTATTACTATTTTATTTTTTAATAATATTTGATATTGTTAGAGTTGACCTACAGGTATCCTGTTATCTTGCGCGCACTGTACAAAAGATAAAAAAAATAATGCGTACATAATGGAAAGCACTTGAAATATAATAAAATGTTATCCAACTATTCAAAATTAATTAGTAGTTTTTTATTTAGATTTAGCACCCGACTGTTTAAAAAAATACTTAAGATTTAAAATACAAAAAAAAATTACAAATTTCTTAACTTACCTAATGTGAAGATAACATTTTAAATTTAAAAACCAATTAACAAAAACTTCTTCAAGATTGAAACAGTACACCCAAAAGTACTGATCTCGTTTAAATTAAAGAAAAAAATCAAAACTGTTCACTAACGATATAACATGCACGTTAACTAAAGGGCCAGATTGACGTGTCAAGATTAATTTAAACGAGATATTAATTATAATAATTTTTATTAATAATAAATAATAAAAGTAATTTGCACTGGACTTATAAAATTAATACGTTTTAGGGCTTGTGTTAACCACTTTTGTTAACAATAATAGATACTTGTTTAATATGTTTAAAATTAAATCGGATACTTGTATGGAGTCAGCTCTAACTGTGGGTATACACTGTTTAAAAAATATCAGGTAAATTATTAGCCTTGACGATTTTGATTAAAAAAAGTAGCTGCTTAGTTTCAAACTTTTTTTAATTTAAATAATTTCAAAATTATAGAAAAAAATATGCTACTGTTTATTTATATTAATTAATAATATAACACCAATAAGAATTCTTTATAATTCTACAGTGTATTGCCCTTTTGTCAAATTAAATTACATCGACTGATTATGTTTTGTGTCCTTTTTTTTTGAAACGATATCATTCATAAAAGAAGTCTATTTTTGTGGTCAGAATGAGCGTCAGTATTGTAGTAGTGTAATTTTAACTAAGTATATATAATATATAAGAGTGGAAAGTAGACAAATTTTGCTTTGTCAGATATTTTCCGATTTACGGAGACTATCTATAGAATACGATCAGTACACGCATATACATACAGGGTGCTTCATGAACCTTTGTCCCTGGAAATACCCTGTATTTATGTTATAACAATCTGAATTTCTGATGTAAGCGAATGTGACGGTAAGTGCTACAAAGTGTGTCCTAGAATGATTGAGGATTATTTAGTTTTTTTTCTATGGGAGTAGATTTCTGTCCATTAAATTAATAAAACATAGCATAGTGCATGTGCTATACGCGAACAATTAGGATTACGCACTGTAACGATTACAATGTGTTGTTTATTATACAGGGTGTTAGAGACGCTTTTTACATTTTTTTTGTACACGTTTTTGTATATAATTGAATTAATTTTTAGGCATTTTTGAAATTTATGTCAATGGATTGTTGAAGTTTTATAGTCTTAGCTATTAGGAGAAGATTTTTTTACGTGTGCAGTCTGACGAAGTTACCCATTTGTTATAAATATATTTTTAAGTACCCGCGCCTAATTAAATCAAATCACAAAATATTACTTCAACTATTATATTATTTTACTAGAATAAATAATGTTATTAAGATTAAGTAATTCTAAAGTATGATATATTTTTCGCTGCAACCCCGTTGATTTTTTTTTTTTGTATAAAAGCCGTTAGCCATATACGTAATATATGAATAAAATTATGGTTGTGTAATGCGACACTTTCTAAACAAGGCGAATGCCATTTTGCTCAGTTTGACGAAGCTCTCAATTTGTAGTGCACAACATAGCAACATAAAAAGACAACTCGCGAATATTTAGCTCAGTACAAAAAAAATTGAAAGAAGCATTTTAATGACATTAACGCGGAAAATTTAGGGAACAACAAAATTAAATTTAATTGCTGAAGCATATTAAGCTTAAATTCTATTATGTACTATAATTTTCTGCATTTAACGATTTGTGAATCAAGACGTCCTTCCGAAAAGCTCATACCCGCTTAAATTTCTGTATAAATTAGAAATTGTTTACATCGGTGTGTTACAGTCGAAATCGCAGAGCACATTCTCACACACATACACAATAAGAACATATCCCAAAATTGTTATCATTAGTCTAATGTAACCATACAAGAAGAAGCGTCATAGAATTTGAGAAAAAAATTGCTTGCTCTCGTATTACCGATAAATAAACTGAGAATTTCGATTTTAGCATACCTCCTCATTTCGAATTCACAAAGTCATAAAGCAGAAGCGAAATGGCGATCAGTGCTCACAAAAAAAAAATAATAATAATTATAGTTACGCCTTTCAACACCGTGTACCTACGTTAGATTGGAATCTTAGAAGTTTGAGGCATATAACGTTTAAGTTGAAACGAATAACAACATGCTTTAAATAATTTTAAGAAGTGTATATAAAACATTAATGTACTAAATACTATCACGATGTGGAATCACTTTCCACATCGTTCGATGGAGGCGATGTGGTCACGCTCAGATTACGTCGGTTTCTCATATCTGTAATATTAGGTGTATTTATAATTGTAAGAAGTCCGCGACGAGAGCATACACTGAAGGTCTAGTAGATTTTAGATAATAACAAAATATATAAATATATATTAATGTAAGACTGGCACGCAGAGCCGACGTAATTTGAGGGTGCCGAATGTATTTCTGACGGTGTAATATGTATACAATGGAATTTGTTAGGTATATTTTGAATCATCTTGTTCAAAATATGTGGAGCAAATTGTATTGAAGTTATATTACATTAAATATATATGTGTTACAATATTTTAGTTTCATTTTTTTATAGTACAGGATGAGTATAAATAAAGTTTCTTAAAATTATACCTACATTAATTTTTTTTAAATTCTATAAACGTAAACACTCTTAAATAGTCGTATTATAAAATTAATTTATATAATTTCAATAAATATTGAACCTTACAAGAGGAATTGCCACTAGGCGATCTGAATGGTGGAGGTTTTACTTGGTATATCATAAAATTTATAAACGCCTTACATCATGTAAACATCGACAAGGACGTTTATTTATTATTATTTATAAAACTTTATCATAATTGCATTTATTTCATTCATTGTCCACTATTTCTTCGCCATGGAAGTAACGTCGTTTGGAGGTACAATATTTCATTAATTATTTCTGGAAAAGTGAAATACATAAAAGTCTATTTTTAAATAGACACATAATAGTCTAGAGTCACATAATAATTTGTTCTATGTAAAACGAGTACGCTGCAATGCAATTTCGTAAAGCCTAAAACATTTCAGGTTTTCTTATCGTTGGCGTTTTGTGAAAGTTGAGGCAATTGGCAAAATAATCGCACTTGAAATTTACACATTCATAATCCGACCATTAAGAAATCATTGCTAACTACTTCTTTATGCAGATAACACACATTTGTGCAAGAATACTATCGTTAGACTTTTAGCCAATCAAAATGGTCATGGTTGATTGGGTAGTCAAAATTGCATTACGCCAACACCACTGATTATGTTATGTCTTATGCTTATGCCTTATGCTTAGCTTTATTTAAGCAAATGCTTGTGCTGCAATGATTGCATTAGATGCAGTGGATGTGATTCATGTTGCTAAAGAAATGTATATAAAAGTTAAAAAAGTTGTAATCACGCAGTCAATTTTTACCTTTCCAACGCAGTATTCTCCTCCTGATTTAGGTCGACTAGTTACAGCCTAATCTCCAGATTTGTTTGCATAAAAAATAACAGAGAAGGAGTAAGTAAGATAAGTACAAAAGTAACATCAATACATATTATGACGTTACCAGTACCTTCTTAGTTGCTTTTGAGGGAAAAGTAAAAAAGAAGTCCATGTGGGAACACTAATACTTAAACTTATGCCGCTGATTTAATACTTATAAAAATGGATGCGTTTTGCCTATAAAACATTTCAAATTCTAGTTTCAGCTGGTGTTACACATCAAACCTCTAGGCTTTAGAAAGTTTTGCTATTAATTGAAAATGGAAGATCCTGTTGTATCAAAGAATGTCGGAAAAGGTTACGGCTGGCAGTTGGATCTGTCTGAGTGGCAAACACCGAAAGTTGACGATAAAGGATATGTTATAGAACGGTTGTTAACGCCCGAGAAATTTGAGATAAAAAAAGCAACAAGGGTAAGTTTGACATTCTTAATTTTAAGTTATAGAAATGTCTGGAGAATAAAGAAGATTTATTGCCAATAGTTCATTTTACTTCACAAAAAATATTTTTCTCGGTTACGAGACATTTTCAAACTCTTTCATCCAAGTACAGTTTTATGCGAGTTTGTTAATGCCTTACTCGCACATATTTAGATTAGATGTATTACACGGAAGGTGTTGATTAAATTACGTAATTAATTAGTTAATTAATAACTGTTAAGTTGTAGATTTGAATATGGATGGTGTAAATTCCATATAGTTTTCCCTAGTGTATTGAAAATTTCATGTAGCACAAAGGGTTCATTACTTGAAGTTGAAATTACGTTCGATTAATATTTTTCTTCTTTTTGGCAGTAGTTATTCTGAAATACCCCACAGTTCTCAAGAAATAAAAGTAATTATTCTTATTTGTTTACGCATGGTTGAGTAAAGGGTATATTAAATAAGTGATAGTAATAGTAATGGGATGGATAAGTCATGTGTTACTGAATGAAAATACGCCAGTGACTATTTCCTGAGCAGTATATTTTCAGTTCGAGGAAAATAAAGTGGTTCAAGATTTTCGTGAATTACGAGACTTACACCTCAAAAATGGAACATTGTTTGAAGATCCGGAGTTTCCTTGTGATGTCAGTTTAGCGCGCACTGGTGCACGTTTCCAGTGGATGCGTCCACATGTAAGTAAAATTCCTATAAATTAGTAAAATACTTTCCTTTCTGTACTGAGCAAATTGGTTGGTATACGTATATTGTATTTTATAATATTGATTGAAATAATTGTTAAACGATGATAGCGTTTTCATTCACTCCTAGAGTATCCTCTTAGATAGATCTAAATCTTCTTCATTTCTGAAATTTCACTTTTAGGAATTTTGTAAAGACCCTCGGTTCTTTTCCGAGTACATCTCGCGCTTTGACGTTGAACAAGGACTAATGGGAAACTGCTGGTTTGTGGCCGCTGTTGCTAATTTGACTCTCTACAAAAAATTATTCTTTCAAGTCGTACCAAAGGATCAAAGCTTCTCTGAAAAATATGCCGGTATATTCCACTTTAGGCAAAAAAAGATACAACCTATTACTAATCTTCAAGTAACTGAAATAATTTTAGATTTTGGCGGTATGGTAGCTGGGTAGACGTTGTTGTAGACGACAGACTTCCCGTTTTTTTCGGAGAACTTGTATTTACAAGTTCATCCAAGAAGAACGTATTTTGGAGTGCCTTATTCGAAAAAGCTTATGCCAAGTAAGAAATTTGCTGTATTTTGTATTCATTTCTGATTTCTATTCAATTAAAACTTAGAGTGAATGGCTCCTATGAAGCACTAAGAAGTGGTTTTGCAAGTGAAGCGATGGCAGATTTCACAGGAGGAGTAACAGAGAGGTTTGAGGTGAAAGGTAATCCGAATCTCTTCAAAATTATTCTTAAAGCTTACAAGAGGTGTTCCATGATGGGATGTGCTATGGAGGTATGAAGTTTTTAACTTCGGTTAATCACGTATTAAGTGCTAATAATTAAAACTAGAGTGATATCGTGGAGGAAGAAACTCCAGAAGGCCTAGTTGGCTGCCACGTCTACAGCATAACCAAAGCAAAATATATGGACACTGCCATTGGAACAATTCCTTTGCTGCGTTTGAGAAATCCTTGGGGCAGAGGAGAATGGAAAGGACGTTGGAGTGACAAGTAAATTTGCTTTGTACTTTGAAATTAATAAATACTGCCAATTATTTTTTCTCAAGTTCAGAAAAGTGGCGCTTTGTTTCGAAACATGAAAAAGAAAAATTACGTTTGAGTTTCGATAACGATGGTGAATTTTGGATGTCTTTCGAGGACTTCCAAAAACATTTTGATAACATGGAAATGTGTCATTTGCTTCCGGATTATTTAGAAGACGTACAGGTTCGGGAAGGTAGAAAGCGATGGGAAGTTGCTTACTTTGAAGGTGAATGGGTACCAGGCACTTGTGCTGGGGGATGCAGAAATTATGCAGGTAATTTTTATTTTGGTTTCTGTATACAAGAAACTTTATTTGTAGAAATATCTGAATAGAATAATTAAAGGAATAGTTTTGTTATAGACACTTTTCCGAGTAATCCTCAGTATCGCATCAAATTAAGACGAGCTGATGAGGATGATGATGATGGCTATTGCACGTTAATTGTTTCACTCTTGCAGAAAACGAAAAGATATGAAAAAAAAGATCAAGGCCATTATGCCGTCATTGGTTTCCAAATCTATCACGTATGTTGAATATTCTCTCTTACTAAATTGATTTTATTTTACGCAAATTAAGTGCAATTTAACTGCCAACTAGTTTCAACTCGACTAAGTCATCATCTGTTTTAGAAAAATATGATTGTTTTAATTTTCAGTTACCTAATCCCGATAAGGTCCCGGAACCTCTCGATTCGAAATTCTTTCGGTATAATGCAGCTGTGGGCAGTGTACCAACCTTCACCAACTTTCGTGAAGTAAGCTATCACTACAAGCTTCTACCAGGAACATACTGCATAGTGCCATCAACATTTAATCCGAACGAAGAAGGAGAATTTGTCTTGAGGATATTTTCTGAAAATAAAATATGAAATTGTATTATTAATAATTATCCCATAAACTCGAATATTAACAATTCACAAGCTCGTCGTTTCCTTTTTCAATTCAAAGAATCGAAATCCGTATCCCACAAATCCACCTCTTTACCCACCACATCCTTACCCTTTATCTCTTATACACATATTCTCATCTACAAAATTCAATCCTTATTACATTTAATAAATACACAATTATATATTTAATATAAATTTAAGATTACAATGTAACGTAACCAAAGGTTCTCTGTGAATATGAAGTAATTGCAAATAAAACTAAACTGTTATTTAAAAAAGTGAGAATTTATGTTTTTTTCCTACGAAATTTTATTAGCGTAAGTGTACATAGGCAAAATTAAATTGGCTATGTATTTAATCATCTGTACAATCAATAATTTGGTGCAAAATAATTTATATCTGAAATTATTTGCGATTATGCATCTTTTGCACAAAACTTCAAATGAAAACGTCTTTTTTAGTATGTTTGTTCTTCATTTTTGCGTAATCTGTGTAACTACAATCGTCTATCTATAACAATCCAACCAGAGATTCATTCAATAGTTGCACAGAAAAAAGAATTATTAAAATAAGAATGTTGTATTGCGTAGCTTTTAAAAGTCGACGTTTTGTGGCATTTTTTATCTTCTTTTTATTGCGATTGATGATTTCTTTTTCTTTTGCTATATAACTATTTTTTTAAGCACAATGGAACTCTGATTGTCAAATTCATTTTTATCAGAGGTTCGCATTCTTACATTCCATTTTTATCCGAGACCGGTCTCATTTAGGTAATGAGAATTTTTAAAGTCAAAACTAACAGATTACTATTTATCTAAACAATAACAATTCTTATGGGTAGGTACAGTGGTGGCCATGAAAATCGTTACCCCTGCGTGCTACCCTCGCCCTTATTGACTTGGAAATGCAATGGAAGCAACTGCAATCGCTTGTTACATGTTCACCGAGTCTTGGCCATATTCAAATATTCTTATATATCTTGATTTTGCTCTACATGACAATTTATCAATATAATCTAAAAATTCTAATTTTATGATCTACTATAAATAATATACGATCTGAAAAAACATACATTTATTAAATACAGTTCAAATTTTATGATGTCATATAAACCAAAGGCGTTCTTGCACGAACAAGTCGTGTCTTAACATAATCATTACGCGATTTCACACAAGGTGATTCACAACCTGAATAGAACTACAACCAAATATCTGTAGTAACCGAGGTCCGACAAGGTCGATACAGCGGAAACTGATATGACGCACTTGGGATTGTAAAACTTAAATCAGTAGATGAAAATAACTATACTATCTGCACTATGACGTACTCTATAACATCTTTATTTTTAACTTTTCAACGCACGCAATTAGAGGACCATATATCCACACGCCTCACAATACAATGAATATTTTCTAAATTAAAAATCACAGTTTCATTTTTGAGGGGCACAATAATTCTTGCAGTAGCTCTCGCTTATTCTGGCCGTAAAAAAAATAAAGAAATGAAATTACGGGAAAGTAAGTTTAGTCATCGACTGAAACGATTCCCCACGGAATTCACTTCTTAGCATGAGTCGACGTCGACACAACTGCCAGCTAAAGCTAAATTGCAGACTCTCACAAAACGAACGACGACAAATGTTAACTCGAATGTTCTCGTGATAATTTTGCGTCTTATGTCGCATTCACTGCGCATAGTGAAGTGCATTCTATCGACGAAAAAAAAATTGTGATATTGTGGGTGAGTGTTGTTTCGATAAGGATTCGGTTTTTATCAGTGTGAGTAGTTAGAGGCCAATCACCGTGACAATGAATGCAAATCACTTTTTTGTGTGGGCCTCATCGTCATCGTCATCAAATCATCTTTGATTGGATAGATTGCATGATATCAATTTGGTGCATGGGAAAATGTACTTAATCATCTGACATAAGTACGTCATGCATTAAGATTAACACTATTTAATCCCACAACAATTGAATTTTTTGTTATCTTTAGTGATTTGTAGTGAAGTGGTAAACAAAGGGGCAAGTTTACCCTTTCTACTATCACGTTGATCTCCAAAAATAGAAGACCGATGCTGATCTTATTTTTGCTTTTATTTCTTAAAATACCTAGATACAATTTTCTGTTTAATACTTTGGCAGAAATTAGATAGCTGGATTTAAATTTAATTCCAAGAAATATCTGACTAATATGAAAGTAGAAGACAGACTCATGTAACAAAAGAATTAAATCATCAAGAAACAATTTGATAAAAGAAAATTTAACTGCCTCAGTTGATTCCTTTTAAAACACCTACACTCAATACTTTACATCGATGTACTTATAAGAAGTTATAAATTGATATTTAAAAAATAAAATTAGGAATTTTGATTAAAAGTTAGATGCATACATTATATTACGTTTCTGAAATAAATTTAAACAAAATAGTTAAATATAAATAATCAATAATAAATTGTAAGCATTTACAATTGTTACTTCTTTTCATGAACGTGATTAATTAAAAGCAATTCGTATATGGAATAATCTCATGTATGTAACTGATATTTTCCTATAAGTTTAATTAATTTTTTTATCGCATTTATTACAAATCATCTTTTATTTTGCTTTTACTTAGGGTTTTACTCGCTAACACATTTATTTTTGTGAAATGTTGAAGTAATTAGAATTAAAATAATTGAAAATATTCTGAAATTGTTATAGGTATAAGTTGGTAATTCAATAGTGATCATAGGAGAGTTTTAAAATATTTTCTTTATCAAATAGGTTTGTTTAATAATTGTTACGTGAGCAGGTGCATGTTTGTTTGTTGGTTATTATGTGATAAGAGCATATTATATATCTTCACATTAAAAAAAAGAACAATTTTACATTATTTCTGTACAAGTATTTCATAGTTTATGGGCAATGGAACACGTCATACTTTATTAATACTTTTATCACTTTTTTTTTATTCATGATCTCAGTAACTCGGCCATATTATTAGTTAAGATAAGTAGTGTAATATATGTACAGTCGCGGTCTTTAAAATCGTTACCCTTGCATACTAACCTCGTCTTTATTAACCTGCGATGGAAACAGCGGCTATCGTATGGCTATCATCTCCCCACTCATATTGCTGCTAGGGGTTACGTGTCTTTCGAATCGTAAAGGTGCTCTTACATGAGCAATTAAAATTGCCCAATTGCTGGCAACTTCAGTCAACTTTTACGTCATTGCAACATCTAGCAACATACGGCAACACATTGACCGAAATATGTGGAGCAACTCTTTGTCAATTAATTATTCAATATTGCCCAGCGATATGGATCAATATCCAGCAATTAGGCAATGAGTACACGTATACGATAAATTTAGCGGGGCAACTGTTGCCGATAACAAACATCATCTTTTCGCTGTCGCTAAAAGTGTATTTGTTATAAGTAGGCCGCGTGAAGTTTGTATGAAACGTCACGAATATCGCCCCTCCAAACAGATGACTCTCAGTGCAGGTTCGTTACGGGCAAATGTATGAAGCTAATGCTGCCTTAGTGGCAGCATAACACTCGGGAACATGACATCACACGCCGCTGGGCTATGTTTCTCGTTCAGTAGTGGTGCGAATTTATACATTTATCACTTGCCTTAGTTATAAGGCATTAAATAAAAAAAGGAAGAAAAGAAGAAATAGATGAATTTGGATGCGAACATTTCTAGCTAGTCGAGAACACTTATCTTATCTTCAGCATTGTGAAATAAAATAAACTTAGACGACTTCTTATTATATACGGCAACTCATAGCAACAACATAAGCAACACATGACAATATGGAGCAATATTGCCATACGTTGTCTAAATAGTTACATGATATTGATCGATATAAATCCATTAAGTGCTCCACTAGGTCGCCGAGCAACTAATTGCCGTAAAAATTGCTCGTGTAAGAGCACCTTAACGATTTACTTGGCCACGTGTGTACATATAAAAATACTATGTTGTGGTACAGTTTAAAATTATGTCTCTAACACGTGACTTTTCTACTCATAAACAAATATACACAATAGATTTTCCACAGTAAACAAATTACTATTTAGCAAGTGACGTTTACTTCAGCAATGTGTTAGGCCTCAGAGAAATTTCTTGTCTATCTAAAGTTAAAAAATAAAAAAGTGCTATTTTTTTATCCCTTTAATTTTTGTACGTTATTTCGTAACTCTCTTGATTATTACATTCTTACGAAATAACACACATAGGGTGTTCAAACTTAAAATAAAAATCAGGGTATAACATAGCATATAAGTACTAGCATATGCAAATTAAAGCAGAAATAAAATTAAGTAGTCACATGATTTAGCCTGCATGTTATAAATTTTATGAGTAATAGAACCAGTTCATTTAATGATTGCAATAATAAGGTTTATCATGTTTTGTTTACCTTATATGTATTACTATAAAAAAAAAGTTCCATATGGAGGAGAAAGTTATTCTGTTATGAAATGGATGTATGTCATTGCTCTTGGCCCAGTTATAATAATTATAACATATTTACAAACTTAATGAAGGTTATCCATGGAATTAATGTATAGATACAAATTAGTCAAAATGTACCTGCGTTTAAAATTAATTTTATTAAAATGTTTGATTACGCTACTAGTTAGTGAATTTGTTTGCTTTAAATTTTTGTGCGCACCTTGTAACTTAAATAACAAAGATCGCCGAAAATATATTAATTATTCTATATTGAATAGTTCTGCAATGGTAAAGAAAGACATGATTAGTAATTATCAATTGGAGCGCCCACGTAATGCGAAAAGAATTCTTCTTACCAACGATTTATTTATATGAGTCAAATAGTTTTCCTGAAAATTACGTCATGAAAACTGAAATAGAATTTTAATTAAAATTTAATTCTCTTTACAAAAAATTGGACAATTAAATTTAGGTCGCACTTTAAGATATTCGGGCTAACTATTAGCTATATAGGTTGGTGCGATCGACTTCTGACCGATTTCTTCACCATGTTTAACCTAAGGTTAATTTTTCTAACAGATGGAATGTGACGTATAGTTCGCCGTACACATACTATGTGTCACATTCTAACTGACAGATAAATTTAACCTTAAGATAAGGCGATGAAGAAATCGGGCATTCGACTGCTAAAAGTGACTCACCTAGATATTTTCCTAATTAATTTTTTTTGCGGTTAAAACCAAAACTATAATTCTCGGTGTTTTTACCACTATTTTCCCATTTCAAATTTTTAATACCACATGAGAGGAGTGTCATTATTGATCGTGATCAACAAAGGTAATTAATGTCTGGCTATGTAGTTTTCCCAACGGGGAAGACCTACTTTATACTAGTAATTTTTAATCAGGAGAACAAAGAGCAACTATTAAGTTATTATTTACTTTATAAATTACAGGCGGTATGTTGAATTTATTTACACAAAGATGAATCAAGCGGAACACTAATTAAAATTTCATGGCCTCATCTGTTATCATATGTTGTCATGCTATATTTTGGGAGCGACTCAGATTTGTAACCTATAAATATTTTTAAACGTAGTAAAAATGCTTTTCCTGTTACAAAAAAAAATATTTTAGAGCAGCAACTGTACTGTATTTAATTAAGAATGCAATAAGTTTGTTTTCAAATTTCAAACGAAAACGTGTGAAGGCCGTCAGTTTATAAATATCTGTAATTAGTTTTATTGAAGCTAATGTTCCTGAACAATTAGTAAATTGGTATATGACGTTAAAGTCTCATTCAGAACCACACATAATTTTATTTTAATTGTATTTTAGTTGTAATCCAAAAATGTATCTGCTGCTATGTCAAATTGAGGAATTGAGATTTTAAGTTTTCCAAAACGATTAACGTCTTTGTTAAATTTAATTATTTTACGAATACAATACCGGGTGACAAATCGCTTTTGTAATTTGCGAAAGATAAAGAAATATTATTTTTGCTATCTATGTATTAAAAATTAGAGCAACCAACGGATGTGCCAGTTGTGAAAGCTTATATTTGCATGACTTAGTAAATATTAAATAAAAAAAAGTATGTACTCCTAGTTTTTATGTCTGCAGTTTATCGTTCGATTTCTTATAAAAACAGTGATAACATTAAAAGCACCCGAAAACAAAAAAAAATCATTTCTAACAACTTCTATTTCATCTATTTTGCCTTGAGGGAAAAGTAATGGGGGAACACTAATTTATTTGCTATTGATTTATGCAAGAAAAAGGTGCGTTCGCTCCCATAAAACCTCTAATTCATTCCATTCTTATTTCAGCAACTGTTTCATATCAACAGAAGAAGGCTGTACTAAATATATCTTCGGTAGGTAATTATTGAAAATGCAAGGCTATGGGTTTAATTACCAGCAGTACTACAATGCGTACCCAAACATTCACTATTCACAAGGCCCTTGTGCGTCAAACGGCTACGGATGGCATGGAAATGGTTATGGTTGGCAGGTAGATCCGGCTAGGTGGCAAACACCGAAAGTAGATGAGGAGGGAAAAGTTGAGGAACCTGTGTTAACAGCCCAGAAACTTGAGAAACAAACATCATGGGTAAGTTTAATTTTAAGTTATAGAATTAGTTTGAAAAATAGAAAATAAGAACGTCTACAAAGTGTCCAATTTATTTTCTTACCGGAAATAAAATTTTCAGAATTTGGACAGTATATTTGCTGTGGTAAGTTGCGTGTGTTTTTTGGGTAATGATTTCCTTTCATTAGTATTACTTTGAAAGTTTTGAGTGTTTCGTCCAGTTTTAGTTTTGTGCGAGTTTGTTGATGTGTTGCTCGTTATCTTGCGCACGCACTCTCTGGATTATTAAGTTTCAATTTACTGATACGTGTTATGCAACACGTTAATTAAATGATGTAATGAAAACTCATCACGAAATGCATTTTCCTGCTTATCGTAGCTGAGCAGATAACTCCAAGCCAGTTGTAAACACAGCTACCTTGTTATTGTTAGTCTCTTTTATTCTTTACAAGTTTTAATAAATTTGAGGATTTTGTTTTATAAAGTATCTATACAAAGCGAGGCCCAGAGTGGATAATTTATTTGAAGAAAAAGCTTACTTGGAATACAGCCAACTGGAGACAAACAAATTCGACGTGCAAAAAGTTTCAACAGTATATCTTCCAACTAAACTTTTCTTGCATTCAAGAGAACTTACTTTACTTTAAAAAAAAAATGGAATAAGAGGACTTTCTTGACGAGGTTTAGTTTCAATAAAAATAACTTGATTTAATAAGATACGACCATTGTACATATTTCATAAAAAAAATAATATGGCCTCATATGGCTTCACCTCCTTTTTTTAGCTCTTCCTTTATGGTTTTATCCAGCACCAGTGAAAACATTTGTGGACTTCATTTGACTCTTTGTATTGTTTCGAATATTTCTGATCTCTCTCCTGTCTTGTTCTTACGTAATTCTGGTCATCTCGTATAGGGTTTCTATTCATTGGCATGAATGACTATGTACCTAGTTTTAAGCAGATATAGTAAAGTACATTGCAAATACAGAATTTAAAGTGCACAGTAACTATGATTGCTGGATATGCGAGGATAAAAATAAATAAATAAAATACAGCCGAAACCTTTTAAAAGAGTTCTAGCTGTGCTTCGAATTGGAACGCATTGGATACCATTGGACTTAAACAACCTCTGTAATTAATGCAATTAAAATAACTGACATTTGTTTCTTACGTTGGGGGGCAGGGATAAAGTAGAACTGTGTTACAAAAATCAATAATGTAGGCGCCGGTGATCCCTGTATACATCTTTCCTCTTTGCCAAATATGTCGGGGTCTCAATTATCTCCCTGATACCATCGTGTTCGTACACTCGAAGTGTTGGATGTCTTTAGACTCGTATACGTACTTAATGACAGTGCCTTAATTGACGAGAGTTAGAGCGTCATTGTGCCAAAATGCGTGTTCCAAAAAAGATAGATTTCTACAATCAGTTTAAGGTATGTTAAGAATATCCGTTCTTACGCTAATGAATACGTCACAGAAACATATGTCGTCATATATGGATTTTAACGTCACAGAATTTACTACTGTAGTATTTAGTCACGAGGACACGTGATTCACTGATCTAATTGGTACACATAATTTGTGAGTTTAATAAATTTTTAGACAATAACTTTTTGAAAGTACTACGTATATAATATTACTTGTCTTTTTTTTTACTGTGCAGTGAAAAATTCTTATTATGGGAAAATTTAATTAAAGTGAGGGAACAATTTACTAAAATGAAGTAAAACATTTTTGAATTGTTGATAGTTGATAGTGAGCAAAATATAATTTCTTTGAGTACCTAATAAAATGAAACAATTCAATTTTTATTAAATAGAATATAATTACAGTTAACATAACATAAAATAACAAGAGATACTAAAACAAAGAAAAAGAAAAGTGTGTATTCCTAATTGTTAGTAATTTTTTTATGGTCATTTAAATGTTGCTTTTAAAATTTATTTCCAAATTGTATTTCCAAAAAAACATGTACTTTTTAACATATTGTTTCATTGCAAGGTAGGGTAAACATTCCACACCTTTCCACGTACTCAAATAAAGATATCAATTAGGTTTATTTTTAGAAAATGAGGAAGCTATTAATATGGTCGGGTGTTTGCTCTCTCGACGTCTTCCAGCAGGCACACTATTATTCACAAGATCTCTAATTTAAGAAAGTGAAACTTCCTTATATTCATAGTTTAGTTATTTTATATAAAAGTCTAGGAGAGGGAAAAATACAAAAAGTGTAACATTCTAAACAAAAAAATAAATACTGAGAAAAGAAGAACGAAAGATAATACATATTTTATACAATTTTATAAAAAGTGAGCAAATAAAAATCAGATTAGAGTAGACGGTGCAAAGAAAATGTATGTCTGTGATTAACTGAATTAATTAATGTAATACATTCATGGACTGTCAAATTTATTGACTTTTTATTTAATCACAGACATACATTTTCTTTGCACCGTCTGCTCTAATCTGATTTTTATTTGCTCACAGGTTATATACGTCATTGTTTTTTATTTTTTTATGTTCGTTTGATCAATCTGAGATAAGAATACAACATGACAACGTGTAGTTCTAAAACAACAATTTTTTAATAATACATTGAAACATTAACTACAATTTAATTAATTTTAATGGAAACAAATTGGCCAAAATAAAAAATTCAAATAAAATTGATATAAATACAGTGGGACCTCTCTTGTGTTACTTTAATTAATTTTGTCGTCGTTCATTGTTTATTTATCTGCGCATTATCATCGGCAATTAAGTAATTACAATTAGTACGAAGTGTTGCGAGCGACGTTCCCGCTTTTTCTGTTATCATCAATATCCTTCCTAATACAGATCCTTTTTGCCATTGAATTCAGTGTGCGTGTATCTGCCGGACGTGAACGTCGTCGTGACACTTCTTTGTCATCGACCAATATTAATCTAACCATGCTGAAAAAATTATTTCGGCGATCCGGAACGAAGGGAAAAGAGAACGTTTCGCCCCCCGAGAATATTAAAGATGACAAAGAGGAGAACGTGGAAATGGTGGCCGTCGAGAAGAAACAGTCCAAACTCACCAAGCATTCTGTTGTGCCTTCTGATATCAAACAGGCAGCTAAGCCGAAGGTTTTCATCGACATCACCAACGAAAAAGAAATTGTTACGACGTATATTAACGTGGCAAACCTAAACGCACAGGCCCCGAAAATAAGTGTGCGGGATATTATTAACAAAAATAGTCGGAACACGCACTGTTTAATTTTTGACGGCGTTTCCAGCGTACCTGGAAAAATCTACAAGGTAAATTAATTTAGGACTTGCACCTGCACTACGGTTTTCTATTTTTGCATAAAACTTATTGATTTGTAATTGATAGAAACAAGACAATAAAGTTATTTATTTGCATGCAAGTTTGAACTCTCCATCGCAAGGCAAGGCCAAGCGAAACCTCAAACAGAGAGACATGTGGCCGTCTTTTTTGTTTATATCTGGTGAGGAAAATATAATCGCCTATGACATTCAACATGTGCTTTTAAATGTTCTTAAAGAAAATGTAACTTTGTTCCAATTAGTCATTTCTGTTCTCGTTCTAATTGAGGTATTTTTATACCTCAGAATACTTGTAAATTCTATCAAACTTTATCAAGAAAACGAAGGAGACTGGTTTTACAAACTTGAAAGAGCTAGAAGGAGAGGCTAAAATGGTCCTTAGATCGATAGGAATTATAACAAGTAGAAATATAAAGGAATCGGGTAACAAATTAATATTACATTTTAGAAACAAACTTCCTTCCGTATTATACGCAGCAAATCACAACATAATAATTACATGGTTCTTATCAGCATCCTTCCAACCGCGATTATAACAGGGCGTTTTCAGTACAGCCTCACATGTTTGCAAAAGAATACGTGTTTTCACCTACAAATCGAAAATGTCCCAACGATATTCATTTCGTAAATTTTTCAAACGATCAGCCAAGAAAGAGAAAGAGAACGAGGGTCCAAACGCGCACAGTGATAAAGAAGACACGCCAAAATTGTTAATCACCAACGATTACAAGTGCTTGAAAATTAGTAGAGGTGTCGAAACTGCCTCTGCGAAAACGGAATCGAAGGTTCTCGTCGAAAAAACTAACGAAAAACGTAATGTTCAGCCGAGTGAAAATTTGAAAGCGGGGGGTAAATTTGTTACTACGTATAATGTGGTAAACTTGCCCGGAAATACCGCAGTTAAAATCGAAAGGAAAAATTCAACTCCTCGTTTGGATCAGCAACACAACAACAATAAAATATATAAGGTAAAAATTATTGCATTACGTGTTTTATCTTCATCGTTTGGAATTTTCGTTTTTCGAAATATGGCTAAAGTACTTTTTTCTTGCATTCTAAATTTCTTCGTAAAGAAATATGGTAAATGAAATAAATTTATGCTTTAAATTAAAACCGACAACTAAATACGTAGAGTATTTGGAAGCACTTTGAACAATATCTTTATTTATAGGACAACATTGGTCATAAATTTGCCTCGTTACATGATTTTCCTTCTAAAGCGTTGCTACTTTGGCCCCACCTTTGAATTTAATTTTGTTTGGTTCTTACGATTATTAAAAGAAATATTTCGTAATTTTATTAAGGCCGCTTTACTCTGTCTCATTTCTTCTATGTACAAGGTTTGGTTCAATTTAATTTGTACAGTAAATTGTATCAAAATTTAAATTGAATCAAAAACTCTCAGAAAAAATAGAACGTGTTCTATCTCTCAACCGTATTTGCAACTTAAGAATGTCTTGGTCCAAATATTTAATGTAGAAATTGAGGCAAATCTTGAACAAGAAATAGGGTAGTCTGAAACGGCCTTTAGAAATAAAATCTCCATTTTTAGTTTTATTTATAAAATAGTTTATAAAATACATACCTATATTCGAAGTTTGAATTGATTCTCTAATTGATGTTATTCCAAAGTTCTTATTTTTAGTACAATTATTCTTGTATACAGGGTGATTTTTGAATAGACCAACTAAGAAAAACAGTTGAAAGAGTAGTCATCATAGAACATAGGAAAAATGCTTTTAACATACATATTTTATTTTTCCAGAAATAATTAATGAAATATTGTACCTCAAACGACGATACTTCCATGGTGAACAAATAGTAGGCCATGATTGAAATAAATACAGACATTTGTTTTTTGCAAGTCGGTTTTGATTGTAATAGATTTGAAACAGCTGTCCATTGTAATTAAAACCGACTTGCAAAAAATAAATTCAAAACTTTCAAATATGTTTCGACAGCAATACTTTGCCTTCTGAGCGTACGTTCTCAGAATCATTGGTGTCACTGGCTTCCACAGTGTTTGCTACACTGGCCACAGCCCAGTCAACACCAAGTCATGACCGTTCTTGGAAAGCACAATGCAATTCATGTGGTCAAGTATACAGCTAGCTGTGTCTCCGGCATTTACTACTCACGCCTCTGCAGTTGGCGGATAAGGTAAAATGCCGTGTGTAGGTGTAGTCTCTCCGACTATCGGCGAATACAGAGCGATCATCCTTATGATGGAATGCCCAATCTCTTGCTCTCTCTCCGAGCCATTAGCGGATACCGCGAGATTGACACCTTACTCTACCTCAGAGAATCATCTATCATCAGCAAGCCTTAATTCTTGCGTAACACTTGTCATTGCAATTCAATTGCAACACTCGCGAGCCCGTCTGCGTAATTAGCGCAACCTTACCAACACGTTTATCACTCAAAGCCCGCCCGGAGGCTGACTGCTATCTTTTTCACATCCCTCTGCCTGAGACGTACCCCGTATCATACTACCAAACCATAAGACAAAATAAACAAACATGCTCGTGTTTTACGGATACAATGAGAATGCGTAAACTTTCTTAAATTCTATCTTGATAAATTATACGACAACAGTTAAGTGAAGAATTGGCCGCAAAATGTCGCGACCTAAACTATTGAAATAAATACAGTTAAAAAAATCCTTGTCGGTATTTACATGACATAACGCGTTTATAAATTTTGTGGCATACCGAGCAAAATCTCCTGACTACAGATCTCCCAGTGGCCTTGCTCTTACAGCACTGGTTTTAAGAATTTATTTTATACTGAAGCTTACGCTAGGAAATTTATTTAATTTATTTGTTATACGCTATCGGTCTCACCGGAAACAATTCATTTATTTATTGATTCGCCCCAGTAAATACTCTACAGGGTCCTTTCCAGTCTTAAAAAATGATTCTTAACAAAAAAGACTTTTTCTAAAGTGCATGTGGTAAAGGATTAAAAATGTATAGCTACCAATGACGTGGTACAATTTTATAATAACAACCAAGCTAGATTTAAGCAGTTTTTCCTACAAATGAATTAATTTTGTTAACATACTATACAGCACTGAATCATTCTCTACGTAAATTATGAACCACTTAAATAAATAAACAAAATAAATGTTACCGGAAGACTCATTGTTTGGGTTACTGTATTTTTATCAGTGCAACTTTTTTTTGTCGTTGTTAAACTATTCAAATTACTAAACATATAATGCATTTCATTATATTTTTTTGCTATCTGATATGAAGGTGTATTTAAATTTATCCTGCCCTTATCTGTTGTTTGAGTCTCAGTATTTTCGATAACAAATCAGTCGCCGCGTGAATTTTAACCAATCGACATGTTTTCGCAAGTTCTACCCTCGACATTCGACGGCGGTAAGAATGACGAGAGTGAACCGATGATTAAAAAGAGCATTTATAAAAATGACAGGGCCATTATCAAAAAGTTTCTTCTGCCAGAGTGCATCGATGAAGTGACTGTGCCGAAAATTATAAACGAATCGCACGTCAAAGAAGAAAAAGTTTCTGCCTCCAGAAAATTAGAAGCGGCTAAATTTACTAGTGGACAAAAACATTTTTCTAGTAGTAAACACGTGACTTTTAGAAGTACCGTGGGTGGTCGAAATAGAAACCGACTCAATATTCAATATGAGGAGCGGGGCCATCGTCGAATTTTCAGTAACACACGAAGCATTTGTGATAAAATATATAAGGTATTATTTATGTCTTCTACTGTGGTTTCAGCATCTAAAAATTGTAGGTACATATTCACTAATTTCATCAGGGTTACGTTTTTTAAATCAAAATACTATCCACACAATACAAGTCACATTTTATGGACGACAATAAATTGTTTCGCCAACATAGGGACGTCTTCAGAAGTCTATAACTGAAAGTATGTGAAGTGTAGTTAAGTCTTCAACTTAAATTTGTTTCTGATTTGCTATTTATAATTTATTTTAAGATTACGTTGTGATTATTTTTGTTATCTGAATTAATTAGTTATCTTTTGAGGATAACAACCTTTGATACTCTAAAATTCGGCACTATCTCGGATTAAAACTTATTTTTATCGTTCGTGAGTCACAATAAAAATTCTAGGAAAACGCGATTGATTCAGGTTGATCGAAAGTTAAAAAGATATGCTATATGTATGCTATATACACTTCATATCTGTTAGACTCCTTAACACTTTATAATTACTACATGTATGCAGATGATACTCAACTCCTACAATCTTTCAAATTAAATAATTTACATAATGCTGTTGATCAGATGAACTCCAATTTAAGAAAACTTTCCGATTCAGTATCAAATCATGGCCTAAGAATTAATTCCTCCAAATCTTCAGTAATGGTGTTCTGTAAGGACAAACATAGAGCGGCTATTACAAACAAACTTCTTTGGACACTGGTGGGGTTCCTTTGCGTATAGTAGACTATATCAAGAACTTGGGCCTATTTCTTGACACGAAATTACGGTTCAAACATCAAGTTATCAACATTGTTGGTAAGGTGTTTGGAAAGCTTAAAGTTCTATTTGGCAGTAGGGATTGTTTAAGTGTACGTATGCGCATACTGGTTTCTGTATCGTTAGTCCTGTCCAATTTTAACTATTGTGACGTTGTATATAGGCCATGCCTAGATAGCATTGACAAATCTTGTATACAACGTGTTCAAAATGCCTGTCTTCGTTTCATTTATGGAATAAAACGTGGTAGTCATATTTCTCACACCTTGGACTGGGATGATTGGCTAAATATGGGTCAGAGGAGACACCTTCACATGGAAGATTTTTTTATCATAAACTACTAATCACCAAATGTCCAGAGTATTTGTATGACAGAATCAGCTTTCGCATTGACGTGCACAATATCAGTATCAGAAGTAAAGGTCTGCTAACCCTCCCTCTCCATCGTACAGCCTTGTTTCAGCGGTCTTTTTCTTATTGCATTGCTAAAGTCTACAACAATATCCCTCTTAATCTAAAGGGCTTAGGGTTGCACGCTTTTAGGCGACGATTAAAAGTTACCTTATAACTTCTGACCCCCTGTTCTACTTTTCTAATTTATCCTAGGACTGAATAATGGTCTTTCTTCATCGCGCGAATGATGTACATGCTGCTTCTAAACATCAAATAATGTTTTTCTTGAAGTAAGGTCTTTCTTGTAATTGCGTGACTGTCTGAATTAGTGCATTTAATCTAATTTTCTCTGTATTTAATTTAATTTCTCTGTATTATTGGTAGTAGTTTGGTAGTGAATTTGGTAATACGTTATATCACTTGTTGCAAATTCTGCACCTTCCTTTAGTTATACGCTTTTCGATTGGGTCTTGGAGGAAGAACAGCTTCCATTTATATGGACGCTGATCCAAGTTCCAATGACCATAATTTTTGTATTTAAACTTATATGTATCTGTATATGGAGTTTGTATTTATGGTCAATAAAAGTTATTATTATTATTATATGTGGAACGTCGATCTTCTTTTGATTTTCGTTCATCTTCTTGTTCCTTTTGTTGTACACTTCACATTCTTGTTTCTTTTGTTGTTTTTGGCCGTTAAAGGGAACTATAGATCATGTTCTATTTTTTATGACAATCTAATTTTGAATGCAAAATATTATTATGTCTCATCGTGCATTTTAATTGTTCAAGAAATTGAACCAAATCTTGTGCAAAAAAATGTGTAATTTGTGTAGTCTCAAATAAACAATAAAAAGTTACATTCTACATGCAATGAGTTTATTTCTAATCTTATTTCTTTCGTGCCGTTTTATCTCGAAACGGTTCCTATTTCCGCAAGTTATTTTAAAAATAGGTAATCGAAAATAACATGTGTTTGCAGCTTGGTGAAAAGGGGTCAGGCTTAAGGGCTCGCGGAGAAGTTCAAGATTTTTACGAATTACGAGACCAGCATCTCGAAGATGGCACTCTCTTCGAGGACCCAGATTTTCCCAGTGATGACAGTTCTCTGTACTATAGTCAGAGGCCTGATAGACATTACGAATGGAAACGTCCACATGTAAGTATAATTCCTTATCTTATATTCTCTTAAGTTTCACGTGGAAACTTGTTTCGGAATTAACTAAAAGTTTCCCAATTTTTTTTTTATTGAAAATTTCGTTTTTAGGAAATCTGTGATGACCCTCAATTATTTGTTGAGGGTTACTCTCGCTTTGACGTTCAACAGGGGGAACTGGGGGACTGCTGGCTCTTGGCCGCCGTCGCTAATCTGACTCTCTACAGACGATTATTCTTCCAAGTCGTACCAGAGGACCAAAGCTTCACCGAAAAATACGCCGGTATATTTCACTTTAGGTAACCAAAACGGCACAATTTCTTACCATTTTTTTCAAAATCAAATAACCATTTTAGATTTTGGCAGTACGGACGTTGGATAGACGTCGTTATAGACGATAGACTTCCCACTTACAGGGGACAGCTTATATTTTTACATTCAACCGAGGAAAACGAATTTTGGAGTGCCTTACTCGAAAAAGCTTATGCCAAGTAAGTCAATTCAAGCAAACTTCCAGTTTATGTAATCAAGTACACTTTTATTAGATTGCATGGCTCTTATGAAGCACTGAAAGGTGGTTCAACATGCGAAGCCATGGAGGATTTCACCGGAGGGGTAACTGAAATGTACGAGATGAACGCTAGTCCACCAAATCTCTTCAAAATTGTCCACAAAGCTTACGAGAGGTCTTCCTTGATGGGGTGTTCTCTAGAGGTATCGAAGTTTTGAGCTTTGGCAAACCATGTAATTAACTATTACTTATTAAAATCAGCCAGATCCGAATGTCTTGGAAGCGGAAACTCCGGAAGGCCTAATACGCGGACATGCCTACAGCATAACGCGAGTTAAATACGTAGACATACAAACCCCAAACACCGTGGGGAAGATTCCTTTGCTGCGTTTGCGAAATCCATGGGGCAACGAAAATGAATGGAACGGACCTTGGAGTGACAAGTAAATTTGTACTATTAATACTAGTAATAAATGTACTTGATTGGTTCATTTTTAGATCGCCCGAGTGGCGTTTCATCCCGGAACATGAAAAGGAGGAGTTAGGTTTGACTTTTGATAACGACGGCGAATTTTGGATGTCTTTCAAAGATTTCCAAGAACATTTCGACCGAATGGAAATCTGTAACTTAAACCCCGATTCCTTAACAGACGAAGAGGTGCAGGAAGGTAATAAGAAGCGATGGGAAGTGTCTTTCTTTGAAGGAGAATGGGTGAGAGGAGTTACTGCAGGTGGATGTAGAAATTATTTAGGTAAACCTTATCATCTTTAGCAAACTCATCTCTAAGCACAGTAATTTTTTTTTTCATTACAGACACCTTTTGGAATAACCCTCAGTATCGCGTCACGTTAACAGAAGTTGACGAAGGTGACGACGATGGTAAATGCACATTAATTGTTGCACTTATGCAGAAAAACAGAAGATCTCAACGTAATATGGGCATCGACATTCTAACCATTGGCTTTGCAATTTATTACGTAAGTTGAACTTACTCTCTCATTATTGTAACAACAAATTCAAAAACTAAATTGGATTAATTTTTTTTTAATTGCAGCTGCCCTATCCTGATCGTGTCCCGAAACCCCTCGATTTGAACTTCTTCAAGTATAACGCATCTGTGGCCAGGTCGCCGTCCTTCATCAACCTGCGTGAAGTCAGCTGTCGTTTCAAGCTACCACCAGGAACCTACTGCATTGTGCCGTCCACGTTTGAGCCGAACGAACCCGGAGAGTTCCTCCTGAGGATATTTTCCGAACACCAAAACAACATGGAGTATGTTGACAACTCAAGTTCTAATAGCGAACGTGGTTATAATTATGATACGCCTTATCCCGCTGCAAACTCGAATCTCTACTATGCAACTCCACCACCTTATCCTTCAAGCTCAGCCCCCCCATATCCAACCCAGAGCTCTTATCCCCTAAGCTCAGCTCCTTACCCAACGAATTCGGCTCCGTATCCTGCAAATCCACCTCCTTACCCAACAAACCCAGGAACTCCTTTCCCACCTTATCCACCAAGTTCGTATCCTCATCCACAAAACCCGAATCCTTATTCCAGTAGCAATTACAATCAGAATTATAATTATAACCAAAGGTACAATTATTATCCTCGTTGAATTGAAAGTAACTGCTAACAAAGAAAACTAAACAGCTAATTAGGAAAATGAGAATCTATGCATTTCGTTAGCATTTACGTATAGGCAAAAGTAACTTCCTGTTCATTCAATCGTCTATTTAATCAGTGCTTCACTGCAAAATAAAATTCTAAACTTAAATTAATTGCTTGAAAAACGCAGAACTCCGTGTTATCAAATTTATTAGTAAAGTTTAAGCTAGACATTTCAAACTTATCTAACTGAACATAAGAGTTGAATGAATCAATTATAATTTATTTAATATTTTATTTATACATATACTTTATTATGTCTTTGGAATTTTGTTGCGAGTACTTGCGTAAAGGCCACTTTATATGACGCAATTTATCTTGCAGCAAGATGCAGTTTTTATTGTGCGCATGCGCAAATGTGTGTGAACAATAACCTCAATAAGACCACTCAAATATGATACCGTAAATATTTACATTCAAGAATTGATACCTCAAATACTCAAAAATTGCTTAAATACAAAGTCTCCAGCAAATGTAATTTTTGTGTGCAATATTCATTGCGTTACATACGTGTAAAGCGGCCTTAACGCTGATTATTTTTTTTACTTTAATTTTTTTTTAATCTACGGAGTCTGTGTACCCAGGTTATAGCCAGTATTAAAATAGAACTTTCACGTTCAAGTAATTCTTACTTTTTCTATCTTTTTTTAAAATAAAATGTGAGCTTTTTGCGTTCTAATAAAAACCAAACCTTGTTTGGTTCGCTTTACTTATATGTGTTTTTAATTAATTTTTCATTTTTGTTTTAGTTTAAACTTATAAATAAATAAATTCTTGAGCACTTGCAATTAGCTGCATTATTGCTTACAGTAGTTTTTAAAACCTGTTTAGTCGTTATCAGTTACTTTCGATTTATATCAATGACTTTTTCTTCATTTTTCTTTGCATTTAGTCCCCTATCTCTGCATGTTATGATTAAAGGAAAAAAGCACAGTTTGGATATGTACTATAATAAGGTGAACCTTTTTTCTCTTATTTATTGATGTTTATTTAACCAATACACGAACTAAATTTAATATGTACGTTATACCTACGTTATAATATAAAGTACAGCTTATGGACGTAACTACAAAGTAAAATGTAAATAAACTGATTTAAATATGTTTAATTTAGTCAGAGAAAAATATTTTATTTTATTTTAAAATACTCGAATACGTTTCCTATCATTTTATTTCTAACATCTTTTCAATTTGAAAAATTATAGTTTATTTTTAGTCTCATACGACACAAAACTAGATTGAATTAATTTGGCTGTAATTAAGAGTTATTTACCTTAATTAAAAGAAATCGTTCTGTTTGGTTCCTTGTTTTAGTTGAAAATGAACGAAATGTAATTCCAAAATAATTATAAATTATAATCGAGGGCCCAATATTTTCTGTTGCAATTTTTCTTCTTGGTAAAATCTCCTGGAAATATTTTACTCTCTTTTGAATGCTTTTGTGATTATTAACAGTTACCTAGACATCTAGACGTAGATGTGTCCATCAAGCTGTGCAACTGTTACTTAGTTAACAAATTAAAACTTGTTTGTTTATTTAGTGATACGACTGATGTTTACACTTCACGCTTATCAAATTGTTTGCCTTCTCAATATGTCAATTATACTTTAAAGATATAATAACAATTTTTTTTGTACATATTGAATGCTAAACGAGTTTCTAAACACTCGAGCATTCAGTCTCATGTAAATAATTTGCACCATCAAGATCTAAATCTGCACGCAACTTTCTTATTGGTATTAAAGCATAAACAAATTTGCTTTCTTTTAGTAATTTTAGTTATTAATCGTCAGTTAAATTTATTATCGTACTGCTTACTAATAAAGTTTCGGCCTCAGTCTATCACTGAATATCCTGTTGCATGCTCTAAAGAATTACCAAAATATAGAGTATGACGGTGTAGGTATCTGTAAATGTTTATATGTTATTTTCCAGTTGCGAATAATAAATAAAGAAATGATGAAAGTTCTGCATTGTCATTTTAACATGTTACGTCTATAAAATAATAACCCACCTTCAAGGCCCTTACCAGAAGTATTAACAGAATTTTTATAATTTTAGAGAAAACGACGAAGACGTTGGCTACGGCGAACTGGATAACCGGGTGAGTACCTATAGCTTTAAGTTATCAGTAGCCATAAGCTTTGCTTTTCTAGTTGATAACTTGCAATGTAATGCATGCAAAGTTTGAAGGTAGAAAGATGTAAATCTGTTGTAAAATACGAAGGCCTTGTTGATTGCGTACTTTTAGATAGAAAGCTTTCAATAGCTTTCTTTAAAACTCATTCATTTAATTTATACAAGAAGAAAAGACCGCAGATACTGGAACTTAAGGGGCAAACGAAAGCTCTAAACTTTGAACTCCTTTACTCTACTTTTCTCACTCCTGCTTACAAATATATTATAAACATCTTACTCTCTCAGGAGCGGTTGGTGTAAAAAGTGTAGAAAAGTGCAGAACAAACGAACACACCTATTACATAGGCAACACAAACAACAAATTTGTTTCCGATGAAACACCATGGATATCGATTTCTTTCTGTAAGCGCGGTGCATACTTTAGACAAGAGATGGATGCACCAACATTTTTGTCAAGTATTAATACTTGTCTTGATTCAGATTGGTTGATGAAAGTGTTTTTTTAATTTAATTTTTTTTTCTTTGATTTTTATTTATTTACTAAAGTTTTTTTTTGCTTTAATTATCTAATGATATTTTTTTATTTTCATTTGAATGGTCTGGCTTAACTTATTGATCCACAGCTGCCGCCAAAAATTGTAAGTTCTATGTATATATTTTTTCACACTCATCATGATTAAGCACGTGTAAAATCTATGGGCAAGGAAATTTGAAAGAATAATCTTTAGTGATTTGATTCACTACAATGTACATTAGCAAATCATCATCATCATCTGCACTGTCCCTGTACACGCTTATAAATACAGTCACGATCATGTAAATCCCTGAAATGGCAATCTGCCCTTATTGACAAAATTCTCTATCGGTCTCGATTTACATGATCGCGACTGTACATTATGCAGTATTATGTACAGTCCTGGACAATTAAAAGGGAACGCTTTTAATAACGCTGTTAATAAAGATAAGGTGGAATTTGAAATAGTTTTGTTGCTTTGCGTTCTTGTTTTAAATGTCCACGACTATACATATTGAATGATGGACGAAGTCTTAGGTAATAAAAAATAGTTTTTTTAAATTAAATTCTATGTTCTTTTTTACGTTTTCTGTCCATCATTAACTTTCAGAAAATTAATCGGGAAACATTCTTGGTTGCGTTTGAGGTAGTTCCTTAACACCTAATTTAAATTTTAGGTGAAAGAACGTCAACCCACATCTGAGGAAAGGCAAGCGGAAGACAAAGTGTATCAGTTTTTCTTGAAACTTGCCGGAGAAGACCGGGAAGTGGATTGGATGGAACTGAAGAACATACTCGACTTTGCTCTGAGAGAAGGTGAATTTTGTGAAACATTTTAGCTTTCGTATAGTGGTCTGTACTCTTCGTATTGTAATGTTTGTAATCTGTGCATGCTTTGTGCTTTGCGCTACATTTTCCCACTTATGCTTCAAAGTTTACTAAGTTATTTTATTTAATTAATTCTTATCGTCGAGTATTGGGTTTCTCTGTTCACATTAAATATTTTTACCGAAATAAAACTGTCCGCAAACACAAATTTACACCACCAACACTTGCATTTGTATTTGTGAGATTATTCACAGCAGCTTATTTTATAATAATTCGAATATGTTTCTGTTTGTACACAATTGTTATTAACGCAAAGTAAATGTATGATTAATGGCGTGCTGTGCGGGGGATACTGTTTTTATGGAATCCGGGACAGATGCGGACTTGCACGTTTGCATCTCAATATTTGCGCCCCTTGTACACTTCTACATTCTTATGTCTGATTCTGAAAATTAATCTCTGCATGGGCATGTATAGGTCCGCAAATGCAATTCTGCATGGTCGCAACTGTCCCGACAACTTTTGCTCTGTTTTTTTTTTTATATTTATATTTTGTATATTTCTATCATACTTATTCTTGTATTCGGTTTTGTTTCGTCTGCACGTTAACTTTCAAATGCATTTTTGTACTAATACATGTCATCTTCGAATGGAGACAAGCCACAAGCTATAAAACTTTCCATGGGCTAACAACGACTTTTAAGGTTTTTGGAATGTGGATTGCACGTGCTAACACAATAGTAAATAGAATCTGTGATTCGTGGCTTAAGTAGTGTTTATGGCTGTAGAGATGCCACTTCACAAGATGGACACGAAAGGTGTGGAAGCAGGAGGACCTGGGGGTGGTCCAAACGAAGAATCGTCTTGCAACAATCTGATACTACCGGCACTGTCGGCTTTATGCTGCGTGCTTTGCCTGACTTTGTGCGCAAAAAAAGACCAGCAGGGCCAACAGAATCCCAATTTGGCCCCGATGGCTACTGGTTTACTAGCGAACTTGTGTTCAAACTGCCAAAATAATGCCGCGACAGCCGCAACTACCACTACAACAACCCATAACAATCGCACTTATAATAGCATCGATAACGAAATTGTATCTGCGCCTCCACATCCGTCTTCCTACGGTAGGTTAAGAACGGCTCAGCATAGTTTTGACTGTAGATTGAGTTTGATGTTACCTTGCGTTTTTGCCCCTGTCAGTTTCAAATATGTACATCACTTGCCTTGCTTTTTAAGTAGCGAGCTTTTTTGCACGAATCTGTTGGTAAAGTTTAAGGCGTAACGTTACAGTAACTTCACGTTTTAGAAACAAAGAACAGGGGATTTTCTAACGAGGTTTGTCGAAGTATGGTCGCTATGCTGGATACAGATCGCTCTGGAAAGTTAGGATATGAAGAATTCAAAATCTTGTGGGTGGATATTAGAAACTGGAAGGTAATACTTTAATCATATTATTACAAAATGTCTTTATACCTGAGGTCATCTTAAAAATTACCAAACATTAAATGGTTCATTGGTGTTTCTTGGATATTTAATTGGCTGTTGAGCTTCTTTCTTTTGCTGACGTTTCGCTCTTGATCACATGTGTTTAGGGTTGCTGGTACTTCTGCAACTTTGCGACCGGTTTGGTATGGCCAAAAGAAGAAGAAAGAAGATCAATAAGGTTTCCGTGTTTCCGTTCCAATGTACCAAGAAGCCTTCAAATAAGTGAATAAATGGTACTTCAAATAATATACAAACATTATAGTTCCAATTATAATCGTAGATTAAAAGTTGTCAGTTAAACAGAATCCATACGGTTCCATTAAAAGATTATATAAATGACTTTCTGATATAGGGAATGCGTGGTGTCCCAAATATAAATGTGTACCATATATTTGGACCACTCTGTATAAGTATCTTGCAGATGTGTTTGGAAGCTAAAATCAACGTGAGAGTTTCCACTTCCTTTAACATTGAATTTAGAAAGTTGTGTTAGATGAACATAACACACCTAAGATATATTAATATGCTATGCTAATATACAGCGTGTTCCATTAGACAAACCTAACTTTGTTTCTCGTTCATGCGATGTTCAATTTGTGAACGTCTTTGGATGAAACTCATTAAAAAAATTAAAGGGGGTGCGAATTCCCATATGTATTTTTGTTGTTATTTCCAGAGTGTCTTCCGATTATACGATCGCGATAATTCAGGGACTCTAAATGGATTTGAGTTGCGCCAGGCTTTAAACTCTGCAGGATACCACCTCAACAACCACATACTGAACATTCTGATGCATCGTTATGGTAACAAAGAAGGCACCCTCGAATTCACCGACTTCCTCATGTGTGCCGTGAAACTGAAAACTATGATAGGTAAGCACATCGGTCTATTTTTTTTTGTTTTGTAAATACATGTTCTGCGCGCTGTAAATATTTTACCATTTATTTACAGTACAAACAGGTGGCATTAATGAAGAGCAGCTAATTCGAGAGTTGCAGGAAGAAAGTGAAAACAACGATAGGTTTGTACTTCGAAATGTGCTACCTTAACAGTATTAACTTTGGTTGCACCTGGGTTTATATACAGGGTGATAACAAAACTTTCTTAGTTTCAATAATTTTTCACTAGTTCAGTACCGTATATATTATTGGAAATAATATTCTTCCGGTTTTCAAAAATGGCTTATTACAGTTCTAATCAGTCCTTACAAATTTGGCTGTGTGGACGGGGGCGTAGAGACTACCAATAGGGCTTTATGTTTTTTGACTTAGTTCTTCTTCTGCAAAACTTTTATTTACGTCACTAAATCAAGCATATCTTGTAGTAAATCACGATATTTTTTGAAAGCACTAATAGCATGGCACAGTAGCTTTTTTCACAGGTCACGTAGGTGCGTTGGAACTTCACTACTAAAACCTTACACAGGGTATCTGTACCACCGATAAAATTTCTGATGTGATTCTTATATTTCCAGATATTTTCAAGGAGAAAGACCCTGGCAAAACCAATAGCGCGACGTTCACCCTGGACGAATGGGTCGAGAAGACCCTATATTCATAGATTTCGTCCTCTTAGTTCTCTTGCACCCCCGATTTCTTCCTTCCCCAGTTATGTGCTCTACTAAAATAAAAAAAAATTGTTCTTGCATCGAATATACTTAATGGAGATAAATGCATTTCCGATGGATGATAATCCCAGCTTCCGAGTTCGAAATTGCGAGCGCTTCAGTTAACAACACAAGTGACGTGTCTTATGTAAAGTAGTAGATTTGTAATGAGGTTTTGCGAGGCGTTTGTTTCTTTTTTTTTAAATGAATGTTTCAAGATTAACCTGACGCTTCACTTAAACACTTAATACTATTTTTACATGTTAATATATTTATTTTATCAATTTTTAAATAAAAGGTTGTATATTAAATGAAAAGGTTTCATTTCTTTAAATCGCAAATTATATTCCTTATACTGTGCGTTCAAGAAAATTACTAATTAAAGTAGATTGTGTGGTGTTATTTCAAAATTTTTTCTCCTAAAGGTTTGTAGCAATGAAAGCTGTCCAATTATTTGCTTGTGCTAACAAGATCCCCAACACTTGGCAAATGCGTTTGAAAACATGAAACGCAGGGTACGTTTGTGCATTCAAGCTGAAGCTATTACTGACAGCTATTGACAACCGTCCTCTCACTCTTGTATTGCGCGTTGTCAACTTTATCTAAAAAATCACAGTTTACTTTAATCAGGAATTTATTTGAAGGCCCGGTATTTTCATTGACTATAAGAACCATAGAGTAGGTACTATTCAAGAGAAGACACTCCGTGTCGGCACGTTTGATCTTTGCCGAGTAGTTTCGCTGACATCGAACCAGTTGTCCCTTTAAATTGGCGTAGCGACAGAACGTTGAAGATTTTTATGTACAAAGATCAATTTTATATAAACATATATCTAAAATAAAATCGGCTAGATGTTTATAATCATGTTGTTGGTCATATGTGACTAATTTTGCGGTCACCAAGAATATCGTCTATCCATTTACATATTGCATGAGTTTACTTCTGTAAAAGCTTTAAATTTTATTAAAGAAAATAGTTTTGATTGGTGCTTTTTACTTCCCATAACATAAAACCATTTTACAATAAGAAAAGAACCAAGAGCTCACGTCAGTTTTATCAAAAAAGGAAAATTAAATTTTTTTACTAACAAATCCTTTATTTTGACTAATATTAAAATTTTCTGGACGTACGTATGTATTCATTCTTGTTAAGATTTAGAAGTACAACACATTTCTATTAGCATTCGCGAAGAGTACGGATGACATCACGTACGGTATTTTCATCACCGCGTAATCACGATTAAAGACGCGTGAGTCATCCAGGTAAGGGCCCCAAGACATTTGACAAATAATGACTCATTTGCGCCGTTTTTTTTTATAGTTCTTCTTTGGGTTGATGACATGCGGCGGTAACAGGTGTGCAAAAGTTGTGAAAGTATGAAGCCTATATAAATTCCACGAACTGTGCGAATGTAAGACGTTTGCACGTAAAAAAAAAGGATTTGATAAATGTGCCACTGGGTAGGTACGGCTGGTTAAGAGGAATTCAAATGATTTATTTATTTGGGCATTAAAATATTCCGCTTTCACATCAATAAATTTATTATAAATACAGAATACTAATATTACAAGTTTAAATACAACACATTCATATTTTTAATCTTTTAATGTTATATCTTTATACAATGTGTAAGCCAATTTATGTAGCTTGGTTTGATAGGCACGACAAAGAAGGAAATACATTATCTTGAAGAAAAGACAAATACTGTGGAAATCGCAGTCGCTTTCTTTAACCATTTTTTTTATTCATGTAAACTATTAAGTATGTCACATAAATCAGTTTACACATAGTAACTTCCAGTTGCTTCCAATTAGATACATACCAACACTGACATTAACATGCTAATAACTCATCCAGTATTTTTAAACTCGTTTGTCTCAGGGTGTCATGTTCTCCTGGCTGAAAATTATACGCCTAACATATTATTTTACCAACTAATTTCAATTTTCTACAACGTAAATGAAGTCACACGCTCCTCTATAATTAAATATTTATCATCATCTGTTAATGAACGTGTTTTTTTATTGTGATTACACGTTGTGAACTAGACGCGCTTCACTATAATTTAACTAAAATGGTCGTTTGTCACATGAAATTTCAACATAATGTGATGGTCCTTAGTTCTTATGATTGTATTTATGACAGTCCAATTTAAATATCTTCGGATATATTAAGATGCGTAATGTTTGAAGCAGGGATAATACAATCAGTAAACGGTTTCATGAAAAAAGTTGGAAGATTTTTCCTCAAGGAGGTGTAAAGCAACGTGGACGTTTTTGATCTTTGAATTCATTTAGTTTGCATAATATGGAATAATATTCAATCATCACAGACGTGTTTAAGGCTTTTACATCCATGTTACTTCAATTCGTAGATCTTCCAAAATCATACCTGAAATGGGTCTTCTAATTTAGCATTCATCCTTGACCTCTGCTTTTGTCTTCCTAAATCCGGCAACCCAATTTCTTATGGCCAAATATGGACGACATTTATCCCCCACCAATGAAGGGGTTATCTTTAAAAATAACTATTTTAGGGTTGATCGATATGTTAAGCTAACTTCTTGTTAAAATCGAAGTCAATTTTCAATTTTACTATAAGAACTTCACATTAAAATACTTTGTAGCTAGCTACTAAAGCAAGGATTTTACGAGACGTAGCCCTTCGGATAACTTTTTAGTTTATTGAGTCCATTATCGGATTCTATCTGTACGCCGGGTCATAACACGGCAGCCGACGTGCAATTCATTAGGGAAGCTTTTAACCCTAATGTAGATTGATGCGAGATGTCAGGAGTACACGCGACCGACCGCTGGTCAGCCGCATGCGGTGTAGGGTGACCGGCCCCCATTAGTCGGGGGTTACCTGTATTAAGTGATGACACGAGTATGGAATTAAATTAAAAGAACACGTCTGCGTTGGGGGAACGTACAGAAAAAAAAGTCACCTTTAAGTCTGATGTATTAAATGACTCGGCGCAGTGATAAATGAAAAATACCGCAATAAATAATAGTGCTGCCTCGCATTTAACTTGATTACAAATAGACAAAGTGTCCTAGTTAGGAAGAGAGGAAATTTAATACCGTAACGGTTGCATGAATGCAAAATTCTACATTATTCATATGGAAGTTATTTACTCCTTATGGTTACTGTGCATGGGGGCCATAATTCTAAAATTTCTTTGATGACTTACCTCTATCTGCTACATAACTAGATAAATGGCATTTTGAAACGAAATACTCTGCGAACGAAAAATAAAAATTGATTATGTCAGTCAAAGGCCAAGTACAGTTTAGAGGAAAAATATCTTGAACGAATTTCAAATGAATTGCAAATTGCAACTTTGGAAAGGTGAAAAAAAAGTGGAGGAAGGACCATGATCCCATGTGGTTCGAATGAATAATGATAGAATGGAAAAGAATATGGAAAAGGCAATCCAATAGGCAAAAGATTTCTTGGCTGTCTACCAAGATGTGAGGCAAAAAGCTGGATTTCTTCATCAAAGGAACGAAGAGAAAAAAAAAGCAACAGGAGAATTTCCTAGTCGGAAATGTATAATATAATTCTCACATTTAAGTCAAAAGAATTATATAATATTAAAAATAATAATTGCAACATTATGCAAAGCAAAATTTGAACCTGTGCTATTTTCTTTCGCTTTCATATTTAAAAGATTAAAATGGATCTTTGGCATTACATGTATTTAGGCGACACCATTGTTCTTAAAGAAAACTGATCACAGTAATTCGTTAAGACATGTGAGGTCTTCCTTTTCATGGCGCAACTACGAAGGCTGCCCTGTAATTTTCAAACAAAGGCAATTATTAACGACATTAACATAACTATTGCTTGTACTCGAACATGTACTTACATTTAACAACTCGTAAATCAAAGCGGGCGCAATTTTCGTTCCCGATTGCGAGAGTTTCTCTTTGGATGTGCTTCGCTTATTAAATTTTTAAATGCAAGAGTATTTGTTTCATATACAACGAATTTAATTAGGGCAAGCATTTTACAGATAATTTAATTTCTACGTCCTACTTTATACATTTCTTGATACGTCTGTATTTGTCTCAATAATTTTGTTAAGTGAATGGCAGCACTGGAATCATTGTAGTCTTTGTAACGATACTGTTGCTGCTGTTGATTGATTGCGATGGACGCCATACTGGCTTTTTCCTTGAGCAGTTTGACTTGCTGCTTTAAAGACACCACCTCTTTGTACAACGCCATCACCATCGTTATCTCTTCTTCCTTTTTATTTAGGCTGCGCTCCAAGTTCTCCAGTTCTTTTAAAGTTTCTTCGTTCGCCTCTCCTTCCATTTCGTTTACTTTCTTGAAAAGAGCTTCATAATGACTAAAAAGATTTGACGAAATCAAATTTGCTTTGCTAGCTGTGCTAATAGACTTACAGGTTTAAACTTTGAAACTCATCGTGCAAGTTCATAAGGACGTCTTTCAAGTTTTTTTCTTTGCCTTTGAGAACGCTGCTTGGTTTGGTTTCAACGCTTCTGTTGAACCGTGGAATATTCTGCTTAATTTTTCTTGACGTAAATGATAATCGTGGTCGAGAAATTCTGTGTTGCATCTAACAATATGAAGTAGATTATTTCATTTCTTTATCATCCTATTGCAATATTTAGAAACAATTTTAAAACACTTTACGAAAATCTACGTAATTACACTTGATAGGATAAGTGGAAGGAATTACCTGTGAGACTGTACTAGTGGAAAAGTTGTTGGCCTGATACCTACTGAGTACTTGTTGGAAACCAATACCATGCTGTGGTATACACGTACAATTTTTATGATTCGCAGGATCTATCGTCCATACCGCAGACTGATGGCTTATACGCTAGAAAATCCACTTCATTAATTACGGTTTAATAAACGATTTTTCCGATAACTAACGTTGGTATCACCTGACGCACCATTCATCGAATCATTCTGGATGGCTTTCGATTCATCCCCGCCTTCCATCTCGTCACAGGGTTCCTCTGGTATTTCTTTGGCCATTTCTTGCAACTGTTGGTAGTTCAGGTTGTTTCTAATCAAAGGACATTGGGATCGTCCGTATCTAAGAGAAATTTGTTGATTCGGAAAAAGGGTTAAGATTAGTTACTAGCTTACCCCATGCGAGAACCCAGTGAAGATACAAGGGCGGACAGTGGTTTTGCATGAAGCTTTTCTGCCGCTAATCCAATGTTATGCGCGAGGGTTGGAGAGATACCAGTGATGGGTTGGCGAGTTTTAATGATGCTCATTACTTGCTGGATGTTAATTCCTATGTTGTGACTGGGACTGGTTGATCTGGCCGCGCAAAACGGTATCGAGTGTAGGTTGAATTGTCTCATGTAGGTCTTCGCCACCTGCTTCATTTTCGAAGCGATTGTCGGTAGCTCATAGCTTTTCGAGCAAGTACTAAAACACTCCAGCCTTGGGGCGTTGGGTTCGAAATAAGCGTGCTCATCTATTGGCGAGAGTATTCGGCTGTAATTATATGGTTCGGGTGGTTTGCTTTCAAAAGTCTGTGAGGATCCCTCAACGGGGCATGGGGTTATTACTGCAGAAATTATTTTGGTCGTCTTATCCTCCTTCTGTTTGTTTTTATTTTCTTCTGCGTTACTCGAATCGGATTCACTCCCCTTGGCCGCCGTGTTATGATAAATTTCAACTAGTTTATCCGTATCCAAATTGGTGGCGTTGAGAAGCTTCGACTGCCTTCGGTCCATACAGACTTTCGAAGTTTGTCTCGGCCTCTTAATTTGCTTCTTGGATTTCTTCGGCGATAGTATCGAATTCGAATCTTTACCTAACATCTTCACCGGTTCGATTTTGAACTTCTTCTCCGTGTGTTTCGCGCACGACTTAATGTGCTTCTTGTTTGAGATGTTCACCGTGATCGTGGAGTTTTGCAGTTTGCCGGCGGCATTTTTCTTTTTCGATTTTTTTTTGTGTCCGGATTTCGATTTTGTACTGAGAACGGAAGTACTTAAAATCCTCATTTCATCTGCACTTTTGTTTGGTTGCGATTCTTCCTGGAGGTTCGATAAGTTTCTTGAAATGTCAACACGGTCTCTCGTTTTTGAATTATATTTTACGTTGTCCACGTTTAAAGCTGAAAATACAAAAGAAATAAACAAAACTTAGGTCCTGGAAGCTCCCAGAGAAGTCTTACTTGGTTCGTCGTCACCACAAGCTGAATCTCGTAAGATCCTTTTTTTACTTGAAGATGGCCGAGTATTTTTTTCTAAATGTAGGTGTAGCTCTGATAGGCGATTTACTGAGTTTGTGATGCCAGTTAAAATATTATTAATTGTCTGCACTGCGGCACCACTGCTGTCTGTACCAATGGCCTGAGAATTTTGGCGTACTGGTAACACCCCCACGTTCTCCTTTTCCTCATCACCTTTTCCTTGCACATTTTCGCGAGAGTGGCTCGGAGAGGCGTTTGTAGACTGACTTTTACGCTGTCCATCCGCACACAACTCTTCGTCACATTTATTATTTAATTCTGAAACACATGGATTATTTTCTGAAATTTTATTTGGTGTGGTTTTACCTCCTCGTAAATTCGTTTCTGTAAATTGCGTTGCGGGAGATACGTTTATTGTACTGAACACAGTTTTTTTCGTGCGATTTTTTACGTTCTTTGTGGGTGCAGTTTTATTCTGATATACTTTTTTCATATGATCCAATTGGTCTTTTAAAGTGTTGCAACGATTTTCGGCGATTTCTAACTGTTCCTCCATTTCTAAAAAGAAAGTTGTGGATATAATAATCAAGTAGGTACAACATAGACTTGCCCTAAAGACAACTAGAACAAAGGTAGGCAAAGTTATATACTAAGGGAGCCAGGCTGCTCTTTTTTGAAAGAAAAATTTTGATCAATGAATACCAGAAAACAGAAATTCTTTTCATGTAACAATCAAGAATGGTCGATTTTTCTCTTCAAAATTTGCGAGATCTACTTTCATCTATCACTATCATCAGAATAGCTTTGTTTAGATACTTTAGGTTGTTTCAATGAAATGTCAAAATTTTGACATTGCTCTCTCTAAAATCATGTAAAGTATTAAGGCAATAGTAAAAAAAGCAAACATCATCCATTATAAATTTACTCATTTCGTATTTAAAAAAAATAATGCCCGAAGAGAACACGCCCGCCCAAAATTCGAAGTGCCACGTCGTCTTTCTGCACAACCGTTTGAGGAAAGCACCTGAAGACCGCTACGTAATCGACTTGGCAAACGGTTTAAAACAATACGGCCACGAAGTTACCATATTAACATCATTCCTTGACGCGAGTAACTGCTACGAAGAAGTTCATGTGAGTCAAGAAATTTGCATTGCCCCCACCTTACTTACGCCAAAATCATTTTTTAGCCGGAAATAGGGACGCTAAGTGTACGCTATTCAGGATGGTTCCTACCAAAACGATGGTTCGTCCTGAAGGCAATCGTAATGGCCATACGCATGTGCGTATTTCCACCAAAGCCATGGCCCAAGATAGTAATACTGGACACCAGCACGATCATTCTATTACTTCTCTCGAAATTAACGAGCTACAAGACGATTTTCCTAACGCATTTTTCCGCACTTAAAGAATTGGATTACTTTTCGAACTACATGAAAGTAACACCGGATTTATTTACGGCCAAAACCATACGTCACGCAAATGAGATCGTCGTCCAAACAGAATGTTTGGGGGAGGTTTTCAAGAGGTCTTTCCCTAATTTCCAGAAAGAATTAAAGTATATTTGTCCATGCGTTGACACGGGTGCTTGGCTTGAAGAATGCATCGACATCACGCGGATTGTCCCGGATTTGTCAAAAAATAGTCACTTGTACGTCGTATTTGGGCCATACAAGAAGCGTTCCAATTTCAGGTTAGCTTTGGATGCGTTCGAGAATTTGTTGATGATCGCGGAGGAAAACTTAAAAGACAAATTACACTTGATCATAGGAGGAAACTGCTCGGCAAAAAGACCCGACGAGATGATTTACTACGACGAACTCATGGATGTGATGAAGGAAAAAACTTTCGGCTCGCAAATTACCTTTCTCAAAGACGTGTCGGTGGTGCAGAAGAAAACCCTGTTGAAGAAATGTACGGCCTTGCTGGCTCCTGCGAAGCACGATTTTTTCCCCGATTCGGTTTTGGAAGCCTTGGCAATGGGAAAGCCCGTAATCGCCTCGAATTCCGGTTTTGCCAGGACGGTCGTGACGCATAGAATTTCGGGAATACTAGTGGACGCCGATGCCTATAAGTTTGCGGCCGCGATGCATAAAGTCTTGGTGAATCCTATGGTGCAATTATTTATTAGCGAAATGGCGGCCGATTTATATCGGAATAAATTCTCTTTCGAAGTTTTGGCGAGGAAAATTAACAGCCTCGTTGTTAAACATGTTAACGGCGGAGTTTCTTTTCAAGATTTAAAATAAATTCTGAGTGCAATTACACGTCTAGCATTTTCGTTTAATTTTAATAATTTTTTTCTTTCGTTTAATAAATATTTGAATTAAAAACAATGTCTCCCCAATTGCGGCCTAATTACTTCTGATCATCTGAACGTCTGGGAATTCTGGATCGAAACATTTTTGTGCTTCAGTCTCTGCCAGGGCTTTTTAGCAGTTGGTCGATTCTAAGAATGGCCAAAGGAAGAAAAAAAAACATTCCATGCCATACCCAGTCAATTAGCAAAGTGTGCTCATTTGGGTCTTTGATTGATACAAGAAGTTTCTAATTTTGGACTGGCTGGCTCGACCAACGTATCGATTAACAATATATCAATCAAAGGCCGAAACTTTAACATATTTTGAGATCTGACCAAAGCTGTTGGTCAATTCCTGGTTTGCCTCATTCCTTTAATCAGAAAATAACAGAGTGCGAAAAGAGTTCTGTTCTTTTCATTGATTTAGAAAGTTTCCTGATAAAATTATTCAAAGTCTTAATGATTTGCTGAAGCAGTAAGCATTAATTAAATGTGTTTCAATACTGTTGGACGTCATTTGAAAGCTAATGAATTTTTTTAAGTTTTATAATGATTTTACTTAATCTATCACTTACCATGGAGTTTGACATCTTGACTTAATCTGCTGATTACTGAGTAGCTATCATCATTTCCTTTAATGTTATTGTTTAAATCTACAAAAAGAGATTGAATTAAATTAGGGGTTACATTTGAAATAAATTAAGGGATTCGTGTGCAATCTCACGTAACATGTTGGCCTTTACTATTTGACAGTTACATACCATGGCAAAATTTGGAAGCATCATCTACTTCTTGCACACAAAAGTATTCTCCGCTCATTCTGTACTACTGGATTCTTGAACTGTCCCACCGTTAACGAAATTCCTTGTCGTGAAGTTTTAAGACATAATTGTAACAACCCACGATGATTGATAGAAAAGTAAAAATTTTAAATGAAAGGTAGATTTTTGCTTGTTTTTTTGTCAACGGTTAATTGTCAGGATTTCATGGATAACTGTCTCGCGGTGTGTGCGAAATTAATTCAGCGGTTGTAATTGCTGGAAAGCCATAAATTCTGCTCCGCGAGGAGCAAATCTAGATCAAGTACCAGCATTCAGGGAATTATTTATGAGTTTCATATTACGCACACAACGAGAATGGATTTATTTATGCGGGCTATAAAAAATTATGGGGAAAAATTATTTTATGAAAAATATTTGTCGTTCTATATAATTACAAGCTCTGTAATAAGTTATATTTGTCAGTTACTCATTCATTCACCAGAAGCTTTCACGTTTTACCCCTGCAAGGGGTATTTGATAGATAATCGTTAAAAGCTTAACGTGGTATAAAATTTTCAACTATCATGAGCATTTAGAAATCAAGTGGTTAGTAAGTAAACTTAGCTCTTAGTATTGTTGAATTAATTATTAATTTATTGAAAGCAGAAGTCATCGTAGCACAGGTATGTACAATCGAGAAGCTGGGAATATCTTGATTTATCTCTATGCAAATGTATCACAATTACCTGCATATTTTCATACCATACGATTCTTTTTATTGCCATAATAAATTATCCGCTGCTCAATTAGAATTAGAATTCTATAAATACGAGGCTTAAATATCAGCATATGAATAGAATTGTTCGATAGTTTGACCTTTTCGTTATTAGTTCCACGGATGAATTCGCGTGTGGGTGGCGTATAATTGTTCTTACAGTCGACATAACTGCTTAACGATGTAGTAAACTGACGTTTATTTTATTCACTTTTTTATATTGTGACCCTGTGTATGGAGTATATTATCGGAAAATAAAATAGAACGGCGGCAAACCTCGTTTAAACGTTAAAAATCTTTCGTTCTAAAAATTGTAAAATTTATTGGACCCCATAAATTATTTGCTTAATAAAATGCAGTAATTAATTAAGAGCTTTTAATTTCTAGGGCGAAAATAATTGAGAACGGGAACATTTTTGAAATCCGAGCTCTATTTTTAATTTGCAAATGAGAGCGTTTTCAATAAAAAATTTATTATAAATACATTGTGATTTTTGTTTACTGATTGTAACGTTGTCTTAAATTATGCTTGCTATCACCATTTCTTTGTTATTAGCAACGTCTATTCTTATTCAAACATCAGTGACATAATCGACATAAAGAAAACAGATTGATTAAAATACAAGGGAAGGGTAACGCATAAAAAGATGCCGAAACGTTTATGATGGACACGTTGCTTGTGAGAATAAACTTTATTTACAATACAATTAAAATTAACGAGATATATTAGGAATTCTTAACACGGAGACTTGAATTGTTTTCGAGTTGTAGTGATTTATTTGTTTACCTATCAAAGCATGTGTTCAAAGAAGGACTCATTCACTCAACAGAAGCTTGAAACTCATATGTATATTTCTCAACTTTTCGCTAACGTTTGACAGCTTTGACGAATAGCCATTGAAATTAGCCACGATTTTTAAACTTTGACGAATCTGTCAAATGAAGTGAAACATTCATAGTTACAACGAAATTTCTAGATAAATTGTCATCAAAGAAGTAGAATTAAAAAAAAATTAAATACTAGCGCCATCTATCATTATCCATTGATATTAGTCAATAATGTAAAAACCATGTACCTAATTCTTAACTGTTCGCTGACGTTTGACAGCTTTAACGATGCCGTCACACGATAGCCATTGAAATTGACCGTGATTTTTAAACTTTGACGAATCTGTCAAATGATAGCGAAACATCCAAAGTTATAACGAAGTAGTTACACAAAGAAGAATTAAAACAAAAACAAAATTAAATACTAGCGTCATCTATTATTATTCATTGATATTCATGAATACTGTGAAAGTCATGCAATTCTTAACTATTCGTTATCGTTTGACAGCTTTAACGAAGCTGTCACAAAGAAGAAGTAGAATTTAAAAATAAAACAAAATTATTATTGTTGTTATCCTTATTTTATACAATTTGTACGGAATAGTTTAATTCAGGTGATTTGCTTACATTTGTCAAGTAAATACTTTGGAGTTCGTAATTCAGCTAATCATGTCAATTCCATTTAAAGATCAAGTTTACGCCTCTTTCTTAACCAGGGTCGTATCGTCATTTTGGGGACAATTTTTCATTATTTCTGAAAAACTAAAATACATAACATTTTTCCCCTGTGTATCAAGCAGAGCTTCGCAAAATAATTTGGTAAATGAATTCATTTTCAACGAGTGCTTAAGGACAATCTTAATCCAAAGAAACACGGATTACTTTTACCAATAATTCATATCATAACGTAGAGGTTGCACATAATGATTTATAAAACAGTTCAACTCGGCTGCTAAACTGTAATTACACTTCCTGATAAAGCAAGTCCAGAAGAATCTCCTCTTGCGTTCTCTACCGCTCTCTAAGCATTCGAATGCTTACCGCATGAAAGCAATGCGGAAATAATAATTGACAAAGTTGCTTTTATTAGCACCTTTAAGCGCAATTATAAAGGATTTATCCTCTTCGAACGTCGGCCAGCTTATAATTAATAAAAATAAAAATGGACGGCACGTGGAGACGTAGACAATACCATTAACACTAGGATGACAATCGTTTATTACACTATTTAAAATTTTAGTAAAATATTTTCTCATGGTCTTTAGTCATTTTCAACCAACATATCTAACGCAGGTATTCATTAATTTCTGTGCACTTCCTCTTCCCAGATGTTATAATTAAATAACCAAGCTCTCAAAAAAAAAAGCGACTAAAGAAATAAATTTATAGTACCTAGGAAGTGCACACGCATAGTCGTCAATAATTGCCTGTGCTTTTGAGCTTATAAGTACGTCGACGAGGTTCACGTATAATCTGTTCCACAATGATTTAGACGTTCAAGATTAATCGATAAGTCATAAAGTGATTTAATCGAGTCGCATTTTTTAAGAGGAAAAAATATTTCTTCAAATGAGTTTCTTGCCTGTCACGATTTTGACAGATTACTTGTGAACGTCAGGATTTATTCGCACGTACTTCATTTTGTTATGAATGTGATTCATGTGCGTTTTTATGTGACAGGTATTTCGGACAAATTCGACTTCGCAGAAGCGTTACAGTTTAATCCTGGATGGATCATTATTTCTTAATCCGAAGAGTGACTCAGAAAAATTAATCCTGTGATTCGATCATCACAATTAAAATAACAAAGAAAACTTTGCATTTTTACGTTGCCACTTTTCTTAACGAAGACAATTATTAATACTAAAATAAACTTTCTTTTGTTAAAATAATTAATAAATAATAAAATTGCTTTGTCGCATTTGGTCTGTACTTCTTTCTGCAAGTTGTTGTGTTAATTTTTTCGAACGCAGAACTGAACTCGTATAGTAAACTATTAAACCCGTTGTATGTATTTTTGGGTCTATGAAGTAAATCAATAAATTACCAGAATAAAATATTCAAATGGGCTCACGCCGACGTGTTTAATAAAATATTGATTCTTATAGCAGGTTTCAACAGCAAGCATTCAATCTGACACGCTTATTTTTCTTTTTGGTTTGCCTTTGTATTTTTGTATTTTGTAAATAACTTGTATGTATACATACAATTATGTACTGTCAACCATCCTGAATCTCTGGAGCGATATCTTTTATTGATGATGCAATGAATGCATGCGCGTTGGAGTACCGCTTGTCACAAAATGCTTATTAGATTCCTTGTGATATTCATAAACATTTGTCAGCGTTATTGTTCACCGATGTAACAACCATTATATTGAAATGAAAATCTTGAAATATTGTTTTGTATTTAAATATCGGAACCCGTCATCCTTCTCGGAAGTCTTAATAAATACATTAGCGACATTACTCTTCTAGTATTTTTATAGGCGTCAAGGTGCTTCATTATCGCAACTATCGCATGCATACATGCATGCAATCTCTTCTTTTTTACACAATTATGTATATGTTTATTTTCTGATTGTTACTTGACTAGTTCCTTAAGAAAGATCTTTGTATATGAAATTAATTAATATGATACCCTTTGGACATTTTTCAAGTTTCAATGAAACAATCGGTATGTGTTTATTAAAATTTAAAATCAATTAAAAATAAAATAAATATGATTACTAGATAAGGATTGTTATTGTAGTAAACATGTTCATAAAATCACTTCCTTACTTACATGTAAAATGGAATTTATGTCTTAATATTAATTACCTTTCCAGTAGTAAAGAGACGTATCATTAGGCTTTCAAATATACCTTTAACAGCAGCATAGATTGTTAATTAAAAGGCCGTTGGCCTCGCCGACGCAGATGTTCCTAAATATGATTTTGTATTGATTTCTTATTAATTATTACCTATACGTAAACTCTTACGACAGCGGCACATCCGAGTTGTAGCTTCGGGGCGAAAGTTGAAGGATTATAAATCATGAATTTATTTCAACCTAAACCACATATTTTACATTAATAGTTTGTTTCCATATCGGTAAATAAGAATGTGCGTTGCGGACAGGACGCACATTTTCTTTCTGAAAGACGACGAAATATGTAATTCCGTTCATCTATAGGCTCTAGCGCAACAGTTATACGTGGGAATAACTGTTAATGGTTAATTATTTTTACTGTTTCGCAAATAAATCTCAGCCAATTTCAGCTTCGCTTCTAGGCAACTATGATTTCACCCGAGGAACATTTTCCACCGTTAATTTAATTTATGGTTTACAGGTAGATTAATGTAAGAAGTAGGGTGGTCTTATAAATAATTAAGAGAGAATTTGACTAATATTAATTACTGAAGGCAATTTAAATTAATACTTAATTTTTTGTCTCTGTGCATTCTGTATTATTTTTTTTTGCACATAGAATTTATTTTATTCATATAATTCATGCTTTGTGTAGCATTGGTGCAAGACGTGATTACTGTAGAATACAAATATATTCGAGGTATCATAAAATAAAAGAATCAAGTGAGTAAAGCTTCTGGTGGTAGATGGCAAGCTGATATAGCAGGTACGAGCACAGTGGCTACCTTCATTAGTCAAGTGGCTTGCGATGTGTGAGGCCCTCTTCCTACACCCCCCCGCTCACACATACTTCACCCTTTGTACCTGTTTTACGGATTACTCAAAAAGAAAATAAAGCGAAATAAACACAGCGCTATTATGAGAGTAAAAGACGTTATGTTTATTTTCTTAAACGGTATTTTTGTTCCTTCCTTCTTATACGGTCGAAATTCCTCCTAGTAAGAAATTAACAAATAATACTAAATTAAACGGCCGACCCATCCCTAGATTTATATGAGTCATACACGTTTCCTTATATATAATCGTAATTCTAACTACAATAAGTGTATAACAATAATTAAATTTCTGAATAGAATGGAAAACGTAGGTTTTAAGTGTTACTGTATGCAAATACAGGACGCTTTCTTCTCTTCTGGTGCGCGCTAGAGAGGAACAAGTTGTTATTTGTAAATCAATATATAATTGAAATTACAATAAATTTTCACGTAATGCAATAAATAAACATAAATTTCAGTATTTAAACGAACCACCCTACATGAAACCTGATACATCGAAAACGAGGAAATACAAACGCCAAGTTTTATTGTTATTGCTAGAAAGGAATTAAAGAAGCACTTTAACGTCCATACAGTTACTTTTGGGTTTTAGGGCCGTCTTGCACTACCCAATTTAAATTATACAGTAACAAAATTGAAAAACTGAAAAAATAGAACGTGTTCTATCTCCAAAGCAAATGAGCAGCCGAAAAATTTCTTGTTCCAAACATTTATCAAATCAAATATTGTATGAACAAGAAAAAGAAAATTTCAACCGTGATCGTGACATACAGTTAGTTTTCTTTTTATTTGCACGATAAACATGAAGTCGTTTACCAAAAGTTATGTATGTCAAAGGGCGTACAGGATATATTATTTTATTATAAACAACAGGCCGTGTAGATATATTTTCTGCCGTAAAAGTCTTACACGTCCAATAAAATTTTACCTTGTAAATTCGGTTAATTCACGCAGTGATATACGGCCGAAGGAAAGTAAGTACTCCGCGGCTTCGAACAAACACCGTAAACTAAATATTACGTTTTACTGCTACTAAACGTCAAAAAAAAAACTATAAAAAATTCAACCTCAGTAAGTGCGTAAATTGTCTTTAAACGGTCCTCTCGCTATTATTTTTTTTATGCGTCAAAAGTTCAAAGTGCGTACTATAAAAGTAAGTAGTTTTAAAAACAATTTTTTCTTTCAACAAAATTTCCAACTCAAAGCTTCAGTTATATCGACTATTTAATAAATTCGTGCAATGATGAATCAAAATAATGTTTAGGAACCTTGTAGGTACATTTATTTTATTTTTATTTATTTATTCACACTCATTCAACATTCTGTAAATGACTTAGTCAAGGCAAACTGTCTACTTCTGATATCAAAAACCTAAAACTGGCCGCTCTCTGGTAATCACTAATTATGTGGGGGCATGTCTTTTCTCATATGTTGAATTTTAATAAATTTGCAAACCACTTTCAAATTGTGGGCAATAAAACAGCGTTAAATTCAGAAAGTCAAAACAAATAACATTTTTACGAGATATTTATAGTAAACGGTAATTTTTGAATTTAGTTTAAATTTGTTTGACATTTATTGAAAGTGTCACATTATTAAAACATATGTTGCAAAAAGATACATTTCGTTGTAAACAAACAGTTTTCATCATTTTTCCATTACATCACTATTTTCATTGAACACTCGTGCATGAATGAGTCATATTTTAGAAATTATTTAGTCACGCAATAATGCTAATCAGAAAATCTCCAACTTTCCTCATATGTGCTTAAATTTAATCATTTCAAATTAATTCCAATCTTTATTTACAGCTGAATTAAAAAAGAAATCTTCTTTATCAGCAGTTTGTGCAAATAAAGGGTTTTTTAAAAAATTTTTTGCAAAAACGCCGTTTTGGCTATTTGCAGAAGCAATGTAGAAAAAAATTAACGACAATCGATTCCTATCCCTTTTTTTGAACAACAAGAAAAAACAATCGAAAATTTTCCTTTCCACTATCGATCGTATTTTGCTTCTTTATTAATTAATTTCTTTTTGGTAGGTATTTTTCGAGGAAGAAAACGCGGCATAAACACTTGTAAATTCGATGTGTCATATCCAAAAATTGAGTAATATGAAGATATATGAAAAATAATACATCCCAATTTTCTCGCCATATATTTGACGACCTGTTTCGTTAATAAACCATTTTCAGGTCGACGTCGTCTTATAATTAAATTTAAACCACAGAATCATTCATGGAGAAGAGAAGAAAAATGTACGTGTAAATCGTTTAAGCTCTGCTGTCAAACTTAAGTTTGACTGAAGATTGACAACAGATCTTAAACGATTTTAATCAAAGTTGATGTTACGGAGTTTCCTAGTAAATTTTATAACTTTACATTTCGATATGTTCACACCACTGCTTCAACAAATTGTAAAGCGATGCAATCCTAAACATCAATAATTCTTCTGAAGAACTTAAGTTCGTCGGCATATAATAAGATATTGATGTTAAACCAATATTAATATCATTAATAAAAAGCAGGAATGGTATGGGCCCAAGGTGTGAACCCTGTGGGACCCCTGAGGGAATACCTACCTTTGATAAATAATTACAAAATGAGGAACACCACTGTTGTAGTGAGCCCCGTACACCAAAATTAGAAAGTTTGTCCAGAAGGATTCTGTGATTGACCACATCGAACGCTTTGGAAACAGGTAGGTATTACAGAGATAAAAAAGGAACATAAATATTCACACTTTTTACAAAATGCTATTGGCAACACTGCACTGAACTTGCTATTATAAGTAAAATGTTCAGTCAAGTCTCCTTTGGGTCGCCGGGTGGCTTAGCGGTAGCCTAGCCGACATCGCAAGTCGTGTCGCTCGGCGGCGCAGGTTCGAATCCTGCCATTAGCCATGGATGTTTGTGCTGTGCACGGACTAAGACCCAGCTAAAATACACAGAAAATTGTCTGGAATGGTAATTGCCGTAAGACAATGAAGCAGCATTGCTGCGCAAAGCGAAAGAGACAAAGAAGGAAGTCTCCTTTGAGCATTACCGCACTAGAATAAAAAATCACTATTTTTACATATGAAGTAATTTGTTACTCTTGTGACAATCGCTGTATTTTTATGAGAATCGGCAACAACTCTAATGCAATGAACCTGAGGACCTGATTCAACTTCCGTGTTTATTTTTCTCAGTAATAATAATGGCCCAAAACCTGATACTGGGAATTTCTGGATAGTCCTGGATCGCATATTTTCTCGGCTGGGCAGGTTATCACATTCCGGGATAATCCCGGTGAATCCGGGACGGGTGACAACCCTACTCAGGTACCCAGGTACCCAAGTACAAACCGCTTCCACTCATTCCCGTAAATGGTCATTGGGTACACAGGGATACAATTTTTTTCGTCTTAATATTAGTTGAGAAATGAAATGAGTTGAGAATTCAGGAAATTGGCCTTTTCAGTATATTCATAAATTTGTAGCTACTGTCGAAAGATATTTTAGTTACGTTTATTATTATGTTTAACTCTGACCCGAATTCAAAAGCTAATACGACTGATTCATGTAAAAAGAAAAAGAACAAGAAGTACTTATAATGGGTTTCACACGGTGCACATGAGGTCTAAAGTTCAAAAAGTGGACAGAAAGAGCGAGAAGCTGAGAAAAAAAAATAGTTTAAGGCCCCGTATTTCAGTAAGAACTTAAACCAAATAATTTTAGCTAATTTTCGGTTTAGGGTTAAGTTTTGGTTTAAGCGTATTTAAGTGACACGTTAAGGTTTAATTCGTTTTATTTAATTAGAAAATTTAATCCACAGACAGCCGATTCTTAAATCTAGAAAGAGAGGCGAATTCAACAAAATACGTCGAAGTTTTTTCATCGACATTTTAAGGGTACGTTGTATAAAAGATTTAAGCCAGGATTAAAGTTAATTCTAACATAGAAGGTGATACACAAAATGCTGTACGTTATAACAAGTGTCATAGTCTAACTTAGGATTAAAGTTAATCCTGGCTTAAACCTATTATACAATGCAGCCTAATGCTGGGTCTTTTATACAACGCAGCCTTAGTATTTGGATGATGGTTTAGTTAATCCAAAATTTAACCCTTTCGGCCCTTTCGGTGGCAATTGCCTATATTTATAGGTCTCTAGATAAGTTGTCGGTGGTTGCCGGTAGATATCATTTCCTAGAACTGTTCTGATTAGAAAACTAATATTAGTTCCAATTTCGATGAGTTTGTTGTATAAAAATTTATTTATTTGGATGATTTCAACATCAATTCAGGCAAATGCGGATCTGATGTCGGTATGTAATTAATATTTTACTACATCTTGTAATTAGTGCAATTATTTTTTATAAGAAATTTTCATACTAAAGATATTTATTTGATTTAGTACCCGTTTATTTGTGTTAAATATAAAATTTAAAAACGTCCATCATTTTTACTTTAGAGACCCGGTGGAAGCAAATGACACTATTTCTTAACTTAGTTATTTATGGAGGTAGGATTTTCAAAATCTAGGAATGGGTTACAATTTAGATACTAATTCTCGCTTATGCTTCAAAAAAATTATTCTCCCCCGAAACAAAATTCAGGGCCGAAAGAGTTAACTTATGACTGAAATACTGGGCCTAAGAGACTTAAAGAAATCTGACTATAACTCTACACAATTTTATAACTTTTTGAGTAAATGTGAAAATTCAAAACCCTATTCTTTATTTGTTCTTCCGGTTTAATTTATGAGCGTTCGTATCATTAAATACTTTATTCTTGTGTAATTTTGGTCTTGGTAGGAAGGAAGGCGAGGAACTTCCTTCGGAATACGTCTTTCCTTACCGTCAGGATTTTTTTGGGTTCCACCAATTCCCAGTTGGTCTTCAAAACCTGACTCTTAGGCCCAATTGTCCAATGCCAGTTTCAATTTACGCTGAAGCTTAAATCCATCAACTATTATTTCAACAATTGTTGTTAAGGGTTTAGTCTTTTCCTTAAAGTTAAACTGGCATTGTGCAACTGCGTCTTATGCCCGATTTTTTCATCGCCTTATCTTGCGGTTAAATTTACCTGTCAGTTAGAATGTGAACTGTTAGATAAATTAACCTTAGGTTAAACATGGTGAAGAAATCGGCCATTAGAAATCGGCCACTGTTCTATCGGTGATGATCACATCAGTATGGAATGGGTCCATTGTCCAAGGATGTTTTAGTCTACGACCGTTTAAACTGCTTTTGGTCACTTAGCTCTAGGAACTCCGGGGTTCTGACTGAAAGATAATTTAATAGGAACTCAACAAGAGTCAATTCTTGGCTAAAGTTGGTGACTTTACCTTAACGGATGAGCTAGGATATTCAACTGTGGCATTAACCTGAAAGTTTGGCCGCAGTGTTCCCAACACTGGTGATTTTTCACCATTTCTGGAGATTTTCACCTCTTATTGGTGATTTGGGATTTTGTAAAATAAGGAAATCTGTAGAATTGGTAAATCAATTTGGTGAATTTTAAGTAAAATCTGATTACTTTCTGGTCTAGCAGTACCTAGGTAGGGCTAGTGAGCTTTAGTTTATGAAAATAAAAAAAAATTCTAAAGCAAAGATGTTGAAATTACATTAGATGACATTATTTCTAAAAAAAAAATACATTGCGGAATATTAACAAATAAAGTGAAATATTTGTTTAAAGCATTTTTTATGTCAAGCATTGTCGTTATTTACAATTGCACTTGTTGGTTTGGTTTGGATTTATTTTGTGTACTAATCTTTATATTTGTGTGTGTTATTTTTATATTTAAAAAGGTATCTAGAATGTTTTTTGCGCTAAGAAATTTAGTGACCCCAAAAAGTTCGCATCAAAATGAAGTAAATGTTCGATAACAGATAACATACGAGCTAGACAGATCTGGTAAACAATTTTTAGTGTGACAAAATAAAAGAATTATTTCTTGCTACATTAAAAATTGCTTATCAGATTTGTCTAGCTCAACGGTGGGCAACTCCCGGCCCCCGAGAAATTTTTTTTAAGTGTAAAAAAAATTATGAAATAAACGGCAAATATTGAAAATATTTATGAGATCAACCTAACCCTTATAAGAAGTAGTGACATACCACCATTACTCAAAAAATCAGCGAAGCTGATTTGGTGATTTTCAACACAACTCTGGTGATATTTGCCTCATGCCTCTGGGGAACAACTACTGTTAGGAACACTGAGTCTGGGCGAGGGCGTTTGCAATCCTGAAGCGTCAGGATAGCGATTGCACCTTTAATCACTACAATTGGCCGCACCCCACCAATTTGGTGCTCAATTGGTTGTCAAATTGTTAGCCCAAAGAGTTCATTAAATGCTTCTACAGTTAAACCCGTATACTTTTAGAGTTCATTCCGTTCTTTTGATTTATCAAAACTTTTTATAGATATGAGAATTTCTACCTCTTTCTTTTTTATTTTTTTATTTTTTTCTTTGATTTGTCTTTTTTGTTGTATTAACTCTTTTCAAAATCAGATTCGATTGCACTTTTAAGGCCCAGTTGTACAATGCCAGTTTAAATTTAAGCTGAAGCTTAAACCCATAACAACGATTATTTCAACAATTATTAAGGATTTAAGCTTTGGCTTAAAGTTAAGCTGGAATTGTACAACTGGACCTAAGAGTGTCAAGACTGAATATCCTAGTTAAGTCCTTTCCACATGCAAATTATTCTTTTCAGTTTTCTTGATAATCCCAACTATTTTTAAAGCTTGCTCCTTCTATTCTGAAGACTACGAGAAAGACGAGTAAAACTGTTTTGAATATGCAGCAAGTTATCTGGATTTCTGGGGAAGTAAATAAATTCATTTAACAGATTTCTATTCGTCCTGCTATCTAATAGTCTTGCTTCGTAATATCAAGTGATTCAATTCAGAAAGACATGGAATTACAAATCATGATTTCAGAAAATTCTAAATCCTCCACATTTTGATAATGAGTTTAATTTTTCGGCCTAGTTTAGTCTAAGACTTGATTTTTAATTCCATATGGTCCTCTAAGAATGGTTTTAAATTGGATCTCATGCTTTTAATAGAAATATAAAAATTATGCTGATTTTCTAGTAACAACAATCTAGTAGTAGTAGTAGTAGTTTTAAAATTTATCCAACTTTTACGAGTAGGTATTATTTATGTTTTACACTTTTAATTATAAGTAGTCCTTATAAGTAATATAATAATGATACTAGTTTGTAACTTGCTCATGTCTAAGGTTCAAGAAATAACGAGTTCGGCTTAGCAGGAAAACTTATTTATTATTAATTTGACTAATTTACAGAAATAATTAAGAATTAGTCTCTGCCAAAAGAAATTAGCATTGTGCATTAATCACATGTACACCTCCGTTTATGGAATTTCAAGGTTCTATACACATTCGGAAAGTGATACAACGTGCTTACAGCTCGTCCATAATAATAGTCGTTCGTCCTATTTGACATCAACGCAGAATACAAATACAAACAAGGAACACAATCAGCACGCCGTTATTTATTTGAGGGAGAGAGCAATACAAATGTGGAGAGCACACATCTCTCGGTATCCTAGCAACGCATTGCGGCCTAGTTTGCTATTGGCTACTAGCTAGTATCCAATCAAACCTCCACGGCATTCATTCATTCATTTATTGTCAACGAAGTTCGTCAATACAAACAGAAAAGGTGGCGTATGACTTCAGCAAGGCAGACAAAGATGTACTGCGCTATTATGCCAAGATGCAAATTAGTATGTTAATGACGGGGAGGTGATAGTATAATTTATGATTGGCTGTAAAATATGCACGTGTATTTGTAGGTGCATAAATTTATGTTACTTTTATGATGAGGAAATAAGTGCTGGTGCTTCTTAATCTACGACGTACTGAAACCTATTTTACCAAACACTGTAATTACAAAGTGTTTTAATAAAAACATTACAATTATTATTATTATAATGCAGTTGCAGTATTTCGTTGAGACTGGGCAGTTTCAGTTTCATTTTCAGTGGAGGGCCCATCCTTGGATCTCCATATTTGTTTTTATTTAGATTTTTTTAGAAGTTTATAAAAAGTTGTCTTGTAATTTAGTTAATTACTCCTCGATTATTATTTATCGCATTATCTACATCAAATTGAAAATTAATTACAAACCGCAATCGCTTTCTAATTACAGTACCTACACGACAGAAATTTTTAATTACCGCCTAACAATATCCACTAAACGAAGTATTAATTTATTTACTTTTTTATTTTGGTCGGCGATGCCGGCGAAATTAGCCGGATATGACCTAGTAGGAAACAATAGACTATTTTTTAATGAAGTCATCCGTTAAAACGTCAGCGGAGGTCATTGCGCAACGCCAATAATGGTTCATCATTTGTAAACGTCGCCGTCATTATCTGATAATTTTTCATCTGACCGGAAATCGGCGCTTTAAGTGATTACTGGGAGCTTTAAAGCTCCAATGAATTGGGAAAATCTTTTTTATTTCGCTAAATTTAATGTCAATTTTATAACGAGCAACAAAGAAGCCAGCAGCAGAAGAACAATCGTCAATATATTGACGTGATTTCAGCCTGAAATCCAAAAGGGTACCAATTAATTCTATCTAACAAACAAAACAAAATGTATTTTTTTTCTTATGTTAACCATTTTGTCCTTAGTTTGATCATTATTTATTTAATTCTTTATAAAGAGTACCTACATATGTATACTAATAGTGAAATATTTTCTAGAATGTGCCTATAGTATCTTTTCGCACATGTAAATTAACGTTATAGTTTGTTGAGTAGTGGCCACGTCAAAATGCAAATTAACTATAACTAATGTGCGGCGTGAAATAAGAACGAGACGAAGCGAAAATTATGTTCCACCTCTGAATAGAATGTGATTGTAGCGGTCTTCTTTCATTCGGTTAAAGCCTTAACGAGATTAACCTCCGCCAGTCATAACTTATCATTAACTGATTTTAACGCCTGCTACGAACTACCACGGTTTAGGGTTATGATAGTTGTTAATTCTCGTTATAGAAGTCTTAATACAAACATAATGGCGGCAGCACGACTGAAATTGGTGAATTATAACGCCTTGTAAAAAAGTCTTATGTGTATACGCGCGCTCGTTGTAGGTACAATAAAAAGCAATCACGTTTATTTAAAAAATGGATAATTGAAATTAATACTGACAGAAAATGCAAATTATTTTCCAAAAATTAGTTCATTTTTTATTGAAATTTTACAGGTAAAATCAGGCATAGTTTCTGGTTTTCTTTGACAACTTTGTTCTCTGCAAATTAAGTCATATACCGAAGGATACTAAAAGCTATGTAATAACGCACGTAATATCATGATAAATAATGTGCATTACACCTAACAATAAGATAAAAATTCCACAAACTGATATCACAGACGAAAGAATTACTCATTGTCGTAGAAACGATCGGTTAGAATTACAAAATAGCATCCGGAAACGATGATATTACCAGCGCCGGATATAATAAACAAATATGCTCTATGTAAACATTTGACACATCAGAGGATGTTATACGTACGTGTTAATCTGTCAATATTGTTTTTCTAACATCTTCGCGTTATTCAAATTACTATTTGGAAATCATGTTCAAACTATGTTGGGCATATCCCCTAAAGATGTTACCAATTTGTAATTCCTTACTTCAATTCATCTTCTTCTTCTCTGACATTCATAATTAATTAAAACTTTGCCTGAAATGTGCGCTACGCCGATGCATAAGACGAGAACCAAAATTATACATCTTTAAAAGCGTGCAATAGACGTTTATGGTGTTACGCAGAGAATCAGAGTCGCTCAGTTGTAAAACTTGACCGTGAACTAATAACACACCGTTGCACAGCTGATGATGGATGCGTCGTAGTGTATTATCAGCTATGAGATTAATTAAAATCAATTACGTTCTCAAAGGTGTACACAAGTTAAATACTTACATCGAAGCGAACACACCACACGCTCGTTTTGAATTTTGTTAGACTCTGTACAAATTTGTGTTAATAATTCGTCTTTTATAATAACAGAATTTGTTTCTCATTAAACGTCGCACATAAAATAAAATTATAATAATTAACAAACCAAACAGATTAAGAATGTGTTTACTGATTGTAACGTCTTAAATTATGGTTGTCAGCATTCTTTTGTTGTCTTTCTTATTAGCAAGGTCTATTGTTATTCAAACATCAGCGATAAATCGAATAAACGACATACTATAAATAAATAAAATACGAGTTGAGGGTAACGAGTAATATTGGGCAATAAAAAGATGTTTATAAAGGACACGTTGCACATATTTACAATACAATTTAAATTTAAATTAAAGGAAAACACTAGGAATTTTTAACACGGAGATTAAAATTGTTTTCGTGTTGTAGTGGTTTAGTTGTTTACCTATCAAATCAATCGTGTGTTCAAGGAAAGGCAATTGTTCCTCTAATTTATACAAGTTGTGCAGAATAATTTACTTCAGGTGATTCGCATGAAATTGCCAAGTACGTATTTTGTAGTTCATATTTCAGCTGATCACATCAATTTCATTTAAAGGTCAAGTTCACGCCCGACGCCGCGCCATAACAGTCACAAAACTGTAAAACACATTTTACATTCTATTGGATTCTGGTTAAATGGAATCTATTGTTAATTGTTACTTCGAAAATACTAGGGTGTCATGAGCCGAGTGCTCGGTACAAATTCCGAGCCGATTCACGAATCGATACGACATAGACGTCATTTCGAATAATCGGGAGTTTCAAGCAACCGCTTTTCGGATAAAACGGAGATATAACTTTCGCCTTTTCTTTCGGATAATCCGGAGCTTCGGATAATCGGGAGTACATTGTATTATTAAGAAAAAAAAAAAAAACAGAAACAATTCTGAAGAACATAAAAGACGATCTAAAACGTCTGAAAAAGCGAATAAAAAATTGTAAACAAAATGAAAAATTTTTAAGGAAAAGTTCTTGTTGCACTTATGTTGATAATTTGCTTAATGGGTCTGATACATAGAGAGCGGTAGATAACTTCTTGGACAGCTCGAAGTGAACTTTCCAATTTAGCTTAGAATCGAGATGGAATCCCAGGAACTTTGAATTCTCTTTCAAGTTTTTCGCTCTGCCTGTGGAGAAGTGCACTGTAGTTGTTTTACTTTTATTTATGTGCAGTTTATTTGCGGGAAACCAGGATTCTGTGTCAGTTTTAGCTTGATTCAAGAGATGTTCGTTTCCGGCTGCAGTAATAAGAGTTGTGTCATCAGCGGAAAGGATGGATTTGCATTTTAAATTCTTGGGAAGATCGTTAATGAATAATAGCAAGAATAAGGGTCCCAACAGGGAGCCCTGTGCTATTCCACACATTTATGGGATCGCTGTGCTCAGCTTTATGATAGATTACTACTTTATGATCAATTATATAAAAGTTCATAAGATCCTTCTGACGCCGTAATGCGCAATTTTGCGTAAAAATAGTTTGTGACTTATGCAGTCGAACGCCTTGAAAAGGTCACACGATTTTCGAAAGATTTGTAGATGTAAGAGAGTAGGGAGATGCCAACGTCTGTGGTACTTTTGTTTTTCCTAGTGACTGCGATGATGAAAACAACAACAGCAACCAACATGGGCGTTTGGATAGTTCGTCAGTATCCGAGGAAGACTGCGAGGAGTTTGGGTTGGATGACGAGGACGTAGACGATGATGAGGAGGAAGACTTAACTTTAGCAGAAGACATTCCAAGTTCAAAAAAGGGAAAAGAAGACGTAGCCATATTGCTCCTTATCGATTAGGACAACTTTCTAGAGGAAACTCCTCTTTTGTTGCAAAATTACAGATTCCATGATCTTCTAGAAGATAGGTAATATCGATATGGGTCTAAAATTATTAGGATGAGTGGTGTTTCCTTTCTTATGCACCAGAATTACTTTAACAATTTTCTTTTTGATTGGAACTTGTCCATTTGTTAGGCAGCTGTTAATGATATAAGCCAGAGGAGTGCTAATAGTTTTCGCCACGAATTTCACGATTGGTCATTATTGATTGAAATGAATTTGCATTCAAATTTGACGTCTCGCAGTAATCCATTTTTTTTTCAAAATCTGATTTTTTAAAAAATTTGAGTTCGAAGCACTTCAAGAAAATAAATAAAAAAATAAGTACAGTCGAAAAAAAAAAGAAACTTTATAACTTTATAATTAAACCAATTTTATTGTTGTAATATCTACTATACCGGCAAATATAACAGTGTAAACATGTGCTTGAAACACTCTGTAGGTATTATCTTATCAGTTTTTTTCGTTAGTTTGTAATGAATTTTTTAGATACGAGTTTGATTTTTTTTTAAACACAAACGAATGTTGCTTATTTTTGCAACGTAACCCGCATATTCGATAATAATTATTAACCGATTTCTCCGATAATAATAAATATATATATAAATATATTCTAACGTGTTCTTTTCAGTATTTAGATCAATCGGCAACCTACGTGTTCCAAATTGAAAAAAAAAGTTAATTAAAAAATACAGTGACTAATATATTCTTAAACGAAATGTGTTTTCAATAAAATTCCTGTCCTACTTGAAGTGACAACACACAGTTTCGTTAATTAAAAGTTAGTAGGCCAATCAGGAAAGTTGTTTACGTAGTTTATAATACATCATTATTAGGTACATTGTGTGTACGTTTTCAAAACTAGACAATGGTATTAAAATATCCCTGTTAGAGAATAATAAGAAGATAATCACCAGACGTAATTACTTTTTATTTTATTTGTTCAGTATTAATTTGATTAACATCTATGTATAATAAAAAAATGAGTGAGCGAATTATGTACGTAATTATCTTTTATTAACATTACAATTATCTTTTGTTAAAAAAAAGAAGCATTGCGGACCTTGCACAAATCAGATCCTCTCTCCACACCTTTGTAAATACTTTTAAGAGCGAACACGTGTTTCGTCCGGATGTGGACATCATTAGCACTAGATTGACACTTTCAGAGGGTATCTGCTTTGTGCAGTGCATTTGTATGTCATAGAAATAGCGTTGGTATCATTTCTTATTATGTATTACATGTATCAATAAAGAATTCGAGTTCAGTTGCACCCTGTATTACTTTTTTTTTAAATCGATTAACAGAAATAAGTTTAACGAGTTACAACTAGCTCCATATGTATTAAACATTAAACTTTTTTTTCTTCAGTTGAATGAACAACTTAAATTCAAGTAAGTAAATCTATTGTTTGTCTAGAAATTTGTGCAAGGGCATCACATCGAAGTTAAAAGTCATAAGTGACGTTAAAAGCCCATTTGAAAATAAACACTGAGACACATATTGTCACACTTAACACAAAAAATGGACAAATATGAGTTCCGATCACCCGATTCTCTTCTAAGTTACAACTTTCATTAGTCAACTAGTTTTACGTCTTTCGTTTACGAGAGGAAGCAATGCTTCAATGCTCATTCATGAACGACGCAAATATTAAATAAGGAATGAAAAATCACAATAATTCTCTAAAACAAACTCATAGAGAGTAAACACATTACTTCCTTTTACGTTCTTTGAACTTTACATTGAAGATGAAACGCTCGTTGTTTTATTGTACATATTAATATTGACAAGTGGGCATTAATTTTCAAATTACTGTTAGGATTTTAATATTCCAGTACTTTCGTGTTGCCTAAAGGCAATTAAAAGAGCGACAACTTGAATATGAAATAGATAAATTTTATTCGTAATTTGTTCTACACACACGGCGCTAGAAGTGGTCACTCAAGTAAGTTTTATCTGGGTATCTCAAGGCAGGTAACACTAACGAGACCAAGACTGGTCCCTCCTACGCCTTGGTCACTTGGTCTCGCGGTCACTGTATCGCATTCCGACACCTTGATAGTCATTCAATCTATTTACACCTTAAATTGGCAATGCTGTTTGCTTAGCACTTCAAATGAGTACACAAAACACCGTCAAGTTTCAAATATGGAAGATGCGATAAATGTCGTTTCCTGTAAAAATATTTCCAAGTTGAATTGGTGCTAAGCTAAATTATGTAACTACTACCTACAAATAAAAGCGTCAATGAGCTTTAGATCGAGTGTCTTGGAAATTAATTAGATTTCTTTGATAGTTTATATTACGCTGCCTCTACTTACACGCATATGGTTTCGTTTGTCAAACAGTTTATATATCCGCTGCCAACTACTTCTTCTACTTTACTCATGGCTTTAAAGAAACGTATTTTTATTTTTAACTTTATGTACAAACAACTGATTTGTTTTTATTCTTTGAAAGAGTCGAGTTCTTGTCGCAAAGAATATAAAAGTAGCAAGAAAATAAATAAAATACGTTCAAGTAGTTTCCATTGGCTAAGGGACTCACTTCATACTTATTAATTTTTAATGTGTACCTATGTATTGTGTTGAAAATGTTTGTCCTTCAACTTTAATGCACAAACGTACCCTGCGCTTCATGTTTTCAGACGCGTTTGTTAAATATGCACAAATAAATAATTGGACAGCTGTCACTGCTCCTTTAGGAGAAAAATCATTGAAAGTCATTATTCATTACTTTTACTGAGAGAATATCAAATTGCAATGTCTTTCTGAAAGTATAAAATAATTTTTGTTAATCTTAAGGCATTAACTGACTATTTTGCTCTCACCAAAAAAAGAAAAGAAATAAGTAACAATTCTAGGATGTGTTGCTACAAGTCAGTAAGTACACTGACACGGGGTGCGTAGGAAGTAAAAGACTCGGTTCATTAAGTTTACTATGTTATCCGATTACTGTAAACACTACAGTTAAAGTTTTTACATAAATTTTCTCCCTTACAGCGGACGCCTCGTCCTTGTCCCGCAAGGAAGCTTCCGAAAAAGGGAGCGAGATGCGCGAATCGCACGCTCTACGGGGCAGAGATTAACGTGCACTAAATCTACGTGTCCATTGAAAAGTCGGTGGCTGCACGGGAGGCTATCTTGATCAAGCTGAGCTCTATATGACAGCTGAAGCCCTAGTAAAAGAAAGTACTGAGCGATTTCGATGTCAGATTTAGATTATGACTTTGCGATTTGTCGCAGATGTATAAAGCCACTTGGTCGGTAGGGATAAATTGTCGATCTCTTGATATTTCGAAATTCTTAATTTTAGAAGCTGAAGTAGATGTTTATCGGGTTGTGGGTGACAATAGAACCTTTAAGTCAGATTTAAGTGAGTTTTGGTAATAAATTGACACAAAAAAGTTGATGTAACATTACTCCTGTTAAGGCGAGGTTTCGGATTCGAATGCTTTGAGTTTCAAATCCAAACCCGGCGGTCGGTTTTTCAATTGTGAATAAAAAGTAAATACTGTGTGTATTTGCATGATGTTTGGCATTCCCCATCGGGAATGGAATTCCTCTGGCTTTGGCTAAATTCTAATAGTCTTTGCGTCCAGAGGTATGAGGAGTATTCCACAACCCAGTGCCTCACTTGTTAATTAAGAAAGAAACAATCCACTATTAACAACTCTTCGTCAACATATTAAAATATCTTATTTAATGTCGTTGTTATGTAATAGCAAGCAATAATAATACCCATGTCTTTAAAAAAAAGCTGATACTGATTATTTTGGCTATTTTTGATTATATTTCTTCGGTTTTCTTCTTTTCCTCCTTTCTGCCTTTTTTTACCATTAGTTTTTAAATTTTCTCGTTATCTGCTTGCGCTTTGTGTTTCTTCATTGTGGCGTTCTATATCCCGTAAATATGTTCTGTCTATTTTGATTCATCTTGAGGTGTTTCGTTTACCCAATCGATATTATGGTAAGCACTTGCCTTATATCTTGATTTTCCAATTTAATTCCTTCTAGTGTTATGTACAGGTGTCTCAAAACTGATGTCGTAGATGTGATGTTTGCATTGAAGTAGGAGGCAACCTATTGAAACATCTCTTGTAAAAATTAGATTTTGTTATAAATAAAAAAAATATACTTGGAATAAGTCGTTAACGAAGGCAAATCGAAAATTTTATCATTCTTTCATTTCGATTTGTATCAGCTTCCTGAATCGACTCCCAAAAGCATAGGAATTACGTTGGAGTCACGCGGTATATGCAAATATGGGTCTTTCACATTGATCCAGTGGCATAGCATTCGGGGGAGCAGGGGATGCAATTGCATCGGCTTAAGGGGCGCCATAGATGTCTCATTTAAGTTATCACTAATACGGTGCGATCCAAAATTATTTAGATAAGGGCTGGCTATGAAAAATAAAATCGGAGTCTGAACTTAATTGATGCAATTAATCTATTGACCGTCTGTCAAAGCTGAAACGTCGAGATGCGTTTGACGACAGTAGAAAAAATCTTCTAATTGAATACATAAGGTTTCGTTAAAACAATGTAATATGAAAACGACTAATTTCAAGTGGCACGGGATTGCCTGCTGACCAATGACTACAGTGTTCGAGAGCATTTAAACAAGTAACAGATTTGACAGAAGTCACAAAGCAAAGCCAACTAAAAGTCAGACTAAAACTTTCGAATCGAGCTAAGACTTTGATTTTATTTTTCTTAGCCTCCTCTTATCTAAATAATTTTGAATGGCATAGTAGAAATTTTTAAAAGCGCTTTATAGCCCATAGACAGTAAATCATAAGAAAAAAGGATGCTGAAAGAGTATTAAAAAATATTAATAAACAAAAGACGAGTTTACAAATAATCTCGCCACCAAATAAAGAAAAGAAAGCAACTTTCAGCGGACAAGCTGAACGATCATTTCTTGATTTTTTTTTACTGTAAACGCAACGTTATGAACAAAAGAGACTTTAGCCGATTTCGTGGTAAAAAAGCAAAAAGATAAAACAAACCAGACGATTTGCAGCCAAAAAGTTTGCGATGACATGCTATTGTCCGCAGTGGCCGCCATCTCGTGAGTGATAGCTGTATTCGTTGCTATTTGCTATCCACGGCACAATTTTCAAGTCAGAAAATACCCGTGCTATGTCGCGTTTATGTGACAAGACAAAACAAAAAAAGCAAGCAAGACTTTTTGCAATTCTAGCTCGAAATATGTATACAAAAAACTTTTTCTTGTGCAAATCTGCTCGTCAATTATTCCGAAAAAGAGAAGAAAAAACCAGTGACAAGTTTTCTTTAAGTTTCAGAAATAATTTTCTGCAAAAAATAACTTTTTTTGCGTAAAACTATAAAATTTCGTCACCAAACAAATAAAAAAGTCGAAATTATGACGAGTTTCGATGTTTTTTTTTTAAGTTAAAGAAATCATTTAATTCAATAAAGTTAATAGGGGGGGAGGGCTAGTGCATCAGGGCCAAAGACGTATAATTTAACTCTAATAGAAATTTAAAAGCGTTTTATAGGCCATAAGTCATAACAAAAGAGGACGTTGAAAGAAAATTCCAAAAAAGAAAACAAAAGATGATCGATTTAACAAAAGAAAAAACTCATCGACAAATAAAGAAACGAAATCAATCGAAATTATGATATTTTCAGTCGACCAGATTAACAAAAGGCGATTACGTTTTGAATTTTTTTCTTTCTACTCCAAAGGCAACAAAAATATTGCCGATTTCGTGCAAAAAAACAAACAAACGGAAAACAAAGAACTTCTTTGCATTTATTTATCTACTTCTAGCTTAAAAAATCTGAAAAATTACTTTGTGTAAATGTACTCTTCAATTCTTCTAAAAAAAAATTATTGACAATTTAGTTTCTTGTCTTGACTAGGCCTTTTTTCATAGTTCAATGAAGCTCTCGGTATTTAAAGCTTATCTATTAACATGCAAAGAAAACATAGGAATAAAATAAACGAATATAAATATATAAAAAAATATACGCACAGTCTGAGAAAATTTTTGATTAAATGATTTCAAAATAAATAAAATATAGGCTGTTTTAAGAAGTAGATTACTTTCTACAGTCCACATAATTCCTCCTCTTTAGTGTACAAATAAATTTTTTGATATCGAACCTTCTATATTTTGCTTTGGTTTTCTTTAGGTCTATTTTTATCTTTGCTACTACCACATAGTGATCTTCTGATATTTCATGTACGCTTTAATATCTTGTTCCAGGTTTCGCTTACCTACGCCTTATACAAATATAATCTAATTGATTTTCAATTTGCTTATTTGGTGATGATATTAATGTTACTTTAAAGCCCGTTTCACATTAACGTAGAAAATGATATTAAACAAAGGTATATCAAATTTTAGGGTTCTAGTGTGTGTTAAAAACAATGATAACAGAAGAAAGAGGATGAATTATCCTTTACTTTCAACTTTATCAATTTTTAATACAAGGCTTCGTCGAAACACTATGTCCGTCTAAATATCTTGACGAGAGTAAGAGAGATGTTCTATTGTGATGCCTAAAGTAGGTCTTAATTTCCAAAATTAATCACACCATAATAATCAACAATTTCCGCTTCTTCTCCTCACTCTTTTACTGAAACTTTAATCAGACCGTAAAGGACACAAGTAGCAATTTCTTTGTTTGTAAGTAGGTATCTGGTTTGAGCTTTTCAGCCAGATAATTGCTATTACGCCCTTTTTATACGGAATGAAATTTCAGCCCTTGCCCGCCACTACATATAATTTTCGGGATTGACGAAAAATTACGTTCGTTCTTTTTAGAATCACATTGACTTGAAAAATAAGACGAAATTTATACAAATAAATATATTAAGAATAAGTAAACATTTATAAATTGATTAAGACAATTACGTACGTACACTCTAGCCAAACCACCAGATATCACAAATTTAGACAACTGTGAAATCCAAATGGAATCTCAGATTACTTCATAACAACACACGAGACAACATAACTCAAATTTAAAATAATTTTATAACGAGAAAAACAGCATATCATAATTAAAACAAGCAAATGTTAACTTATAAAACATAGCCAAAATAATAAAATTAAATTCTCACCCTACCATAGTCCTAGATGCAGAGACGAACGGACTTTTCGGAGAGCAGCCACACAAACTAGGACATTCTAAATGTCGATTACGCCCTCAGGCCCACAAGATGGGCATTAGCAATCTTTACGATCAAACTGCTAGAAGCTCTCTGATCCTTGTGCTTTGCCACTGCCCCTTTTCTGATTACGTAGCAATCCATATGTGTGTGATTCAGCACGAGGTCGGCTAACAATGTCACTGCAGTTATTAGAATTTGCAAATGTCAATTATGTCTCATCTAGGCCAAGGCTCTTGATAAAGCGAGCCGCTGCCGGTTACTTACATAAACTTTATGTGGGCGAATTTTTCTCGCTGTCGCGTTGCGTTGAATTTACTTCCGTACTAGGCTTTGATAATAATTATAAGATGCTTGGATTTTTTCTTACATTAGTATAAAAGAAAAAAGAAAAACAAATTATGTAACCAAAAATAGTATACTTAGTGTAACATGATATTTGTTATTAATAATTTTTTGTACTATTTTCTCTTCACAGAAACGAGTGTAATGTAAAAAGTTCTTGTGATACATAACTCTATCAATACTTATTTCATTTTCGTTTCTTTCTCTCATGTCCATTTTCCCATTATTCTTTGAAGTTCATTATTGTCAGAATCTACTTTAGTTTTGATTTCTCCCATTGGTATGATAATAGTTTTTTCTGAAACTGTATTCATTACACTAAACAGTTGCTACAAAACGTTTCTTTAACTTTAAGTACGGTTACTTTTGTTGATTGAAGCATAGCAACCTTGTAACTTGAATTTACTGTCCTTTTTCTTTTGCACGTCATTATTAGTTTTTTGTCTCCGCTTCTTTCAGTTTCTTCTTTATTTTATTTTACTTCCATTCTACACCATCTATGTATATTTTACTGCTTCCAATTTTAACTATTTTTTCCTTTGTTCTTTTTAATGATTGCTTTTCCTGTAAGTCTCTTTTGTATTTTTCAATCCTTTAGAATTCCTTTAGAGTTATTATACATTGGGTGATTGTTCTTACTGTTTAAAATTTCAATTTTATGCGTATTTTAATTATATACAATTTAATTGTTTAATTTATATGGGTTATTTTATTTTTAATCCAATGTACTCCACTAAGCGCCCCTTTTTCGCTTGTGTGTGTGGCATCGCCACGTCCTAGTTACGGTCCTGCTCGTAAAGTCAGAAGATTTAATAATAATTTTATTTGGAATATATGGGTTGGTATTTACCCTTTGTTCTTTACATATAATTGTCAGTTGTCAATTGCCAAGAAAGAGTAGGTATTAGGGTATATCAAAACAAAAAAAAATCAGGATTGATATTTAAAAAAATAAACAATATGTATATCAGGTGACAAACAAAATAATTGCTAGACTTTACCTGGACGTCGAAAAAGCTGCTGAAAAACGCGTTCAGCGCAAAAAAATCAATAAAAAGCTCGCATTTTCATTAGTTCGAGCTACGGTCGCGTGTCGTGGGCGTAGAGAGCTTGCGCCCTTCTGCTGTTTTATCCAGACAAAAGCTAATCGGCTGGTTCCGAACCTATCTCCTCGGCGTTCTTTCGCTGGCGCGCACAAGATATTGCAGTCCGCGTGCGGCCGTTGTCTTGGTAACTGCGCAACAAGCGAACGAAGTTACACCCACCGCATGTGCTCTTAACGCAGAGTTACGTCCCATAACGTAGTCATCGGAAACAAACTGACACCATTTAGGGGGGCCTACTTCGATTATTTTCATGCCTGTTCCTAAATACCAGACGTTTAATTAACATGTGAAGTGAATTTCTCATTTTGAAGGATCGCTTGTGCCTCGACGCAATAACACCAGACATACCTACCTACCAGTAATTTTTGGTTGTTGTTTGTTATTGATGACATGGGTGGTGGATGACGACTTATTTATTGTCGGAAGGGCAGCAGCATCTGAATCGCTGATGTTCAACATCGAAGTGAAGATCTGCATTTCGTTGCATAAAATTTTAAATAAATCGTGTATATTGTTACGCACGAGTACACCACACCAGGTATTCCGACGCGAATCGAATGTGATCAGTTGATTTGTATGCATGTGCAAGTGCGCGTATCCATCAGAATTTGTTGTGATTTTCAGCCGTCGTAAAAAGCCAGCCAAGATATGAACACAAATATTCCGATTGTTGTGCTGTTTGCTCAGAGATTAAAATGACATTCCACTGAAGGTACACCTACCAACCAACAAAAGTAAACAGATCAGTTTTTTTTTTAAACTCGCCACACACAACATGTGGAAAAGCAGATAAAACAAGCGATTTTTATGTACGGTGTGACGAAATACGTTGGGACGCCAAATTTTTAGCGAACGATTTTGATGCGACGGCGGAATTTTAACTAAACTCTGAAAGGACCACGGCATACCAATTAGTTTTAGCCGTACGAAAATTAGAAAGTCCTCTCGTGAAAATTAGGAAAGAAAGCTGGTATTCGTCTGAATACTGAAAACTTAGAACTACCTAGTTTGCAATAAACGCATTCGTCCGTTCGATGTAAGTAAAGTGTCTTGCAGCAGTGAGAGTGAATAGAATTTTATGGAACTCCTGGTGCACCAGGAGTAAAGTGCAATTGTGAGTGGGCTATGGATACGGGGGCGTGCTGTTTGGCCCCCTCGGCACCACAACGCTCGGACGATCAAATTGTTCCGGCCCATCCAGGGGATTGTTGGAATTCACATCCGAATAATCATTCTCAGCCCTTTCTAGACGCTTGGTTACAAATGCAGGTTTGTAATTGACATAAAATTTTATATATGCACTCTGGATCTAAAACATACACCAAACAAAAATTAAGTGACATACACCCAGTCATAAAAAGTATACAAATTTACAAATACTCTAAGAACTTACAAATTTTCTGAGATACCCCAAATTCATAAGACATTATCTATTTTTATGATATGGTGTGGATTAATAATTGCAAATGTGTGTTTTTTGAGTTCATTGTCTTTCTTTGAAAAGAGCTAATTTTTAATTTGAAAGGTTTGGGTAAGGCCTGCGTACCATTGACTCCAGTGCAAAATTGGGGACATATTTCCACTTCTTTGGGAATCTGTGCTTTTGTTGGTGTTTCCTAAGTTTCATTTTCATTCCAGCCATTCTATGGAATTTAGTTCTCGACAGTGTCTATTCAGTATAATATTCCGATAGTTTTGGTTTTGCAAAGAGCTCATTTTTAATTTCAAGGATTTGGATAAGGCTTACTCACCATTGAATCCATTGCAAAATTGGAAGCACTTCTTTTGAAAATCTGTGATATTTTGTGTTGTTGGTGTTCTCTCAGTTTCTATGGAATTTAGTTTTCGTTAGTGTGTAATTCTTTCTGAGTGTATTGTCTTCGGAAAGAGCTCAATTTTAATTTGAAGCATTCGGATAAGGCCTACGCATTATTGAATCCAGTACAAAATTGGGGGCATGTTTCTTTTTCACTTCCTCAGTTTTGTTTTCGCCCATTCTTTGGAATTTGACAGTGTGTACTTATTGGGTATAAACGGTATGCCTTTCTTATGGTACCAATCTGAGGTGTATGAAGAGTATTGGTATCTATCTGGCCAGAGTATTGTAAAGATCTAGTGTTTTGTAATTAACAACAAAATTCTCTAGTTTTTCTTTTATAGGTACATATTTTTGTTGTCAAAAAACAAGCATTTCTAATTCCACGTTGACAATTACTTGCCAAACCCCATACATTTTGGAAACTATGGGGGTTCAAGTTTTAACATTTTCAGGACTACTAAATTCATTATTTTCCGATCAAAATTGTTTATCTGATGACGATTAAAGGTTTTCCTTTTACAGACGTTTCGTTATCGTTATTTCCACTGTTAAAAAGTTTTCGCTGCATGTTGCTTTCATTTTTCTCATCACTTTTTATAAAAGCAAAAACGAAAACATAATTATATTTTTGTATACTACTGAGGATGTACGCATCGCGTACGAAATGTACATTTAGTTTTTAATAAAGTTTTTGTGAAAAGGGTGTTTTCATTTTTGCGTTTAATTATATTTCACAAGTGCTCAATACATCAAACTTTTTATAAAGCCTTATGCCGTTTATCTTTTTAATTTCTTTAGTGTTTGAACGTATTAGCTCGTATTTGGTTTCTTAGTCAAATTTCTTGGGGGCCGTATTTATAATAGTAATAATAATAATAGGGCCTTTATTGAATAATCATAAGAGAGATGATATATGTACATACAACTTTGAGGCGAGGTTCGCCTAGACGGTCTTCCGCCTAACCTCATTTAATAATATTTTGATTCGCGGTCAAGTTCGTATTTTATTTGATATGATATATGATTGTTTGTATATTTTGTGAAAACTAATTAATTTTTTCAAATTCAATTTAAATGCAGACAGTGACATGGTCCTCCGAAATTCAGGGGTATTGTTATGAAGAGTATAAGCAAAGGATCTGGTAAATAAAGGAGTTGTACGTTGAGGGATTGTTAAGTATGAAATATGTATTGCGCAAAGAACGGTTATGAATGGAAAATTTAAATAGATATGATGGGGTGCGAGAAGCCAAAATTTTATGAGCCTTGTTAGATGATATCTTCGTCCGTTTCTCATATTTATCCAATTTGGAGAGATTATACCAGAAGAGCCTTCGCAGACCTAAAATAAATTGTACGCAAGAATTTTGACCCTTTTGTATCCGAACATCAGTAGACGACATCGCAGTAATTGAAGATTAAGGTAATTTTCGTTTTCAAATTTGGGAAGCTTGTGTTAATAAGTATAAAGGCAACGCAATGCCCCGTAAAATTGCTGTGTTAATTTATTAACGTGTGATCTAAATCTCAGTTCTTCATGCAAACTCTTAACTCCTGCTTCAAACTTAATTAATCTTAATTAAGATTATTTACATATGTATATACGAGGGGAGTTTTTTTATGTTATCTACCTAGCTATGAAAACAACGAGTTAGAGAACAAACAAAATTTTATTTTTCAACGGGAGAACCATTAACACTAACACGCTTATTCCAACGTTTTTCTAATAACGCTATGCCTTCGAAAAAAAATTCTTTTGGTAATTTGCAAAATAAGACTCCACAGCATTTTCCAAGTCATCATTGGATTCTCAAGGGTTTCTTGAGTTTTGGAAAGAGGTAATAGTCATAGTATAGGGGGCGAGGTCGGGACTGTAAGGTGGATATTGTGATTCCTCAAAGCCGCATTCATTGACTACTGCTTGAACAATTTGTGCTTTATGCACTCGTCGTGCAGAAACAGAGTTTTGTGAGCATGATTGTTGGTTTTTTTTTCGCGTGTAGCCACTTTGAAGTTCTTAATTCCCCGTAATTGTGGTCCCTTTTGGCATATACTCAATTAAGATAATCCCCTCCGCATCTCAGAAAACTGTGGCCATCACTTATGAACCTTATGAACCCATTGCATGGACTCTTGTTTCGTGGGAGGGTCCCAGTGGTGTACCCAGGTCTCATCTCCAGTTATAATTCTAGAGAAGAAGTCTTCATCTTGGGATAAAGCAGTCAAATTCTCCTCGCAAATTTGTCGTTTGCAAAGTTTTTGTTCTGACACTTTGCTCACTCCCAAACCTTCATGTAGAATTTTAAAAACACTCGTTTCTGATATTCCTATTTCTTTAGCAAGAACTGAAAGTTTTACTCGGCGGTCAGTCAACATGATATCTTCAACTTTGTTGATGATTTTTTCATTTAGTGCTTCCAAAGGTTTTCCACACTTTGGATCATCATGAATGGATTCCTGACCCCATTTGAACTGCTTGCACCAATATTTGACTTGGAAATAGGACGGGCTGTTTTCTCCATACTTAGCCACCATTCTCACATGAATATTCTTTGGGCCACTGCCTTCATTCGATAGAAATTTTATGACGTTTCTGTGTTCAAGTTTCAAATCAATCATGTTCACTTCTTTAAATTGACATATAAATGGCAATTGGTAAGCGATTGGGACCAAACTTTAAGATGACACTATAAAATGTCACAGAAATATAGCTGTGGCCCTCTGCCGATCTTTAGATGGGTCCAAAATAATGACTGAAGATGAGAATGCACGTAGATCCTCGTTAATATGACTTTCAAACATTTACCTATTATTCAAATCAAAATTAATATGTAATTGTGTGTCGTCTGCGTAGAAATGACTCACATATTTTTAATTTTTTCTAAAAATCGGCTGTGTAGGTTAAGTATAGAGGAGAACCAAGCATAAAACCCTGAGGAACACCTGACTTAGCATCCGACAGCGACAATCATCCATAACTCTTTGCGACCTATTACATAAATATTATTTTTATAAAATTTTAAGTATCGTATTCTTTTGTGAATGACTGATCGAATGTAATATGGAATATTGAGTAGATTAGAGCAATTTAAAAAAATTTAGGTAGTAACTATTTCTGCTACGTTAACATTTTTAAAATCACGCGTGAATTTGGACGTTTGAAGCATATTAAACAAATTGATATTGTTATTACTTATAGGAACTTTCAAATAGATTATGAAAGATTAAAATTAACGACGTATCTGGAATTTCCTGTTACGATTGACGTAGAAAAAAATATTCACATTTGAATATTTATAAGCATATTACAGTAGACTTGACAAGAATGGCGCTCAGCCAGTTTTCAGAAACAAGTATGAAATTAAAAAATAACTCAAGGAATACCAACAAAAATAATGTTACCCTAACATCGCCAACTTGGTTGAGAAAAAATCGCAAACGATCACGATGTCGTATTTTCAAAATTTGCTTCTATAGTCACACACTATTTTGAAAGAAATGTTCAATATTGAAAATACAAAAATCGAATTAAATTTAGATTTTTTTTAATGAGTCTCAAAACTGTAAAAGTTTTTTTTTTAACTTGGGATAGCATTCTAAAAGAATTCGATTTAGAAGGGGTAAAGTAAGTACCTACAGTGTGATTTTTAATGACTGAGGACTGATGAATATGGCGCCATAGATTTTGGAGTATTTCACGTCTTTAATATGGCAACGACGAACAAATTGATGTTAAATTTCAAAGCCGACACGTTATTTTGTTTGGTTTTTCGCAGACGCATTTTTGATGCCTTTACTGCTGTTTATTTTACTTTACTATTGACAAAGGCGAGTGAGAGAATCTGGGTGTTGCCAACGTAATAACAATTGAGTATGGCGGTAAATTCAAATCCTCAGTCATTAGAAATCACACTGTATGTATAACTTCAGTTTATCTGTTTGTTTATATTATTAATGTAATTTTTTGTTTATTCAAAAGTTATGCAACAGTAAATATTATGATACGTGCATTTATTAAGTGAGTCAAAGCTGTGTTAAAACGATTAGAATATGTTATAAAATCTACTTGAACTACAAAGTATATCATTTGATTTTTATATTTCAATTACAATCGAATTGTGTTATTTATGATTCCAATTAAATTGAATGGAATGATTAGACATTAATCCTGTCTGATAAACTTAATTATTCAGAAGGCAATCACAATTTTTTTTTGAGATTTATAATTTAAAATATCAATTTCTTTCCGTACCTTTTTTGGTGACGATAAAATCGGTGCAACCGTACTGCGGTCCGTTTTTCGAAAATGACCGAATTGCAGTCAAAATATTTCTATGTACGTGGCAGGATGTAGTCCTTGTCCGAACTGCGGTCAGAATTTCAACGTGGGCTTAACATTAAGGCTTAATAAAATTTAGGTAGAAATTTAATATAATTTTATATTTGGTATCGATTAAAATATAATTTTGACGACAAAAATATTAAGGGATTTAGGGCCTGACCACAGTTCAGTCCCGAAAAACAACCTCCTTAATGACCTTCTCACGTTTCAATTTTGACCGCAGTTCGGATGTTCCCGATAAAATGTAGCTTCTTTCGTTGATTTATCTTTAAGTAAGGTGCTTACCCAAATTGAAACCGAAGTCTACTGTTAATCAATTAATTAAGCAAATTGCATTGAAACGAAATTTTGACAAATTACTAAGTTTCAATAAAATAGAAATGTTTCCAAAATTATTCCTGCTTCCGCTTGTAATGTCGCTAACAATATTTCAATGTCAGACGCATTTTAACGCTTAAAGTCTACATGTATACTTACGCTATTTACGTTACAACAGGATATCTAAATATCGTCTTTTAGCAAATACGACTGATTACCTATATTTATAAATAACCGAGCGTGATAAATCAAAACGGGTACAGACAGGAAACGGTTCATAACTTGTCTCAAAAAGTTAGTGCAGAGGTGAAATTATCTTGAATTATAAACGTACTTATGAATCGAGGGATTTACGACAAGTACAAGAATCTTTCAATGGCAAATCCTGACTTTAGAATTGACTATAGTCACTAGGATTAGAATTATAACAAAATATAAAAATGCAGACTCTACAATCGCATGATGTTATTCATGTCATTCAAGTATTACTTTGTTGCTGATCTCTGTCTTTGATTTGTACATATTAAAAAAAATAACTTATTAAAATTTAATACGCGCCCATTGAGCTTGGAATTTGTTTCGAAATCAATTCGAAATAATTATTATGCAAATTATGAAATTGATGCTGATAATCAAAAGTAACAAAGGGAGCCATACACCGCGATAATAGGTCGAAATTGAAACCCGAAGTGCATCTGAATACGAAACGATTTTATAAATAGAGTCCTGCTGAGAAGGTGTAGGTATCCTTTGGCCATAGTTATTCATGCAGTCGCTTTTTTGTCCGCATGATGCCGGTAAAAAATTCACGGCAACTCTACGCTATTTCTTCTTCGGGACAACAAAGTTGCGCGCTTAATGCGCTTAAGCGAGACAGCCTGTATTTTGACAGTCGGCGTTCGGTCCCGATTTTTAATTTGTATCCTGCATAATGTATTAGGCGTTATTGCTTTATCATCCAGTTTTGCTGTGCCACAATGAAAGTGTTTGTGCGTTTTGAATATGTTTCGGTTTCTGGGGAGGAATTATTTAAAAATGTTCTTGTATAGTTGCCGTGTTAAAGTTAAATGTGCCCCGGCTATGGACCAAATATTTACCGAACGTTTTAGAGTGCCACAAATAGTTTAGTTTATTTTTCAGTGTGTAGGAATTCCTTCAGGAGATTAAAAAATATTTTCGATTATTATATTACACACACACACACACACACAAACAACCACATCTTTTTATTAATTTAAAACTGAAATTAGAAGTTCATTCTAAGTTAAATATGTCCAAATAAAAATATAATTTATTGTAAGTATAAATATAAAACAAACTAATTTAAAAATGTAAAATAAAAGATGGTGAAATAAAAGGTACTATTTGTTTCTCTCCTTTCTAATTGTTGTTATTATTACTATTACTATTATTGAGTTCGTTCAATGAAAAACATACTGATAATTATGTTTCAACTAGACGTCTTATTAAATTGTATATTTATTTCCCATGATTAGTAATATGTTTTCGCTAAGCGATTTTTAAGCTTCAATTTTAACCGTAGGTAATTATATTGATTTTAATCTTTTGAAAACACATTATCTGTAAGATCTGACAGACAAGGATTGTTATCGAAACAGGAAAATGAGAGAAATCTTTGAAGTATAATGGCATTAATAAAGGCCGAGTACAATACATCTTGGTACACTTATGCATGTATATTCACTTGATACTTTCTACTTCCCTACGTTTTCTTTGCACTCTTTTGTTTTGCTTAATTTATTTAAACCCCTTATAAAAGCTACTACTTACGTGGCTTTACAATTTTTGATATGTGTGTATTATAACTAAAGCACGGATTTAAGTGCAGGTTTAGGTCGTGAGTCATCTTTTTAGGTGGGCGTACGCGTTGTGGACTCATGACCTAAAAATGCACATCAAATCCATGCTTTAGTTATAACTTTTTGCAAGAAATTAACATCATTTATTTATTGGCATGGGTTCTTCTTTGTATATTTTATAACTTCTTAAATATCTAACTTATAATGTTCGCCAACATCGACTTTTATTTTTCAGCATACATTCGCAAATATGTCTTAAACATTTTAATGTTGAATAATGTCTACAAAAATTATCAATGTTTTAAAACTTGAAGCAAAGGTTATTTATAAATTATAAGTCATAGTGGCTTCTTTTAATATAGTATTAGAAATAGTCACCAGGGGAAGTAGAATAAGAAGACATTGTACAATGGTTCAACCCAGACACTCGGGCAATTGAATCAGCAGCAAAAAGAAAAAAAAATATACGGATATCACTACGAAATGGAGACGAGGAAATAATAAAAAGATTTCTAGAAGAACAGAAGAAAGAAGACGTAGCTGAAGCAGAACGCTTAGTATAAGCAGAAGTATGGGAAAGGAAGGCACTAGAGAGAATGAAGTAAAAATAATGTAAGCAGGACACTTGTCTTAACTTAGTTACTTGTTACTTATGTTACTTGTCAAAAAATAGGAACCATAAAGCACGTTCTTATTCGAGAGGTGTTAGGAATAAGAGGACGAGAAAAACTAGGGACCACTTGGTATGCAGAGTCCATATTTAAGAATCAGACTTAAAGAAAGAATACCCAGCACAGTTTTAAGACCAGTAGTTATCTATGGTTGTAGGTTTTAGATTGAATTAAGCAAAAACGATTGATATAGAAGTATGGGAGAGAAAGGTGTGTACTATGAAGAAGGAACGGAGGGAAAAAGAAACTTAATTTGTTAGGTCTCTTAAATTACTAATCAGGAATCTTGTTGTTGCCTAAATAAGTAGGTATACTCTAATAAAAAAAATAAATTCCTGTCATCCTAAATCAATTAACGGTTTTCGTGTTCGCATTTCCATTTAAAAACCAAATTCTTCCCACATTCACCGAGCTCTGGTAATCTCACGTATGTGTGTTAACAATGCCCTGAAAGTTTTAAACGAACGCCAGAAGGAAGAGAATGCCGAGGCAGGCAGAATTGGGAAACGAATACCAACATGTTAAAATTTAATCTGCTCGCAGTAAATAATTAAGCCGAACGTGCACAATAAATCGGAGGAACTGTGTAAATGAGCATGAAAACGGCCATTATAACGCCTGTTTATCAGAGGGCAGAGTAAATGTCGGAAACGTAAGTTTGTGGCCAGCAGTCCGTGAAGAATCCCATGCTATTTACACTATTACATGCTTTTTACGCTGCTTAATTACCACGTGCTTCGTGCTTTTGTTTTACAAGGATCTCTTTCCTGATAAGGACTTTATTGTACTTAGTTGGGTTTTTGCGGTAAGCATGATGTAATTTGGTTACTTTCTAAACAAACTAATAGGGTTCTTCGTTTTGATGTTATCTCAATTAAGGCGCGAATAAAATGTTAAGTAATACAAAATTAAAAAACTATACTTGGAATTTCTTGGAACCAATGGGGAAATTGTAAACTAATTATTTTCAATAATTTACCTTCATCACTCTTTAAAGTAATATAAGTGTTAATCCTTATTTGGGGCGTACGGTATAAGCATAACTTCAGCTACATTTTTACAAACGCGTGTGCAAACGTTCTGTGAAGTTGATAATTTCCTGTTTCGCATTCGCTCTATTTCATTCAATGTCGATACACCTTTTAGCGAATAATTGTTCGACAAGACACTTTACTTATAATTAATGGATGGCTTCGATTGTATACGTTAAGAGATGTTATGTGCCACACATATTTAGCATTGACAATGGCAATAAATTACTGTATTTATTACGGTATACTATAAATTGCCTCGATATATATATGTGTGTTCCAAAAGAAAACTTATGTATAATAAATTATGTGCGATTCTTTGAAGGAAGAAAAAAATGATCCTATTCCTTGTTAGGTAAGTTGTATAAGGCAAGTGACAACGAAAATTACTAAATTGCTCGAACGGTACGTCCTTTCAGTTATCATGTTGATATAAATTATAACATTCGCGGTATTTATTATAATGTTACTATTACAGCTTCATTATATACATTAATTTTACTGCCTGGTAGTTAATTCCAGTTCCGATTGCTACATACATAAATGAGTGCGCGAGCTTTCATAAATACACCCCTGTTAACAGGTTGAAACGAATTACCCAAGCATAGCAATTTTGTATGGGAATTTAGTATTTTTTCAGTCGGAAACTCTAGCAGGCCGTTTTAGAATTTCCGGTGCGCCGAAATTTATTGCGCGATTAATTTTCCACCGGAAATTAATTTAAGTGACCGCCGCATTTTATTCAATACACACTTGTTTGCTGCAGTCGGTGTGTAATAGGCATATTGGTTTCATGATTTTTTATCGTACTCAGAAATAATGAATTTAATTGAATAACGATTTCGGTTTTCGTTTTTAGGTTTGCGTGAACAACAAAAGCGTAATTAATTACATGCCAATTAAAATCATTCAAATATAAACAACTATGTAAATGAGAAATGGCTAAAGAAATCTGCATAAGAAAGCCAGCAATTCTCACATGATTGCAAATTGAAAATAAACCTATTATTTTAGAATCTAAGCAAGCTTTTTATTTATAGTTACTTACAGATATTTATTATCGAAGGCAGACACACTTCAGCCATACATACAAAACACGCTCAGCTACTTGCAAATGGTTTGTTAGTAAGCAATTTGCTTTAACCAATAGCGTTCTTAAAAGATTCTTTATTGTAACTATTATGTATTTACCTACGTAAAAACGACAGACTCCATCATTTTACGGTCATTAATTCAGTTAAAACATACATGACACGGTGATATGATAATTATTGCAACAAGTTTCAAGCCAATCATTATTTACACTTGGCTCTATTCCAATTGGAGCTGATTATGTGTTATTTGTGCTGCTGTACAATAAATACAGTGTGTTCAGAAATGATAATAATAATCTAGCGAGCCAGAAAATTCAAACGTCTTTCAATCATTTCTGAACGCACCGTATATACAAGGCAAAATAAATTTCAGCTTTCGAAAGATACAAATGCTTCTTCAATTTAACTTTAAATGTTTTAATTAACTATTCATAAAAGTCATCAGGAATAAGATTATGTTATTATTAGCTTTCGTATTAAGCATTCATTTCTTTGGAAGCTACTTATCGATTAAATTATTATTGTTAAGCTTTCGAATGTTGTACGTACTCGCATTAGTGTGTGTTGCTACATTATAGCAATAAATTAAAATAGAAAAATTTGCATTAAGAAAGATTAAGTTGCTTGCCTTAAATACGCAACACCTTGTGTGATATTATTGCACTGCGCCGCTATAATCTAGTTCCACTAATAACGGAATAATTGCAAGAGATTTTCATCACGCGGGCATTATGTAATTATCGTGTGTCACATAACGCATTATTACGAATTGCCAGCCGAGCACCAAGTGCTATAGTTACTAATTTAATTAATAAAGCGGCAATTGCCTCCAATAATCACAACGATTAGACACACTACTGGAGTAATTATTTCATTCCTTACGAACAAAAATTTCCAGTTACTTTTTCCATTATGTCTCGATAAATATTTGAATGCCTTTAGTTTCTTGATGTACAGTTAATTACTATTCGCAATCATTTTCACCAATCCCTAATCTTTGCCACTTATACCCCGTCTCATAACAGAGGAAGTTCACTAAGGAGTTATTCTAATTGGGGTTGCAAGTCACAACTTGGTATGATCCTACTTCCGAGCATTATCGAGACTACACAACGCTGCATCCTGTTACCACTGAACGAGATTTCAGCTTCTTACCAGTTGCTAAGGAAGTACCACCATTGCGAGAATCATACTAATCGCAAGTTACAATTTGGTATGTTCCTATTGCCAAGCATTATCAAGGTTGCACAATGTTGTATCCTTTTGCTGTCGAACATTGTAGGAAGTGTAGCTTTTTGCCGGTTGCTAAGGAAGTATTTCAGGGGATCATTTATCAGTTGCTAAGGTGGTACCTCAGAGGCTCATTCTAATCGGAGTTGCGAGTTACAACTTGGTATGTTCCCACTGCTGAGCATTATCGAGGTTGCACAACGTTCTATCCTGCTATTATCGATCATTGTCGAGATTGCAGCTTCTTACCAGTTGCTAAGGAGGTACCTCCGTAGATAGATCACAAATTCGATGAAGGCCATTTTACACCACCCTATTTTTTAAACTATTTCATTTGTACAATAAATTGTATGACAATTTAAATTGAATTAAAAACTAGCTGAAAAAATAGAACATGTTCTACCTCCAAACCGTATATGCAATCAAAAATTTTTATTGCAGAAATTGAACCAAATCTTGCATAAGAAATGAGGTAGTCTAAAGCGGCCTTGAGAATGACCTCATAAAGGTTTAGTAGCAGATGATTATCCAAGATATTCATCCGAATTTTTTCTTTCACGCTATGATTATTTTCATTGCACTCATACAATTTTGATTGCGGCTTAGCATTATTGTTGTATTTTTCATTTACAGTAATGCAGACACTTTTAATTGTATAATTATTATTAAAATGGTATTCTTCAAGGTGCCAACTTTGGACCTCTTCTTTTTGTACTTTTCGTAAATGACCTTCCGCTGTCCCTCACCAAACATAGCAAGATTTTAACGTACGCCGATGATGCCAAATTATTTCGGGTTGTTAACAGCCATGAAGATGCCCTTCTTCTTCTGCCCTTCTGGTGTACCTCTAATAGACTCGCTTTAAATGTTGATAAATGCAAAACCATTTCTTTCTCGTGTAAAAAATGCAAATTTTTGTTTCACCATCAACTAAATGATCAATACTTGGACAGATTCCACTATTATTAAGGATCTCGGCGTTATTTTTGACGACCGTCTTCTGTTTAATTACCATGTCAATGATATTGCAACTAAATCTATTTCGCTTTTGGGCTTTATCGTCAGAAACGCTCGTGATTTCAGTAACCCCACTGCCTTAACTATTGTCTTCAACGCTTTCATCCTTTCACAACTCCAATACGCCTCCCTAATCTGGTATCCCATTTATAATTGCCATACAGATGTCCTTGAACAAATCCAGCGCAGGTTTCTTAAGTTTCTTTGGTTTAAAGAATATGGTGTGTATCCTCTTAGAGGTTTTCCTCATGGAACCCTACTTATGGTTTTTAATAGCTTATCGCTTGTTCATAGGAGAAATATCTCGGCTTTGCTTTTCTTGCATAAGTTGATCCATAATGAAATTGATGCTGCTGCTCTCTTGGAAAACTTAACTTTCATGTACTGCGCCTTATCGGCAGAAACTCTTTGTCTTTTTATTTGCCTACCCCGGGGCAACTCTTTACAAGCATCTTTGCAACAACACTGATGTCTTCCATCTAAAATAGCGTCGGCTTTAGAAAAAGTTTGGTAAATTTCTATACCAACTTTCCTCCTAACTCTTCTTAATAACTTCCACTTCTGCGTTCACCATTATTATTCACACTTACTATTTTATTTTTTATTTTCTTCTTTCTTCTTCCATTTACTTTTTCTGATTTTCATTTCTCTACCTAATTTTAGTTTTAGTTTTAGTTTTAGATTTAGCTTAGGTTTAGATCTTTTGAAATAATCTACTGTTGTTTCTTTTGCTCTGTTATTGGTTCTTTGTAACTGTTGGGCAAATACATATTATTATTATTATTATTATTTTTTCTTGGTCAGTTACATTAATCTCCGCTGAAGCGTGTGCACTGGTGATTGCAATTTATCTCACCGAACCTTTACTCAACGCCATCTGTTTAAGTAATGATTGCATCATTACCATGACCTACTTTACCTATATCCAACAATCCAATGCCTAATACTAAACACATGAGAGTATTCAGGAGGAAGCGAGGGGAAGAGGTGGAGATTCAATGTCATCAACCTCCAAGAGTAACTAGAACAGTGACACATCCATGAGACTAGGATGGTGAAATGTATCTAATTCAAAGGGATTATACACTCGCCACGTGACGATCAAGTACGCAGAGCGAGGTCTTGCTTGCTTTTGAGGGTTTCTGATGAGGTGAGGTTGGTGATGACGATCGGAGCGCTTAAGGAAGAGAAGAAGCAAATGATGGACTTGAGGCAGATGTGAGAGTACCGCAAAATTGCGCCTGGCAGAAGAGAACCCGCACAATGAGGATGAGGAAATTCCGTTCCTTAAGAAGACCAATCAACAATTAAAGGCTCGACTATAAAATAAATTTAGATCACCTAAACGAGTCTGAAAAACGATTATTTTAATTACGTAGGCAAGATCTTTTAATGTATCCATTGACGGCCATCTAATTCCATTGAGAAAAATTTACTGGATTGCGCCTCCCGATCTCTTTCAGAAGGATAAACAACGCTGCTCTAAGTAGTTCTTAAATTTTTTTTGTTCGAAACTTGAAGCACTGTTTACTCTTCGCTTGATAACGTTGAACGGGAAATTATTTGGAGCTTGATCTTCAAACAAGTGAGCTGTGAATTTTTGGTTTAACCTGAAAGTGCCTGACTTGTCAGAACCGGATTTCAAGTGAATTGATCCGGCCATGCATAAGCTATAATAAAGTTGGCTATGATTATTATACTAACATCAATCGTTATTTAAAATACTGATGAGATGACGCTGTGTGGAGGATTTAATTGAATTGGACGTGTAGAGTCAAGTCTGGTCTACACATAACGTTTTGTCGTCCGATTAGGCTGATGCATGTCTACATGCACTGACTTGTCTGCCGTCTTGTTTGTACACAAAATTCCAGCCCATCAGTCTTTTGCGAGTTTTGTCAAATCTCAGTTCATGCAAAACGTTCAACTTCCGTCTACATGTTGTATTTTGTTTGACAAATCTGGCATGATTACGACAAGACGTTACGTAGACCAGGCTTCTGGATACATACCTACCACTTTTATACTTGAACAAAATATGATGTAATAATAGAGGTTACTTCTACATTACGATTTCTTTTCTTCATTTTCACACCCTCTAGGGTGATATAACGTCATTAGAACAGAATTGTCAACATTCGAACGTTTATATGTGTATACATATAGCTATAATTAGGTAAACTACATAGTGGTGTTAACCCTACTGATAACTTTGTTAATAATAAAATCCTTTAAGTGACTGACTCATTTATTACCTATCAATTTTTTCATAATAAACAGTGAGATAAAACTGTAATTAAAAATATGCACTTGGATAAAGTTTTAATGTGCCATTTAATAAGGCATTTTTATATGAACCATTCTGTATATATTTTATATTTTTCTATGTTTTTTTACTTCCTTTTTCTACAGATCTTACGAGTTTTATAATTTATTGGTATTTTCGAACGTTTTGTCCTGAATCTTTTATATACTTTGTATAAAAATTCTGTTTTTTTAACACCACTAACCAAAAACTGTCTGAATGGTATTCTACATACATAGTCCAATTTATTACCTACAACCGAGTTTGAATACTCTGGCTTTACTTGTTCGAAGTCAGTTTTATTTTCCTTGCATGTGATGGGGCTTCAAGTGGCCAACCAGCTGCTTGCCGCACTTGTATTTACTACCCCATTAAATCCCATAGAAAATTTTATGCGACGAAAATCTGTGCCCTCGTAAATATTTCATTTTAACTAGACGTGTACTTTACGAATCAAGTTCTATTATCGGCGGCCAAATGTAATTTATGGTGGTATTATTTTCCAGAAAAATTTCCAGGGAAAAAACGTTTATTGCTTTATTGCTCTTTGCCGGCGCGGTTCGTTTGAAATATGTAAAGGTGATGAAACCCGAGCGATATGAACAGTTTTATTAATTTTCCCTGAACACCTCAGTGTTTCACGTTGAAGAAATATAAAATGTTTTTCCTTTATTCATGTATTTTATTCAAGTTATTTATTAATGCATATGAAGATGTAAAATATGCAGTTATTTCTTGGTTATCTCGGATAATCCCGACCTCAGACATTAAAATTCTGTGTTAGTTGATGCTATACAGTTGTTAAGGTGGCAATTTTTATAGCAGAACTTAATTTAATAGAACCGTTAACGCAAAGGAATGTTCAGTGTTCACACATGTTTGTTGATTAACGAATTTAGAAAATTTTAATTAGTACCTTCGTATGAGTAAGCATTCTACTTTAATATTATTTATGTCCGCATAAAGCCGCACAAATTAAATTTTTAAATCACCTGGAGCACGTATTGCGTATCACTACTCGGACATTGTTTTATGTATGCGCAAAAAAATCCAAATTTTCGAATAGTAATGAGAATTTCAAGGTGACCCCTGCGAAGCGTACGTACAAACCAGTTTTAAATCAAATTTCGCTAATTTTTTCGACAGAAAAGTTTCTCCTGCTATAATTGGCACGTTATAATAAGAATAAGAATGCCCCCGGGCGAATTACATTAATTTCTTTCTCCTATTTCTCTAGCAGATCTAGTTTTTTTTTTAAGTCACTCCATCGACGCATTCCTTATATGTATTTCGGCTTTTATTTTTATTTAAATATATTCATGAGGTAACGTTTTCTATTTTTAATGACCGAATCCACATATTTCAAATTTATATAAACAAATTCTAACTTATTTGTTTGAATTTTATTTCTTATTTTTGTTGATTATGTTTTTGATTTATACTGGCCCGGACTAGGCGAGGCTATTGTGTTAAGTGTTACCGCCGAGGAACTGTGTAACGTAAATTATTCGTCTTTCAGACAAGCGAAATGGGTAACGTGTAATCTGTCGTAATAAATACATTTTTGTCGGTAATTAATTTGAAGATTTTTTTAGTTTATGATAAATCCTCTATCTCTTCCAGTATTGAATAAACTTTTCAATCGAAAATTACTGTCAATAATTTTCTTAGAATGATTTACAACAGTTTCACTACCGTTGTGAATAAATTTAATTTTGTTACTTTACTTAAGTTATACTTTTATAATTTTATCCTAAAATGTTTTTTTTTGGGTACCACTGTCCCAAACATTATACTCTTGATGATTTTCTGCCTTCTTCACATTGAAGTGTACGGGTTATAATTTGTTCTTGTCATCTTTAATTTACTTCCGGCTGTAATTCATCTGATGTAATTGTTCACTGAACAGAGAAATCGTCGAGTAAATACATAAATGGATGATAAGTAATAAAATGTTAAACTTTAAGAGCCGACATGGTATAATTTTATCAACGAATAATAACAATCCATTGTTGCTTTTTAAAGAAATTTAAAACTAGCATTTTGTGTTTAATTAATGTCATTCATGCGCGGGCATGTTTCAAGATCTAATTGTTTAATGGTGTGGAACGGATAGGAAACAAAGTATGATATTCCAGATTAAATTAAAAGCAACTAAACGCGGCTTTTTTTTCGACACAATTATAATATTTGCCTTAGATAAGCTTTAATGCTGTGCACACAGAGATTTATTTTTATGGAAAATGTACACAAGTTAGAAAATGCGAGTGAATCATTTCTTACCATCATCTTAGCCCAATATTTACCCTTCTAATATCTGGAATACGTTGTCGATTTTTTCGAGATAAAATATCTCAAAGCCGCACAACACATGTAACTTTCTCCGTATACGCGTTTGATAATTTATGTGAGCCGATGTCATATATTTTAACGCGTGCAGTAAATTACGTCTTGTGAAATCGGCCCGATATATATTTTTTTGGTTGTTGTTTTTGATATCGATCTCTGGCGGCTTTCGTTCACTGTGTATGTTTAATTTAATGGACATAATTAATAAAGCGTGCTTTACAGATTTTTTTCTCTCTTTTAAACGGTCGTTCAATAACTTCGATTTTTTTTAAATTCACTGTTGAAATTCGTGGTTGCAATAGAAATTTTGACAAGCTACATTTAAAAGGAATTGGGTTAATTATAACACAACATGTTTGCTCGTAATTTTTTTTTACGAACATGTTTGGTTACGATGTAATAGGATACCCTGATTGACTTTTAATTGCTAATACTAATATAATCGCGGTGAATTTTTTTATGATATACTTTATCGATATGCCTTATCATTTCACAAGAAAAGTAGAGCGATAACATCGACAACGATACACAAGTACATGTGCCATCCGCTTTATTTAAGTTATTTTAAGTACATGTGCCATCCGCTTTATTTAAGTTATTTTAGGAGATATGGCGTATGAAAGAATTAAAACTAAATATCAACTTAAGTAAAATAATGCAGAAAGCAGTAATCGTCAAATCATAAGAGAAGATAAGGGATAAGAATGGAACAGGATAAATACTAACAGACTACTGATAAAAGAAGAAGAAGCATTTTACTGGCCGTGTATCAAATGTAACTTAAGACCGTTTTAGACTACCCTATTTCTTGTACAAGATTTGTTGCAATTCCTTGAACGATTTTCAAAAATTATCTGTAAAAAATAGAACGTGTTCTATGTTAGGTACAGTAGGCAATTTTCATCTGAATATAGAATTGCAAACTAGATAATTTTTCTTCATTACTCTAATAAAATTATGAACAGATGAGGTTAACAATGTCGCCCCTTGAAAATCAGTTTTTACGAGTTTACTTTATGCTAAGTTTACGTGTGTGTGTTTTCGCTGCAATGTGCAGAAACGATCGTCGTTCTTCGCTAAATCCGCAAATATGTAAATACGCATAATTTGTAACGACCACAAAGAAGTTAATTGCCAGTGACACGAGTTCGAAACGGAATGAAGGGTAATAAAAATTATTCTTAGCGAGATGTGGGCGAGTAATATGCATATGCAATAAGCACAGTCGACATCTAATTTCAGTTATTTATCGGATTGTATTATTAGTTTCTCTCCCGCCGGTACTACTTAAATAAATGCACTTAAATACACTGTTATGTACCTTATGATTATATTGCTGTGAGAATTCTGTTTTTTTTTCATTAGCTTAAAGGAGAAAATATATAACAATCAAAATAAAATAGAGAGAACTTTAACGAACAAAAATAGAAGAGAATAATTTTGTGATCTAATTTATTATAATTTGCGTTTTATTCTACGGTATTATACAAGTAAACAGTATTTGATTATGTCACGTTATTAAATGAGTGGTTGCAACTTCCCGTGAAAGTTTTGTTGTTGTTACAAGTAGTAACTAAAGTAGCAGAGCGCTATCTCAAAAACAAATAATTAAATTAAGTAAATAATTAGGCGATAAACGTCTAGGTATAAAAAAGGGTGATTTATAATGGTCACGCTAGAGTTGCCAGATAGCGTGCGTTCCGGTAGATGGCAGCGTTTTTCCACATTGTTCTCGCTAATACATCATTTCCGGTACACGTCCCTATCTACCCTAATGCGCACCTCTTTGTTAATACACGTAATTACATTTACATTATAAATTAGTACACGCACGCATTTCTTACATATTATTAATATATTGTACGTATAATGTGATCATGAATCCTATTTTGTAACGCGAACAAGTTCCGAACTAAAGGCAGCTTGCAGTTATTTTTTTTCCCGACTTACAAATTCACATCTGTATGGAATCTAATTGGTTATTAATTAATTGAACTCGTGACTAACCAAACATGGTTTTCTTTAATTAATTTTCCATAAAATGAACAAATTAAATAATTAATTAAATGGCAGGTATGCAATATTAAAAAAAATCAAATAATTTAATGTAATGTTCATTGGCTCTTCCTATCCTGCTACCTTAATACCATCATCATGAACATTTTTTATTTTTATTTTGGTTAATGCAGTAATGACATAATTACAAGCAACATGAAAATTAGAGCTGCGACCTTAAAGAAAACGACCATAAATTTTTCGGAATTATAATTTTGATATAATTAACTCTGCATACCAGCGTTCAATGTCTGCGACTCTTTCGCTTAATTATAGCGTATTATGTAAATAATAGACGTTGACTCGAGTGCGATAACGACGAATATATTAACTTTTAAAACTAGGTCATGTTCACGCATAGTTCTTCGACAAGTATACTGATTTAATGGTATACGTTTTAAAATCGCGCGTAATCGATTGTACGTGAATGATTTAACGTGAACAGATGGAAACTTATTTTTTTCATCGGATGGTTTAAGCGAATATTTTATTCATGAGAAAACTATTTCAAATGTAGTACAATATGCTGTTGATCGATCTTTATTTATCTCCGTATAATAAATTATTTCACAATTTCTCATTAAGTTTTTATATAACCGTTGCGTATAATATTATGTAAATATACAACTGATAATGATATAATTATTCAGAGATATTTAAGAATTTATTGATTTATTTACCACTAATGATAACATGAGAATGGAATAAAGAAACTGTATTAACAACTTTATTTTTGTTCGGTTCTCGTCATACACTATGTAATTCACAAATTAACAAACCGGAATTAACATACCGCCTGTGTTTCGTTCTTGAAATCGATTAATAAAGAAATATTTTTATCTCTTGTTTTAGCTTCAGCTTGTATGTTATTTATCAAATCAAAAAAAGAAAGAGACTGTAATGTGATTTCTGCGAAACATGTAATAACATGATAATCAATCATGAGACCTAACTATTTAGACATCTAACATCGGCGTTAAAGTATTCGACGTATGATCGTGTAATACGAAGAAACACGTCGAGACATCCGGTAACTCATCATCCCCATGGTGATCGTAAACCATTCGAGCGCTTTATTTAACAAAGGCAATTTCAAAACAAAAGGAAAAGGGTTATTATTTAAAATATTTAACCGGAGCAAATTTCCGGCCTTCCCCAGATAACGACTTGCTCGCTGTCTAACGTAGCATTGAAATCTAATCGTTATTCCGTTTGTGCTGGTAAGTAATACGCTAATAACGGCACAAAATAAAGAAAGAAAGAATCTCTGCCATATTTTTATGGTCGATCGGATTGCATCAGAGCCGGTTTGTTTCGTGTCCGAATATGAAATATCTTCGGAGGCCGGCAATGGTCAGAGGATAGTTTAGTTGCCCCCTGCTGGTTGTTAATGGAGCTTCTACGCACATGGAGCACCTTTCACGTATAACACCCGGTTAAATAATTTCTATCCTTCGCTCTGACAAATACAGAAACCACTCTTTAATATTTATAAGACAATATGATTGTGTATTATGTTAACGAGCATGCGGTCTGATCGCATGCAATAAATTCTCTGCACTTATTGTTAGAACATCTTCATTTTTTTGAACTTGACCGACCCAAAGCAGTCGAGTTTTTATTTTTCCTTGTCGTTATTAAAATTCTTTACAAGACTCCGGCTGACAGTACAAAATAATCATCTATTTGATAATGTTAATAGTTAGCATTTATATTTTGTATTGTTTCATGTCTGTGTGTTTTTGTTTATACATTCTTAAATAGTGTATAGAAATCATGCTACGTATTTAATTTAATTTCAGTTAAATATTTTCAAAAAATATAACAGTTTGTGTTTTATCTCCACCTTTTCTCAATTTTTAATGAAACAGTCGGTATGTATTACTATAGTTCCTACGTTTTTATTTTTGATCCTTGTTTGCTCTTTTTTTCAAATTCACATCCAGAACTGCTGCTTAAACTAATAGCATGTTGCTCTGTGTTTTATTTCTTTGAAAGGGGATAACATTTTTACATATCATGACTATTACTGAGTGTATCTAAATTACTAGTTTATATTACAAAAAATTCTCTGTTTCTTATTTTTACGAATTAAGTTAGGTTGTATATATGTAGCCTTTTATTTTTATTTATAATATACATATTACTTGTTTAGAAAAAACAAAAACTGTTAGGATTTTTACAAGAATTTCAAGGATTTTATCGATTCGCAGTACATTTTATTACTTTTTTAACATTGTGGTCCCGAATCTGAAACTTGTTGGACACACATCCGCTCGCAAATAAAGATCGACAAAAATTTGGTTTTATACGTGTTTTTAGTACCAATAAATAAGATTGGGTCTGAGCTTTAACATTCTTGTACCGGCAATGAAATTCGAAGACGAAGAAGTAGATGTGGAATGTTACTGCTTTGTCAAAGATGATATTTAAAACTGTATATACCGGCTGATTCAAATTGAGCGTGCACCTTACAATGTTTTTAAAAGTCTTTCTAAAAGTTGAATTTAGAATTGAAGCTTATAAACAAGGTCTGATTAAAGTTAGTCAAAGATGCCGGCGTAAACATGTTATTACGTTAATTGTCCGGCGTCATAACTTAACACTTCTAGCGTGAAGTCGGTAAAGCCGCTCGTATATATCTGCAATGTATTGTGTTGTTTGACAGATATACGGTCCCGTTCCTGACAAATGCAGTGCCGTTATAAAAACGTAGACGGGAGCCACGGCCCACACGACCCACTCTATATACAGGGGTGTAATAACGTTCATATTGACAGCTGTAACAAGCACGCATATTTATTGTTATTCCGCTACCGAGAACCAATATGTCAGAAATTTGCATATTCAGTTTCTCAGCGAACTTTGATGCTGTTAGGTTCGCATTGTAAAATCACCGTGGATGAATTGCACCGGGAACGAAGGTGTTAAGCGATCAAACTTGATTTCTGTTTGTATTGCAAAATTGTATATTAGTTGCTCAAACAAGATGCGTATGAATACAAAAATCCAAGTTGCTGCTTACATCACATCCATTTGTTTTCTCGGTGTTATTCACCTTTACAAATGCAAATAACTCAAGATCATGGTGGGAACATAATTAAAAGTTCTGTACACTTTTATAACTATATGAGAAATGAATGTCTATTCCTTGAAGAAAACAAAATGAAAAGATACCAACTTCTATTAAAAGATACTTAATCAAGTACCCTTCAGTCATATCTAATCATTAAATTTAATGTTCGCTCTTTCTTATTTTTACTTTTAAAAATATTTTATAAATCTCAAGAGCAAAATGAAAAGTGATCAAAAAGGGAAGTTCAAGACAATAACTACCTTTTATTAAATTTGTCACTTTTTACTAATTTTTTTTACAAACGAGAGCAAACGCGCGGAGTCAAGTTGGAAAACTCTTTACCGACGACGGAACTGTCGTTTTTCTCCCCCGCGACGGCTGTTAAAGCCTTCCGTATCAATTTTGGGAGAAATAACTAGCGTCATGTGAGCCAAGCTTCTAATTGAGGAGTAGCTGCGCCAGATGTCAGATAAATATGGTTTTTATTCGTTTCCACGTGCTTTCTTCTCAATTTGATGATTCCGCAAGAAAAGTACTGACTTGCTGATTCATCGGTTTCTGGCGGCGTCAGTTGTGATAAGAGCGAAGTTTTTTCCCGCGTAACTCTAACTCGACACATTTCTAAATCACATCTCTCCAACCTGTGATTTTCGTTTCGTTTAGAATATAAACATACGTGGGAACTTAATTTATAGGGCTTTAAAAAAATAAATTTTCCTTACAGCATTTCCGGGTCCTTACATATCTACAGTTTATTTTTGATTTGTATTTTCAAAGTTCAAGAAACTATGATTAAAAAGAGGAAGGTATTGAATGTTCTTTTCATTTCTCTTTGTTGCATTGCATTTACTATCAACATGATTGTTTTGCATTTAATAACACCAATGTTAACAACTCTGAGTGATGAAGTCATACAAATCAAATATTAACAATAAACAAATTTCCTGTCAGTGTAAAAGAAAATTACTAGTATTATTTAAACGTAAGTGCACGTTTTATTAATCCATTACTTATTTAGACTATCATTATCTATAAATGTCGAGAACTGTTATCTCACTTTGCTAATAAAAATTATGTTGTATAATATTAATTTATTATGAGGAATTGCAACTTTAATGTTTCCACGAAATAATTCTTGATTATATAATACAGATAAACGTTATAGTTAGAAGTTGTCAAATACAATTGTTTCTTAAATAATACTGGTTAAATTTTGATTTAAAAAAATTGTTTTCTTGCACGATTATTTAAATAAATTCCGATAAATAACTAAAGTTGATGTTATCGAAAAAAAAAATACTTATTCTTTCTCATCCACAAAACGAAGAGAGCCGTATCCTCTAAAAACACTAGAGTTTTGAGAAGAATGCAAGTCACTTCTTCATAAAAGAGCCCCCGCTTCGATTTTATTGTGTGGGATGAAAAATCTTAGAACCCCCGGTATTCCCAAACGTCGTATGTGGTCCACATAAATTTCGATTCCCCGTTTTGTTTTCGCTGGAACATTTATTACACGGGATAGTAACCGATATTTTCGGTGTTTATGTTCCTATAAATTATAACGAAATTAATAAAAGAAAAATTTGTGCGCGCGCGCGACTTCGTTCGGGAATTTCGAGTTTAACGCGCGCGGGCCCCGCCGAATATCGCGTTTCGGTTCTATTTTTAGAATCACGTTTTCGGAATGTTCGCTTGAATTTATAAGAAATTTACATAAATATTTAATTTAGTGGAGGTAAAGTTTCTTCTAATGCTGCTTAACAGAATTCTTTTCGTTTCGTTGAAATTATTTCCCCCCCGAGACGCATTCATTGAATTCGAGGTAACATAAAATCACTAATTAATGCGCATTTAAAATATAATTAACAGCTTAATGCGACACGTGAATTAACTAACAGCGGCTCATAATGTACACGTTCTTGTTTAACAACAAATTATAACTTATGTACCTACACCTTAGCTTGCCTTTCATTTTAACAGCTTTTCGATTTATTGTTGGTTTTAGCAAAGAAGTTAACATATAAATAAGTCTAACGCACCTTGCGCAATATTATGTATTTCAAAATAATGTTTAACGTTACGTTTATGTTATAGTAAAATAATATTATACATAAAATATCTTCTAAGTTATCACAACAAAAAAAAAAGAAATAAAATTTAGTAATAAAATACACATAAATTTAACGCGTGCAACACAGTTTCTGAAAAGAATACACGCATACGTTTCTTCTACTATATTTGCCGTCACACTGAACAAATTTATACAGCGTCCCGAAATAAATTGACCCTAATTTACGGCGGCATATTCACATGACAGACGTAAACGTAAACACATTTGTAGTATCTTTTAATGCTAAATATCCGAAAGACCATTGACTTCGAGCTCTCATGAATAGGCCTCATAGTCGGTCAACCTAAAAGCGGTTCTGCTGCCTCCGGTCAAGTAAAGAACCTGCGTGTCACTACAAATGAATGAATGGGCTGCCTGTCTCGTAAAGTGTGAAAATGACACTGTTCTATTAGTCGGATGTTGCGATTGGAAAACCTTTTTGTGAAAGAAAAAAATCAACGGCCGTAATTTAACCTAAATTTTTAACTCGAGAGGAAATTAGTTATATTATGCAAGAATCATTTATTTAATTATACGTTGAACTTGACAATAAACGCAATATTTATGTGAATTCTTTAAGATCCACAACCAGGCTCGTACAGGAAATATAATTCTTACGTTACTTGTGGAATCGTAACGGTAACAATTTATCGGTAAAATAAAATGTATTTAAGTGAAACTAGAAAATATGTCGCGAATTGAAAAGGGAATGAATTTTCTGCAATTAATAACCTACCTCCAGATTCTCTTAAACACACAACGCGTTGCAAAAACTTAAAAGGACGGTTGCAACTGTGATGCACCGTTGATATGATGACGTCAAAATATTTAATTCCGTCCTCCAGTTATTCCACTTATTTTTTCAGAACATCCTGAAAAGATGTTTCTCAACCGTTTCAAACCAGTAAATTCCGTAACTTTACATCGCTTTATTAATTTTAAGTATACACCGAGACGATGTTATTTGCCATTCGAAACGTTTATTAACGCCGAACGGAAAACCGCTGATCGTTGGCTTCACTAAAAGCACAAATTACATTCAATCGCCTCTCTCAGATACAAATATGATGCTGGCGTTAAGTTATCTAGCGACTTCAGGTAGATGCAATAAAAGCAGAGCTCGGAGCACATCGATTCATAACTTTTAACGAGTATTGATGACCACTTTCAGTGTGATAATTTGATATGGTGTACCGCTACATCATCATTATCCAGGAATCCCGGGGTTAAAAGCTTTGACCCCCCCGTGATGTACGCTTAGATATGATTCTTTTTTCGATTGCTGAAATATATACGTGTGTGTGTACCTCATTACTTATTCCATTTATCATGTGTGAAGTTATTTATGCACGTGGCATATTTGACTCAAACGGACTCAGGCTTGTACCTGTACGAAAAAGCAAATTGCTGTAATATTTCTTGACTAAAACATATTTCGACGTCTTTAAGTTTATCATCGAAAGCCAAGTAACTTGTCAACTTCCATTGAATTTAATACATCTTTAACTTTATCTTTTCAGTTTAATTTTCCTTTTAAACAGTTTTCGCAGATGTGTCCGGCTTGGTTTCCCTTTCTTCCGCATACTTTTTAGTTCCTGGTTCTCTTCAATTTTGGACTTTTTCTTCTGGTGTGTATGTGTCCTATTTTTGTCATCAAAATTTCTTTAACTGAGACTACAGATTCCTCTTTCCTTCCTTTCAACTACGAGTATTTCATGTGAACTTGCTTTAAAGGATCATGAAAGTGGTTCCTTTTCAGTTTATGTATAAGTAAATAGAAATGCAAATAATACCCACTATTTCTTATATTAATTATTATTCTAATTAACACAGGTACTTAAAATTTAATTTCAATTATATAAAATTGGATATTGTTATGACGGTGGTTGTTTAATGATATACTAATTGCGGCAATTTTGACGGACGTCCACGTCAAAGCAAACAATTTTCTCAATAGTGCCAGTGTTGTTTCGTTCCGTCTGCATATCGATAGGCTATGGTGATCGTTGTTCCAGGGCATGCTCCGGTATAATAACTTCATTATTTGCGCTACCGAAGGGGCCAATCGTGGCTGACCATTAATTCTATGCACAATGGCTACCGCACAATATGTAATTTGGCCACGACAATGAAGGGAACTTATATAATTACGGCCATCCGTGTATTGAACTTGATTTTCAATCCACTGACGCACGTTAATCACCTCGGTCACGTTAACAATAAGTTAATGTTTAATAATTAGGTCATACTTTCTCGCTCATACACAACAACAGACATGATTCCTTACGTTGTTATACTTCCAATATGTGGTTATTATCAATTAACGTCAAAGTATTTGAAGATAACCCCGAAGTCTAGAAGTCTCTAAATTATGCTTAAGTCGGCTGATGTATTGCGTTGTCAAAATTTCTGATAAGACAAATCCTGGTAGGTTCAGAAAAAATGCCAATTTTATTCAATGTCATTAACTTTCTTAAACCAATTATTAATCGAAGAAGAACAGAAATCTCATTCGTACATATTGTTGTTTGCACAACAAAATAAAAGAGCAAGAGAAATAATAAAAACATATAGATGTAAGAAACAGAAACCTCGACTAAATATGAAGAAATAATAAAAAGCCAAATGCAGCCGTATCGAGGCAAGCTGGATGAGTTATCAGGTGAAGAGATGTGGCAGGTAATTAAAGGAATACTACTTAAAAGTGCAGAAGAAGCGTGTGGAGTAACAAAAACGAATAAGCAGAATAGAAGAACATCTTGGTGGAATGATAATGTAAAAACCTTCAAATGAAGAAAGAAAAATGGAATGAATACCTTAGAAAGAAATCAGAATCCACATACGACAATTACACCCAACAACGGCGAAAAGTTAAAAATATCAAGAGAAAAGAGAAACAAAGAAGTTGGCTTGCCAAGTATTCGGAGAAAAACTAGAACGAAACAGTAAAGAAAGCCAAAAGCTTTTCTACAAAGTGCTCAAAATATTAAGAACCGGGAAAACAGCACGTACCTACAGGTATAATAAAAAACAAAGATGGTCTATTACTAAGGCGGACGGAAACAACATTTCCAAGACCTACTGGGTGGAGAAGCAGACGGCAATGAAAGAAATGAGCAACACAGTTCAATGGAAGATGAAACGGAAAACCTAAATGCAGTAGAAGATGAAATAACAGAAGAAGAATTAAAAATAGCGATAAAAAAGTAAAAAAATGGAAAATCGCCCGGTTACGACAAAATTACACCATCTATGATTCATATCTAGGAAAAACAGGTACGGACTTGATCCTAAAATTATTCAACAAGATGTGGAAAGATGAAAAGATCCCGAACGATTGGGAAATGAGTCCAATTGTACCTGTTCATAAAAAAGATGATAAGGTGTGCAGTGACTATAGAGGAATAACTCTACTTAGTTACTTTAAAAGCATATGATCAAATAATAGAAGTGCGACTAAGAACAATTACAGAACCGACACTTTTAGATTCGCAAAGTGGCTTCCGCAAAGGCAGACCATATTTTTACTGCCAAACAATTACTTTCAAAAATACGACAACAGAAAAAAGAAGTGTATTTTCCATTCATCGACTTATTGTTAGTAATAGCGTCCGATAAAGTCCTCCGTGAAATAGTTTGGAATAGCTTCAGAAGTAGAGGAACAAGCTTAAAACTAGAAAGAGTAATAAAAAGCTTGTATAAGACCACCAGAAGCTATGTTATCAGTAACAACAGCTGTTCCACAGAATTTAAAACGAATAAAGGATTACGTCAGAATTCAGGAGCTGTTTACAATTTTCATAGATGAAGTAATGAAGAAATGTCATCAAAAATTTAAAAAATATAACACTGGGCTACAAAAACCTACAACCAGTTTACATAACCGAATGTGCGTTTGCCAATAACATTTTTATCATGGCTGGAGGTAAAACCGATTTAAAACGAACCTGTTAATATGGAGTGAAATGCTAATAGAGTGCGGAATGGAGATGAACCTAGACAAAACCAAAGTTATGGCAATAACGAAGCAACCAAGAACTCTACAGATGAAAATAAATAACAAGACGATGGAACAAGGAGATCACATTAAAGGACCGAATACGGAATAACCAAATAAAGAGTGAACTTGAAATTGAATTTGTTATAGATTAGCCAGATTTGCGTTTAATGTAACACCTAATGTGATTTTCAAAGTCTAATTTGACTAGTTCGGTGTAGTTTTCACTCGTGATATGATAATATGGAAAAGAAAACAAATTTATAACGAGTAATTTAATATTAAGCTTAAGTGTTGGTTGAAGTTGAAAATATTAGAAGCTTTATAAGTCATGACCGTAACTTAGTTAAGAAGAAAAATTATTAATCAAAACTGATCAATAATGAATAACAGGATGCGGTCTATTGGACGTCTCTACAAGGATGAGCTCTTTTGTTTAAATCTCAATATTTCGATTTTGATTAAAAATCTTCCCCAGGAGAAACTACCAAGAATAACAAGTGTCACACTAAGCTTAAGTTAAAAGTAAATTTACTTACAACTGGAGACATGAGCATTGATTAACAAACTTGAACATGATTGTAAAACATTAATTACATTTTAAAATTGTAAAAAGACGTTGAATTGGAACGACAAACATGTGTAAATTGCAAGATGATGATTAGTACAAAGTTAAAAATTTTTGTGACAAGAATGTAACCTAAACTTAGTTGAGATGAAAGTTACTAGAACATTGGTTATTTAAAATATTTAAAATGTTAGCATAAAAATTACTAATAAACTACTCAAAACAAATAAGGGGTCAAGTTTTCTTGCACTCGTCACGCTTAAACGAAATGAGTAAAAATTTTGGATAGTCGGTCAATTTATAGCTATCTTATAACTATCTTTTGTTACTCAGAAAAATGTTAGTTGTCATAGAACTTCTTTATTATGAAAGAGAGTCAGTTGAAGTTGACCTCTTAATTGTTTTGAGTAGTTTATTATCTATATCAGTTCTAAAGTTTACAGACTGTTCATCGTTTTGAATATATATCACTTCTAAAAAAAGCCTATTTTTTAAATTCTTTTCGAAAGTTAAGATTTTTGTATTTTCAAAATCAAATTGATGATCGTTGTTAATTGCATGTGAAGCCAAAGCACAAGCCACCTTTTTAGTTTTAACATCACTTTTGTGTTTGGCAATCCGATTTTTTAACCATTGATTTGTTTGGCCAATGTAATTTCTTTGACAATGATTACATGGTATGGAGTAGACTAAACCGCTGTTAAAACCCAAAGGTGTCTTGTCTTTGGTCATTGAGAACAAATTTTTGATAGTAAAAGTATTGTGTTGAACAATCTTTAGAAATTGGAAGTATTTGAATAAATTAATGATTCTATTACTTAGAGATTCTAAATGAGTTAATTTTCTGAACTTTATGTCATTATTGTCATCAGCACGAGGTGATTGGGATTGCTAATTTTGATTAATCAATTTAGTCACAATAGTTTGAGGAAAACCGTTGTTGATAAATAATTTAGATAATTTAGTTAGATTGTGAAATTCAACATGTGAAATGTATTTTACTCTGTTTTTGTCTGATATTATGACAAGAATGAAAATTTATGTATCTACCTGATGACGTGGGTTTCTCATACCAGTTTAACCGAACACTTTGATCTTCCATTCTTATAACAGTTGTATCTAAGAAGGGGACGTTATTGTCTTTTTCAATTTCTACAGTAAATTGCAGATGTTCATTGAATCTGTTAAAAGTTTTCAAAGTTTTTGTACCTGGTCTTCAGGAACCGACGTGATCAGGTCGTCAACATATTTGAATATGAAGGGTAAATTAAATTCAAGTTTATTGATAGCAAAATCCAACAATCTATCCATGACAATCAGGCTTATAGAGTTGTCAAATTTTTGCAAGTAAAATTGATTATTAAAAGAGAAAAAATTGTTATCAACAACAAAATTCAGTAATTTTAAAAACATTTCACAAGTAAGGCTACAATGAGATTCAATTCTGTTCCTATCTTCTGTGATGATATCAATAACTACATTAATCGGAATTTTGGTAAACAATGAGGTCACGTCCAATAAAATGAGAACATAATTATTGGGAACAGTGATATTTCTTATTTTGTCAACAAAAGTAAATGTATCTTTAATATTGTAATCTGTTTTTGAGCTGAAAGCTTTATTCAAAATGTTTGATAAATATTTTGCTAAATTGTAAGTGGTAGAACTAATGCTACTAACAATTGGTCTTAGAGGGACATCAGTCTTATGTATCTTTGGAAGGCAATAAAGCTTAGGACAAGTTGAATTATAAATAATTAAATTTTTACATGTTTCGGCATCTAAATTCTTTTTTTGTTTAATTTCATTTATCAGTTTATTGAATCTATTTTGTACTTTGCTTGTGGGGTCGTTTTCTACAGCCTCATATGTATCTCATATCTTCTCCTTGTTATTCTTCGTAGTTTCTCCTGAGGAAGATTTTAATAAAAATCGAAATATTGAGATTTAAAAAAAGGAGTTCATCCTTGTAGAAACGTCCAATAGACCGCATCCTGTTATTCATTATTGATCAGTTTTGATTAATAATTTTTCTTGTTGAAAATATTGATATCCAGGAAGAAGATCACACTCCTATAGACGCAGACGTAGTTATTTTTCCAACTGATACTGCAATACCTCATCCAAATTTATTATATTTATTATATTATATTTAGTGTGATCAAACGAAGATCATACTGATGAGGATTCAGGTGATGAGAATTTGGTAGAACGACCTTCTCAGAAGCCAACTGAGGGCATATGCAGAAATTGCTTATTCCAATGATAGCAACGAAAATACTGATACAGAAATTGATCCAGACGGGGACATACCTCTTTCAATATTGTGTTGAAAATCGACATGTTTTAAATCCCACAGTGCACACACAAGAAAGTGCAACACTTGCCAAATATTTTGTATGGAATAATAATACTACATTTAACAAATTTCCCGATTTCGTGGCGCCAGTCGTACCTCAGAATAATAATTCTCCTTTGGAGCTATTCGAACTTTCTTTCGATAAAGATGTTCTCACACTTTTATGTCATCAGTCATCATACCAACAAATACTGTAGCTACAATAGCTGACCTGCAGATATAACAATCGAGGAAATACTGTGCTTCTTTGGTGTCTTGATAATTAGTGGCTATGTCAGAGTGCCAAAACGGTTTATGTATTGGGAAACTGCTGAAGACTGTCATAATAACTTGATTAATTCCGCAATTTCACGTGATCGTTTCACATATATGATGCAAAATATTCATTGCTGCGACAATAATACTCCGAACGTAAACGATAAGTTTGTCAGAGTGAGGCCTACTTTTAGTGCATTAAATTTATATTACCTATTTTATTCTACTGAAGAAAACTACTGTATAGTTGAAGCTATGGTCCCATACTACGAACGTCACCCCACTAAGCAGTTTATACGTGGGAAACCTATCCGGTGGGCGTATAAATTTTGGGTGGGATCATCTAGACTAGGGTATGTGACATGGTTCGAACCATATCAAGGATCATTTCCTCAGGTATCTGTCAATTCTTACAAAGAGATGGGGCTAGGACCTTGTGTAGTATTGCGTTTTGTAGATGTAATGCAACAATCAGAACCTTGCATTAATTTTCATTTTTACTTCGATAACTTTTTTACAACTCTTTCCTTATTGGAAGTACTGTCTCGGGGAGGCATAAAAACTACTGGTACTATAAGGGAGAATAGGCTTGGTTCATGCCCTATCCGTTCGTCAAAAAAATTGAAAAAGGAAGAAAAAGGCAAATTTGAAACCTCCCATGCGATGTCAAGTACTGCTAACGTATTTGTATGTAAGTGGAATGATAAAAATGTAGCATCTGTAGTTAGTAACGCTTGTTCCTCTGAGCTGGTTCGTAAAGTAAAACGTTACTCTCAGAAAGAGAAGAAGAATGTACTAATAGGTCAACCAGATCTCATCAAAAGTTATAATTTGAATATGGGAGGGGTTGATCGTTCGGACCAGAATATTGGGCGGTACAGAATCTCTATACGAGGCAAGAAATGGTATTTTCCGCTCATTACTCATTGCATTGATATGGCAGTGCAGATTGCCTGGCAGATACATAGACTTAGGGAGGAAAAATGGATCAACTACTTTTAGAAGGGCAATCGCAACAAATATCCTGGCCCAGTTGTACAATTCCAGTTTCAATTTAAGCTGAAGCTTAAACCCATAGCAACAATTATTTCAACAAATGTTGGTAAGGGTTTAAGTTTAGGCTTAAAATTAAACTGGGCCTAAGAGACCGTCTAAAAGAGGACGTCCCAGATCATCTAATAATGCACATGCTTATTCTAGATATGAAAGAATCGACTATCTAATCATATATCAGGAGAGACAGATAAAATGTGTCAATTGTTATAAAAAAATGTAATTCAGGTGTTCCAAATGTGACATTGGTCTACACCCCAAAGATTGTTTTAAGGAACACCATATTCAATAAGCTAATTTTCAATATTTTTAGTTTATCTTTTACATGTACTTTATGTATGTAACAATGCAATTTTATAAACTTATTGATATTATGATAGGGTAGTCCGAAGGCTCACCAGCAGAGGACCTCTTTACAGCTTTCCCTTTTAGGGGTTTTCTATTTTTCTTTTCATACACTATCACATCACCCACACTAGGAATATTTAAATTAGAATATCCACTCGCAAAAAGGCGTCGACAATAAAGTTAAAGAAGGAGCAGAGATGACAATTTTTAAATTTGAACAATGATACAAAAATTAAATAATAAGGGGGACATTTCTGTTCACGAAAAGGGTTCAGCGAACATTTTATAAAAATTACATGAATGTGAATGTGAAAATAGGAAACGCAACTATTCGCGAAAATGACTCCGCGAACATTAATTAATTTTTTGAATCTTCGCTCCCTGTGGAACCGTCTTGTTTACATTTTTAAAACTCTTTTCTAATTTGCGACAGCTTCGTTAATCGATAGCGAAACGTTAATTGGTAGGGTGTATATGCATTGTCCGTTTCAAAGAATTTGTGTTAAAGTACGTAGTGTAAAAATAGCCACTTAGGCACAAAAAATATACATTTGATTCTAATTAAAATTGTAATCTAAATTGTTAAAACTTAAATTGCCTAAAGATCCGGGCTTTAATAATTACTTAAGTATTGCTTATTCCATAGCTTTAATGAAGAAATTCGATAGAGATGTAGTGAAGAGTTGTTTGTACTTAATTTCTCATAAGAGATATGTTGATTGTTTAATAAACCGAATCCAGATTTATCCGACTTCAATTTGAGAAAAATGATAAATACAAAAAATTCCGATAGAGAAATTACATCAGATTTTGACTAGAGAGTGATTCAATTTAATCTTGACAACTAAAACCCGATTGCTGCAATTGCGATCCAATGAAATAGTTTCAGTCGTACACGAACCGAGGTCTGAACAGATCAGTTTGAAGCCACGAAGTTTTGAGAGCCAATTAATAAATTTGTTGAATACACGGACCGAGGCCGAAAGGAAATCAGTTCATGCATTTGTAAAATGCTTTTAGTTTTTTTCCAGTCATTCTGAAAGGGACTGAAAACATCCGTTACCACCAATTCTAATATGATCCATGGAATGTTAATTCGACGCTATTTGAAAAAATTAATAATATCTTTTTGTTTCAGGTAAGATGTTTTCCATTTAATTTCGACGTCCGGTAAGTTTCGTTAACTTTACTTCTTTTTAATCTGCAGATCATAATCATTTACAAAATTTACCTTACCAGTTTCGTGTTCGGTAAGCTGAAAACGAGTAAGAAGCCGGGAGGGTATTAATTACGTAATTAAAAGTTGAGGCGAACATACACGGCGGTAATTAATTGCGCAACGTAAAATGACAAACTTGCTTTTACGGATGGAATAAGCGTAATGACATAAAATCGCCGTAAAGCTACACCTCCGTCTGAAACGTAATGGCGAGTTTTCAGGCGGGAATGCTTTAAAATTGCGGGTCTTTAACTAGATAATTAATAGCGGTAATCAAATGGAAATGGCATGATGTGGTAGTAGTGCTTAACGTGCGCGTGTGGTAGTAAAATGTGCTTGTAATGACAAGACATTAAAAATGCCCTGTAATTACATCGAAGACACCGTTTGGTATTGGCGAATGTAATTTGTGTTTTCTGAACAATTAAACCAGAAAACTTGATTCGATTTGGTTTAGTCGGAAATTATTACCGTTAGGAAATTGATTGTCTACAGTTTAATTTATTGTATTAATGTAACTATTGTTAAGATAACACAAATACGTACATAGTTTGTTCATTATTTAATTTTCTGCTTCTATCGACATCATGTTCGTATTTCCATGAAGAATTCGAATAGAAAAATAACGTAAGCATATGTTTCCTCGCGCTATTTATCTATGCACACATTTACGACATACTCGCCGACAGTTTACAGTACTTAAGCTTATGTTTCCCAGAAAATGTGCTAATCAGCGATCTCGCGCCCACATATTTGAATAAATTCCGGCTCACGCAGGCGCAGACAAACGATCGCCGATAACGATTGAACAAATTTATTGGCGACGATTAACAATTTTTTAACCTTGCAAAACGGAACTGAACGCGATAAATTACATCGGCATGTTATTGTGATGGAAAGAGGAAAGCTCCGGCCGCAATAATAACAATTATGAGGCGTAATTAATGGACTCCGACTTCAAATGCGTGTGGAATTATTAATAGCTGGTATTGTTTCGCACATTGTTATCTACATTTATGCAGCGGCCGGACAGAATGTTAAATAGGGAGAATGGTTAGTCGTTTGTTATTTACACCTTTTGCAAGATGTATAGACGTTAAGTAATTCTTGCTATACTTTGCTGAATAACTTTTAAGAATTTTTATTTTAATTAATTAATTTTAATTTAGTAAGAAAAACGCTATTGAAAATCGGACAGGAATTAATAGTGCGCCTATGAATTGAGACAGGTCAAAAAAGAGGAAGTATTTTGTCGTCCTAATCGCGACATGCTAATGCGAACACTTCTTCGCCGTGCTCGCCTGTGTCTCGCTAATAATCTATGTCATGTCGAACACTTGTCATAACATTTTTAAATCACTGTGGTGAACGTTTGTATGAGCGTATGTACAGTGATCATCCCCACAGATAATATTCGGTGAGTGTGCCTTTGTATCCTTTCTATTCGTGCCCGCGATGTTTAATACCATCGGAGAAGCGGGCTTTAGTTACTTATTTAAAAAACAGCCTGTGAATGTACTTCAAATTACGCTTTGTTAACAAGTTGAGGGCGAAGAGAAACTATCCTGCGCTCTTTATTTATTTATTTCAGTGTAATACTTCTGTTTGGTTGTCTAATTATCTAGTATTTATTTGTATTAAATCATTTCTATTTCCACAAACTATTTTTAGTCCAGACAGTACAGCGAATTAATTCAAGTCTTCCATTAAAAAAAACTGATTTATTTCAGTTTTAAAATTTACTAGACCGCATTTGCATACTTGATTACAAAATAATTTGGCTTTCGACCGGGTTCGCTTTCCTGTCGCAGGTTTTATAAGAGCGTGATTTAAAACGCTCGTTATATTTTGCGACGAAAGACTCAAGCGGACGAATTGATTATGAAGTTATACCTTTTGTTGTTAGTCACAATGTTCTATGTCTTGTACGTTTGCTTAATTGTGTATTAACCAACTGAAATATTTTATAGGTTTAATTTGTTTATTGCAAATGTCGTTGTTAGGAAACACCGCGCCTGGTTCGGGTTTTATAGAGGTCCTTCCACTCTCGAACATCCTGATGATGCAATTCCAGTACCAGTAGCTGCTCGAAGGTTCTCGAATCATCGAGAAGATTGATGGCGTCGCGTTGTCAATGGGTACGGGATTTTACAATATTAAAGAAAGTGTCCAAGCAATACATTTATTTTATTTGGTACATTTTTTTTACTCTACTTTATGTGTTATTTATTCAGATTTTCCATTCTTCATTTATCAGTCCCTTCTCACAATTAATCCATGCTTTGCAAATGCAATTTCGGTTGCGAGATATAGTACGTATTTTCCACGACACAATTTTTTTTCTGGAAATGTATTTTTTACCTTTGTATCAGTCCCATTTCTTTGGTTACATACTTTTAAGATTGAAAAGAAAATATAAGCAAGTATCATAATTACACCGAGCTTAACTTGACCTCCATTTAATACGGCACACATATACATAGAAAATATTATAGGAATAAATTAATTGAAACGTAAAGTTTAACAAGTACAAATTTACTGAAACTGTGCTCTAGAAATAAAACACTCACGTGACCCAATTATGGAGTTTTTAAGGTAACACTTCGCCTATGGAATTGCGTAAGGTTAAACAAATTAAAAATGGCATATTTTAATTGTATTTGCCCCTCTGTGAATTTATATGCTTGCTTAAGTTGACGTCCGTGAAAACGCGCATACATAAATCTCAGCAATTTAAAAAACGTAACAGGCTCACTTTAGGTACTTAAAGTTTGCATGAATCCCCCATTAAAAAAATAAGTAAACGAAAACAATAATGGGTTTTACTGGCATTAAACTGTAGACCGTGCGTCTAGAATTTCAATTACAATTTATCATTTTTGCACATAGACATCGAAGCCGGGCCGTATTTTATAATATTACGGCCATAAAAGATCCGAACATTAAAATATTTTACAATTAAAATTTTGCCGAACGGCAATACAAATCAGCGCAGGAACGAGGGCCCATAAAATCAATTCTCGATAACGAATGTAGACACAAGCACGCACATAATTCGCATGAACGATACATACGGTGGTGATCAGTCCGAACGAACCGGAATGAGCGATCGCATACACGTACAGCGACCTAAATACCTGGGGGATTTTGTAACGTTGGGTTGCCAATAGACAATACATCATGTCTGAATGCTGCATTAAGATAAATCACCAATGCAATCATGTGGAAATGTTGAGCGTATATTGTTTTGCGTTTGCTACACGTATGATTGCGCATAATGCTATTTCTGTTCACTTGAATGTCACCTGAAATGTTTTATTTTTAGTAATACCTTCAGTTGGCCTTTACAACACTGAACACATTTCTTCATTCTTCCTTACACATTTCTCATCTCCAATTGGTCAGAAAAAAATTGATAAAAGTAAACAGAAGAGAAATATACAGGCGATCCCATAAATAAGGGGCCATAATGCAAGGGCTAATGTTACATGAGTCCGTAAAAGTAAATGCATATGATCTGCTTCGGTAAATGCTTTATTGTGAAACATTTCGGAGAAATTACGAGCGGAATACGTCCTGCTTGCTTATAAATTATATACGTCATTGGCACGCAAATGTGACGTAAAACGATAATAAAACTGACCTGCTCAACATAATAACATGTATTGCTGGGGGTCTTTGGACTACGATCATTACGTCACTACTTATCGCGATGTTTACAGCAAGTGTACGAAATGCCTTCCGTTGGCGTCCATACGGCGACGAAAATTTGCTTGCACCAAAGTTTGCTGCTGCCAGTTCTTGTTGTTGCATCATCCACTGGCATCCACTGATGGTAAACCCTTTTCTATCGAGTGTTGCACACGTTGCACGTGATAGGGATGTAATAAATTTCCTCTCAGAATACAGTGCACAACAGTATGTGTACTGTTTGGATTATTATTATACATTAGAAACATATCCGCATATTCTACATCGTACACATGTTGCGATAAGCGCTTCTACATCAACCCAATACCACAAATGTTCTAATTAACCTTTGTGACTCACTGAAAGCTTTCGCCTTGCGGCATAATAGGGGTTGGGTTGCGCAGGTCAGAGAAGGCAGGTACGGACTCAGTATTATATTTTAGCTTATCTCCCAAACTATGCCGTTTTCGTAATATTGTTAGAGGAAAGGTACCTATCCACTGCCGCCGCGTGGCCTCATATTTATGGGACAGCCTGTAAGTATTGTGTTGTATGGTCGATATTTATGGGACAGCCTGTAAGTATTGTGTTGTATGGTCGAAATGCATTTTCACTGGAAATTTGATGAGGAGAATATCCCCTGGTTTATACGAACCAAAGTGTTTCTAACTTATTTCTAAAGCACTGTCTCCTTTACTATTCTTACAATTAGTTCAATTGGATACGAAAGATCCTCTCTGTATGACACAGAATTTTACTCAATATAGGAATTCATATATAATTCATTTTTGATGTAGGTAATGTATTAAAATTGGTAAACCAATAGACTAACCGAGTGAAAGAGTATTTAATTATTTGATCAACAACGATTATTTGTGTATTTATTAGATACCCGCCGAGTGAAATGAAAAAAAAAAGAAAATTATTTACAGAGGCATATTTTAATTTCAAGTTTACACAAACACGTTCGTTCGTTCGGGGGGCATTGCGGGAATTTCGTGAAGTTGTTTACATTTTTCGGTGCCCATGCGCGCGATGAATTCTGTCGGAAATAAAAAGCCAGCAAATATGGTCGTAAGTGATTCAGCGTCGGCGAGCAGCGGCAGGACTAAACGGAGATGACCCTCTTGATTGGCCACATACGTGATCAGCCACTGTGTGCAAACATGTGCGCTTCTCATTCATTTAGTTATGTATGAGCACACCTACGTGTTCTTCGTAAAATAAATGGATAAAAATACCGCGGCAATATTTGTTCGTATATACATTACGGTTGTAACTGTAACTTCGTCGTTTACGAACTTAGACTATCAATTATTATCGATTAAAGTTTTATTTAATTTTATGCTTTGCTTACAGCTACACTATGCCAAAAACATTTCCATTAATTTTTTTATTGTCGACATTAGTTGTCAAAATACACATACATATTGAGTGAATACATTTTTCATTTTTTGTACAGAGTGTATTCGAATAACACTGTAATATAATACTCGAGAAAAGAAGCGAAGTTATGACATACTGCGGTGTTTATAAGCAGAACGAGAGATTTTTTCAATTTTTTCATATAGAAATAATTTGTAAATAGTAAAAAAAATTTAGAGTAATGTATTATTTATGTTTTACAGGATTTGTTTGCATAATTATTAAATTCAAGTGTGTTTTTCAGATATATTAAGTTTGTGTAACTATTTATAGAAATAGGCGATTTTAAATTACATGTATATTATAGATAAATTATTTAGAATTTTTGAAATGTAAATACGTAAGATTGAAGCTCAGAATTGTAATATTTATAATAATTGATTTAATAATGTCATGACGACCCGACGTTTGAAGGAAACTGTAAGCGGTAGTGCGGAGTTCAGGTATTGAATCAATGAGGGCGCCGCGTGAGATATTGTAAACTAGAACGACCGGCACAAGTATCATTACCTTGCCTCCGGTTCAAACGTGTATTCAAGTTAGGATAAAATATCAACTCGGATCTAACGTAAGTAATCGCTGGTTTTGCGAAAAACCACGCGAACAAATAAAACTTCGACTCTCTGAACTATTTTACGATAGTTATTTGTTTGTACGATTATTCAGAATTTGAAATTAATAAACCGTTGTTTCTGTCACCTTCCACGGGCATTCTTCTTTATTTACACACACACACACACACACACACACACCCACGACACGTACACTGACGCAGGAAGAATCCATCGTACGAGATACACTGCAAAATACATCGGAGGAGCAGGAGCAGTCACCGACATCAACAAAATAAGAATAGCAATAAACAAATAAGATTTTAACTTATAAACAAAACAAAGATTTACAAAATGTCGACAAAAATTACCCTGAGAAAAGCAACGAACGCAAAACTTTGTAAAAGATACCAAATAACATAGCATAAAATTGGCTTTACCCAACGTGGGGCCATAACATAGCAAAAAAATTGACTCCCAAAAACGTGGAAACAAAGACATTTATGCTAAAATCTGCAAGAGTCCCATAACGCAGCATAAAATTGGTCTCACCCAACGTGGGGCCACAACACAGCAATACGTACAGGACAAATGTTAATAATAACTTCAGAAAAATCTACGTTTACAACAAACAAATGATTGAGAAGCACTGGATGTGATTTAAACGCGCTAGCTAAGCGAAGTTTAAATAGAAATGCAGATTTTTCACAAAATAATTAATTAATTGAACGAATTAAAGTAATGGGTCAATACTGCGCATATCTGTAAGGACCGTAAGATCTGTTAGCCTGTAAGTCAGTTATTAAAAAATGGAATTCTGAAGTTCTTAGTATGATACGGTTTCTTGTAAGTCTCTAAGATAATGTCGCAGAGACTTATGAGTAATCCTAGAGACCTAGGAGAAATCATACCTTCCAGAGAACTTCAAAATTCTATATTTTAATAATTGAGTTACAGGCTTATAGATCTAACGGTACTTACAGATATGCGCAGAGTTGGCCCATAAAACAGTAATCATAAATCATTCCTAACAATAACTAAAATAATATTACCTATCGTTCAAACTTTTTTAAGCCCGATTCTCTTAGCAGGGCCAAAATAACGACGTGAGTAAGTCTTTTGGCGTATAGGCGGCGCTGCGGTATCTGAAGTCCGGGAGTTCTACATGCAACGGTTCCGTGCTAAAGCGAGAATTTATTTAAATAATAATATGTAGTGATATAAAATAATACAAAATACGACAAAAAATAATAACTAATGCAAAATTTGAAATTCTGTATAGGTACTAAGTCAAATTCAGATAAGAACAAAATTTAAATACGCAAAATAAAAGAAGAAAGTTTTAAAATATGAAATGATTGTCCGTTGTTTTTAAGAAAACGTTAATTCGTTAAAACGTGTATTCTAACAATATCGATAAATACTGACAATCAATAGCTTTTGTTTTTCAAGCTACAGTTAAAATTACAAAGAAACAAACAAACAAAAGGAAATAGATTAAAAAACATAATCAAAACCGAAACAAGGAAAAGTAAAACACTAAATTCCATATTTGAAAGCTAAAATTTAAAGCTAGAAAAAGAACAAAAGTCGAACATTTCATACGACACACATAATTGACAGTCTTTAGGCCGTATACTTTATGCTAAATTTTAAAAGTTTGCTAAAATCTTTCTTTTTAGCCATCCTTTAAATTGTGAAACATTGTGTGAAACGTTATTTGTCGGCCCGGTTTTTTCACCTCCAGTTAACTTTATCTGGCGATTAATTCCCATAGTAACGATTGTGATCACAATTGTTACTATGGGAATAAACCGTCAGATAAACTTAACTGGAGGTGAAAAAACCAGGCCGGTCGGGTTTCTGGAACGTTTGATTAAGTTAATGGTCCAATTAAAATAAATATTCCTATGGTGGGTTTCATAAACATTAATTAAATTTAAGCATCCGTTAAAAGTAAACGTTACTATGGTTACATGTGCTGAAGGTACAAGAATGATTATTCTTAACCAAATGATTAACTTTAATTGACTTTTATGAAACCCAGCACTACAGTTCTAACATGTGTAGCCATAGCAACGTTTACTTTAACCTGGCCGTTAACTTAATGAAACGTTCCAGAAACCCGACTTTAATCACATAAAATAGAGGACCTGTTAAGTTCCCATTGTTTTAACGGAGCCGCTAAATTCTCAATCAAATTCTTTAAATTGTGAGTTTATCAGTGTCAGATGGTTGTAGACTTGCTCAATAATAATAATTCTTATTTTGAGATCCTGCAGAGTTCCAGGGGATGCCCATCTATTAACTAATTTGTATTACCCCATTCTCCTACAATAATAATGTGCAGCTGAATTAAGAACTGGATAAATAGGATGATTAAAAAGAGGATCTATAATCTTTTTATGTAAATATGTGGTTATTATATTAAGTGTTTTATCTTCCTTGAAATGACAAAGGGAGCTTGTTTTTCCCATTTAATATTTACTATGACTTGTCACATCCGTTTGTAGTACGGCACACGTGAAATGAAACTATTATTATTACTATTTATACGCCTGAACGGTCCAGTGGTAAGAGGACCGGCCTTGCAATCGCATGGTCGTCGGTTCGAACCGCACTCGGGATTTTCTCGGGGGTGGTCGGTATCGACTTCAGGCACCCTTCAGTATTGGGCATAAAATTCGACACTGCTTCCCCTTAAACGGCGGCGAGAAGGTTGGAAGTAACAAAGCCATGGAACACTTTACACACACTGAAATACACTCCCGCTCCTGAGGTCCTGACAAGTCTTTGACTTAGGACCCCGTTGGCCAACCACCACAGATAAAAAAAAAATTTAATCTAGCACACCAGTATTTCTGAATATTGATTACCATTAAATCGAAGATTAAATTCAGCATTGACGTCGTTCTTCTTCTGCTCTGGATATGGAAGAGTAATCCAGGTATTGCATGAATTTGTAACTAACAATTCTGAAACTTTACTGATGCAACGGCTAACTGATGGTTGACTTAAAGAAAATGCATATCCAAATCTCACATCGAGGAATACTAGTATTTCGCTGTAGCTCTACCGTAAACTGTTGCAGTAACTGCACTAAATTCAAAACAGTTACTATAATTTCGTAAATTTCTTGTAATTCTCCGAACTGTAGTTCTTTGAATCAGAAAATTATATAATCACTCGTACTATTGCATTTACTTATATTTATTATTATTTTAAACTTATATTTGTTGAATCTGATCCAAGTCCTGTATTAAAAAATTATGTATTTCAACGGGTAAAGCCATATTTTAAAATTTATTTATTAAGCATATCAGTACCACACAATGAAAAAAAAAATACAAAAGCAATAAGTAAATTTCTGCCATGCTTAAAACGCCAGGGTTTAGATAATCTGATTAAAAAAAAAATCAGTCCCCTGATCTACCACCGAGACCCAACAAATTAAACCCTAATGCTATGAAATAACGAGGCAAGAACGATATAAAATAAAGATAATGTAAAAGAAATTGGGAAGAAAAGAAAAAAAGAAGAGGGAAACATATACTTGATTATGGGGGAACGTACAAACAAAGCACATTCAATTTAGGAGCAACAGTTCAAGTTTCCTTTTGAAGGTTGACGGAGAAAGCTGAAGAAGTCCTTCCGGCAGGGCATTCACAACATCAACTATTTTATAGTTAAAGCAAATTATTCTATCAGAATAAAATTTAAAACATTAATAAGTCTTTTTTAGTTTACAACTGAACTTAAAATTCAGGTACTTTTAAGTAGGAGTTAAAATTTAACGGATAATGGGATAATTAGAGGAATTTTGTTAAAAATTTTAACAGATTTGGACATGAGAGAATACCAATTTACTTTAGCACCCTTCTAAAATTTAACAGGCTGTTAAAATTTAGTTGAAGAGATACAAAACACGGCCTTTTTTTGTCAAACTAAAATTAATACATCAAATAAAAAGAGAACAAACATTTTACGATCCTGAAAGCGAAACAAGAAAAAATAAAACACTAAATGCAATACTGATAAAGTTAAAATTTAAAACAAAAAAAGAAAACGAACATTTCATGTCAAACGCGTCATAATTGATATTCTTCTGCCTTTCAAACTAAAGTAAAATTTCAAATTAAGAGGAGAAGAAAATTTTTACGGTGTCGAAAACCGAAATAAGGAGAAACAAAACTCTAAATTCAATTATTTGTAAAGCTAAAATTTAAAATAAAAAAAGAACATAAGTCGAACATTTCATGTCAAACACACCATAATCGCTAGTCTTTTGTTTTTCAAACTAAAGTTCAAATTTCAGTTTAGAAGAAGAAAATAAACTATTTACGATTTTGACAACCAAAACAAAGAAAAGAGAACATACATAAGTCAAATACTCATGTCAAATTAATATTTAATTATGAAAATGGAACTCACAATCTAAATTATTGAAAAAGACACATGCCCACAGTCATCATCCCTTAATTTATGATTTTATTACTTTATTATGTTCAGACTACACAAGCTAAAGTCCAAGAGTTCGTCGACATTCAAAAAAATAAATGTATTTAATGCATTTTTTTCTGAGTGTGCAGGTCGCTTAATGTTGTAATGCATAACTGACTAAAAATAAATTAAATTAGTTTCTTTTAGATTTTGAATTGTCAACATTTAAGAGAGTCTCACGGTACCATGTTAAATATTGGAAATTATCATTCCATGTATGCAACACTAATTAATACGACGTTATTTTAATGAACATGCTAAGTTTCATCGGTTACAGCACTGTAAATATTAAACATCGAGTTGAAAACGAAGCGTTATCATAATTTCAACTTTCCGTCCGCACGACATACATATAATTTGATGAAAACACGAATTTACCGTACGCTTCACGTATCCATATAAGCAAAGTTGCCACTCGCGCTCTAAAACTCAAATAATGGCTTTCTTTTATTGACAATAATTAATTTACTGTTATTTCTTTCCCACAGGAATTTACTCTACCACAACTTCACAAATATTTACATTTGGCTTTACACTATTAGTACGTCACGTCTAATTTATGTTAAAAGAAACTGTATATATCGACAAGTAATTATTTAAACTCGACCCTATCTAACACGTTTTTCGATTTTTGTTTTGTTTTGTTTTTTTTTTCGATTTTGAAAGACGTGAACACAGTCGAAGAAACGAACGCAGGATCTGCAATTGTGAAAGAAATTCCGTTAAAATTGTTGCTCGTAGGTCCAGTTTATCAGGGTCACAAGGCTCTAGGCGTGAACTTAGTACCTATGGCGCCACGTTTATCCTTGAAATCTAACATGATTTACTCTACACGTCGTATTGTTTTTCTTTTAACAATTTGTTGATTATTCGCATGATTTAAATTATAGATCGCAGACGTATAATACGTTTCTAATGTGAAGTGCACACAATTATTTATGTACTTATGTTGAAAATTTTTATATTTGTTGTACGTTCTTTGTTTACAAGCACCGTCTTAATTCTCTCGTGTTGAGTCTTGAGTCATATACATATACATGCATGTATAATAACGATGAATTTTATAATACTACATGTATCGTATGTGATAAGTAAAGCCCGGATTTTTAGGCACTCAAAAAGAGTGAATTAGGCAGGCAAATATAAAGTTAATATCTAAGAAATAGGCACACTTTTAAGCAGCCTAAAAAATTTACTCGTTTAATAATTTCTTCTTTTCTGTCGTTTTATAATAAATGTACAAGTGAATTAAACACATAATTCGCCGTTATAAATGTATTGTAAAAACACGCTTTAAATAGGGCCACAAATCGGCGTTTAAATCAAGAAATTCAGACAGTACATAAGATGATTGGTCCTACCTGATAGTAGGTAGTCCGAGGACTCAGCAGCCAAGGACCTCTTTGCAGCTTGCTCTTTCAGGGCTTTTCTATTTCTCTATGGGGCTCTAAGCGAAGGGTCTTCTTTTCGTACACTATCACCCACATCAGGAATATTTAAACTGGAATACCCACTCGCAAAAAGGAGCGACGATAAAGTTAAAGAAGAAGCAAAGATGACAATTTTTAAATTTGAACAAAAATATAAAAATAAAATAATAAGGGGGGACACTTCTGTGCATGAAAAGGGTTCGGCGAACATTTTATAAATTATATAAATTACATGATTGTGAATGTGAAAATTGGAAACACAAACGTACCTGTAAATGATTCGGCTAACATTAATTATTTTTTTTTAATCTTCTCTCTCTGCGGAACCGTATTGTTTACATTTTCAAAACCCGAGCCCATTTTACAATTTATGACTGCGAGGTGGCGCCATTTTGTGTGTGTCCCCCTTTTGGTCCCGCTAATTTAGGTAACTGGAGTGACTTAAGTTGCCTACCCTCAAGGGATAGCCAGGTATTTTTGGATCTGCTCCGCTACTCTGCGTGGGTGAAGTTCTCATGCACCCAGGGTCTTTATTCCGTGGCTTATTTACTTTAACGTATCGTAATGGCCACTTATCTTAAGGAAAGTCAGTATTTTAGTCAGTCAGTTTGTCGCTTGGGCCCCTTATCGACTGAGATTGTTTATATTAGCAATTAAAGCATGAAATTCTTTCGTGAATAAACGTGAAGTAATTTTATTTAAATTAAAAAATGTTGATTTTCAATTTTCGCAATGCGTGTGTCCATTCACAGAAAAAATAATTACACAGTAATTACCCATTTTAGGCATAAAATAGTCAAGAATACAATTTGTAACATTCGAGTAATCACCTGCCCTTTTCGATTTAAAAAAATCGCTCAATTTTTTTTATAATAGAAATGTTAAACTTGTAAACTATTAATGACTTCGTTCGCTCCGACATTATTAAACACATAAACGAAGTCACGAAGTACTTAATAATAACAACAATGTTTAAAAAAATGTGCGGACTCGAAACGACCAGCTCGCGAAATCTTACTTTCGTTGTTGGTAACACTTGCGTGTCATCATGACCAGTTTTCCCAAACCGCAAACAGTTGTAATTTTATAAATCACCGCACGTATGCAATAGTTTGGTCTACATACTTTTTCGTATTTCTCGGAATAAAATCACTTTGCATTCACGATTTGCGCCGGCTTTTGTCGTAATTGAATTTCAATTGTTTCTTTTTTTTTATGAATCTATTCACTCGACATTGAATTGTATATCGAATTTAAAATACGACAAAAACAAGAGATGGAGAAATTAAGACCGCGATAGTAATTTTTAATTGGCGTTCAAGTTCAAAATTGCATTTACAATTACAACTATAAACAGTAGATAATTTTATCAACATTTTGGTTTGCTTTCCTTCAAATGATTAACTATCGGTATTAACTAACACACGTATGAATAATGGTCTATTCTAATTTTTTTTGTTATCACGCAGTGATATGATCGTCGTAAATAAGTTAATAGTTTCCGTGTTTCAGTAATGAATTTAAAGATAAATTTTATTGAGTTATGTGTCTGTCAGCTTTTAAAAAAAAAGTGTAATCATCAGGTGAAATGAAGTTACTACGTTGCAGTTCTAAATTAGAAGATCATTGATTGAGAATGACAGCGAATTGATTAGTTTCCTTATTGGAAGCCGTTATGTAGCCTAATCGCGTTGTCAAGTTATTTAATTATTTTTATCGGCAACTTGTCCGAGTCCCGACCATGTTTAAATACTTCTAATTGTAACTGGTGTAACGGTAAGGCCTGTTAACTGCAACAATAAGAGTGCATTTGTAAGTTAATTATTGCAGCCAGATATCATCGTTAAATTGTGCATTCTTAATTGATCGCTTATTGTGCTCGCGCAAATTGAAAATTCATCGTCGTGAAGCTTATGGTTGTGCGCGTCCGTTATACGGGTTACATGCGCAAGATATGGATCTTATTTATTGTTATTTTAACGGGTACGTTGCGATGGTTTTTTGGAACGCGCGCGTATTTATTTATTCCTGATTCACGTGTTTACGAGCCATTGTTTAACTTTTTTTTTATTATGCGCTTCGAAATGAGACATGCGTTTGTTATTTCCGTTTACATCACATACAATTTTTTTTTCTTTTCAACTAATTATGTATATATCTGATCGTAAAATTTTGAATACGTTACATAAAATACGTTGCCGACAGTATTCGCGCTAATCGCCGCATGCTAATGCGAACACTTCTGCGCTGTGCTCGCCTGTGTCTCACTAATGATAGACGTCATTTCGAACACTTGTTATTACATTATTAAATTACTGTGGTGAACGTTTATTTAAGGACATTTAAGTAGCGACATCTTTCGATCGCTATATGATATATGATCGCGTATGATATAGTGATCATCCCTACAGATAATACTCAATGAACATGCCATGGTATCCTATTCACGCGTACTATGTTTACTACGATCGGAAAAGTGGGCCCATAAGTTTTTTGTTGTGACAGAATGTTTTTTGTATTTTTTCGTGTTCTATGTGCTTTCACATTAATGTAGTTAAAATTTCTATACTTATTCATCCTGTATAAATAAAACATTTATACAGGCTCTATCATAACGTCCGACAAATATTCACACCACGCAATGCTACGTTGAAAACTATACAGAAAATTATAGTACCACTTTCCTCTTAAGTATCTGGTTGTGGAGTTATTGAGAGTTGAAAATCGATTTTTGTTTCAGTAAGGTGCGATGAATCTACCTAATTTTGTCAAGAAGGATATTTAAACAATAGATTAGTAACTAAATATTATTTTCACCTTTTCTCCCCCCGGTTTACTTCTAATTTTTATTTTGCTAAAGCAAATTCTTTGCATTTTGCATTTTATAATCTGGGACGATGTTGCAACTGTGTAAATGTGTATCCAGGTAACCTAAAAATCAACGTCAAATTTGAAGTGTATATTACTCGAAACATTAACATAACCCCCCTATTCTGTAACTCATAACGACATCGTTAGATACCGATAATCGTTAAGTGACATATTTTGACCAATCAGTACATAGAAATGCGTTCTATCTAAGCACTGATTGGTCAAAATATACCTCTTTTGGTCTTCTTGCAGAATTGAGCAGAGGCTTCCCTTTTTTTTTCTTGGAGGCTGATTTATTATTTTGGCAGTAAAAAGATAAAAATGTCCAAAACTTTTGATAAAGCGAACAACTCAGTTTTCGAAACGTCAAGTGAGTACTTTATGCTTCAAGTGTTCAAGATTTGGTCACATTTCAACAAATTGCAAAAATGCAATAACCTGCGCGATTTGTTCTGGAAGTCACGAGAGCAAACAATGCATATACCAACGATATTAAATAATGCATAAATTGTGTTACAGCAAACCAAAAATTAAGCTTAAAATTAGACGAAGAACATTTCTCTTGGGATACGAATTGTCCATGTTATAAAAGAATTGAGCATTTACAAAAAAAATAAGTAACATGTAGCAATTAATGAATTAAGGAGTGTTAAATAAGTATAGAATGTCTTAACGTCATCCAATGACATTACTGTACAAATCCAAAACACATCTTTAATTACAAGAAACAGAAGACAAATATTTTTCAATTTTAAACACCAATGTTCAATCCACTCTTTGATCAAATTACGTAGTAAAGTTAAACTAGAAAATTATATGCTTTGACAGCACATGGCCGCCTTGCATTGGGAAGACTTATTATGTGGCGAACTGGCTTCAATTTGTCAATCCTACTGCAATATCAGATGAACAAGCGATCGAAAGATGTCGCTACTTAAATGTCCATTACAAAATTATAGTGTCGGAGCAAGTTATAGCAAGATAAGAATTTTGAACTAGCTGCAATTCACATTCCTTTAAGAAATAGTATAATTTTGGTCTTACAGTATCTTACATTAAGATTAATCTTTTTGTAGGAATGGATTCTTTTTGGAATCTAAATCTGGCCAACTATGATTTAAATAAAAAGTAGTGTTTCAAGTAAAGTCATAGTAGCGATGAAGATAGAGAAAAAAAGTATTTAAGAAAGTTGTCCAAATACGAAGTTTCGCTGAAAAATTTTTAATTTTAAGTTTTAAAATATTTAATAGTGTAACAAAATTATTATTTCATAGTTAATGTATTTTTCAATTTTTTCAATGAGTTTACACAAAAATGCATAAAAATTAAAAATTAAAATTTTTCAGCGAAACTTCGTGTTTGGAGTATTTTAGTGGTTAGCAATAACTTTCTTAAATACTTTTTTGCTCTATCTTCATCGCTACTATGACTTTACTTGAAAATCTATGAATTTACTAGAAAAATTAAAAATGAAAATTTTTCAGCGAAACTTCGTATTTGGAGAATTTTAGTGGTTAGCAACAACTTTCTTAAGTACTTTTTTGCTCTATCCTCATTGCTACTATGACTTTACTTGAAACACTAGTTTTTATTTAAATCATAGTTGGCCAGATTTAGACTCCAAAAAGAATCCATTCCTACAAAAAGATTAATCTTAATGGTCTCTATCTCTAGTAAAAATTTTATAGTAATTGCGTTATTAATCAACAAGTTATTCAGGTGTCTTGATGTAAAGTGAAACACACTGTATACAGATCGCCATCAGGAATTTACGAAATATTCATAGACAAATTAACCGAGATTCTAAATGCTCTCTTAGATAGATACTCAAATAAGTATGTCTTTATTGCTAGAGATTTTTAATACCAATTTTCTAATCGATACTACAGAAAAACTAGAAATCGTGAATTTATTCTCTTCTTATGGTATGCGTTTGCTGACGAAGGAGGAGCTCTCGAGAGTCACGGTCACAGTATCAACCTGTATTGATAATATCTTTTCTAATATTCATCAAAATTTTATAAAAGGAACCTTCACAGAAAATTTACATTTCTCAGATCACTTAGGACAACAAATAACCGTAGATTTGAACGATTTAAAAAGTGAAAAAACAACATCTGAGATTTAAGTAGAGAGAATTTTCAGTCAGGAATATAAGGTATTTGAAATCTCAGGAAAATCGATTGGGTATGTGTATTTGAGCAGAAAGATACAACTAATACCTAAAAAGTATTCCATGAAGTATTTATGGCAATTTTTATGGCAAATGTTGTCCAGAAAGACAAAAATCGGTAAAACTGTTTAATAATCGAAAGACATGGCTAAACAGACGAATTGAAACGTATGAGAAATTATTTGGATGCTCTAGACGTGATCGTAAAAGTAAAAAAGGATAAAGAATCAACCAGTCTTATAAAGAAGTTTACATTAAGATGATAACGGAAACACGGAAACAGAAAACTGTAGATTATATAAACAATGCAAGCAATAGACAGAGAGCGTTATGGATATAAATGTAGGAACCTCTAAAGCTATAAGAACCAACAAGGTAGTGGGGAGTATCCTGACAGCTGATGATTTCAATATTTTTTTTTTACCATAAAAGGAAGCGATACAGCAAAAAGCGTAAAAGATACTGGCAGACATTCGTTGGATCTACTAAAACTACATACGGTCGACACATTAAAATCTTGTTATTTTTTTTTGAAACGACAGAAGCTGAGGTGAGGAATTTTATTTTTCCTTAAAAGCGAAAAATTCGCAAGGTATCTACGGTTCAACAACAATTTTTCTGAAGGAAATTCAAGGTGAAATAATAATACCTTTAGCCTTAATTATAAATCAATGTTTTTCAGAAGGCGTTATATCGAACGAATTGAAAATAACAAAAGTTACCCCTATACATAAAAAAGATTACCTCGAAGATTGTAGTAATTTTAGGCCGATATCAATATCGCCAGTGTTCTCCAAGATTTTCGAAATAGCAATTAGACAATGTGGAGAACATACCAGCTGATATCATTATTTCATATGCTTACATGATTTTTTTTTTCAAGAAAGTGTCGATCCAAAGCGAAACGTCGAGATTTGTACGATTTTTAAGCTGATCTTGATAAAGATCATAACGAAATTGTTATGTGCTTAATTAGTAATTCGTTAATGCCATTTTCTTGACTATATTCTTAAATTAGTTTAGAATCGGATCTGGAAGGGTTGCTTATAGAAAATATTAAATTGATTTAAGATAGGGCGGTCCAGTATAGTATAAAAATAAATAATCTCTATTGCACTGACATTAAAATCGCTTTAAAAATACAATGCTATAGCATTATGATTTTTTTTTTCTAATTTGTATAAAACATCAGGTGAGTTTATAGAAGGTAAATGTAATGTTTTCTGATTGATAATAATTAATGATACATACATAAAAGAGCCTTAAAACTGATGATGTAATATGGCCCTTTCTTTTCCTTACATCTCTCTCAAGTCTTTTTTAATTCATTATAAATATTTTTTCTGAATCATAGAAATAAAAGTATCAAAAAATTACTCAGTATTTCGATTACGTAATCTTTATTGGGTTTAAATTTAAAAAGTATATCTACATATTGCTATGTTATTTTGATATTTTAAAATTTTCACCCTTTTTATAATTAGTTCAGGTTTATAATTTTTGAAATTGTAATTTAAGTAAAATGTTAAATAACTGTACTTCACCTTAGTGTGTTCCAGAACACTTGTGAAATATTATTTTGACACAAATAACTAAATCACTTTTCTGCCCGATTTAGAAAATGTCAATTGACACACTTGACGTTACGCTTTCGCCAACAACGAAAAGCTGGTTCAACCAGAGATTCCGAGAAGTACTCCAGGATGATCAGGAACATTGGAATGACAACCTTACACAACATGAGTCGAGTTCCAAGACATCCAAGGATGCAGTGCTGTCATCCGATGTCGAAACTCCAGGACGAGCCGATCATGTCATCGTGGAAGACGTTTCAAGATATTCCAGAACGTTTCAAGAGTATCGAGGCGTGGCAAGTTCATCCAACACGCTAGAAGAGAAAATCCGAAGCAAACCTTGAGCCTACTTCTACAAGAAGAACGGAGGAAGACGTTGTATTCTTGTAAAACTCAAGAACCAAGACAGAATCCTTCTTTCAAAGTTAGATGCAGTTCGACTGGGCCTCTTCAAGATGTAACTTCATATTTGCATCCTACAAGACAAGATAGTTATTATCTGTGTACAAGAATTTTTGATTTGTTTACAATCTAAGGATCTTTAATTTTTCTTATATCTAGGGTTACAGAGTTTTTTGTACCTTGAACTGTATATAAAAGGAAGATTTCTGGGTAATCCATTGAATTCAACTTAGGCCTTGAGCAGTAGAACATTCAATTCATTCTCTGCACTTAGCAGTCAACTTTCATACTTTGTATTTAGCTTTGAACAGTCTTGTGTTAACATTTAACATTTGTAATCAATCTTAAGCTCCTTCAGAGAAACTTTTGTAATCGAAGGTGGTGAACAAAACGTAAGAACATTCCATTTATTAATATGGTTAATTAAACATGCTTGTCCAAGAACAATTCGTAAATACTTACCAACAGGTATAAGTTTAATTCAAACAAAGGACACTCGTGATAAAGGAGACCATAAAAGCATTTTTCATTAAAAACTTTGATTAAAATTTCCGTCTACCCACTGCGCTGTTAGATGACAATTCAATTTAAGTCAAATATAAATTAAAAAAAAACATTTTAAAAATCAACACCATTAGGACAAATACATTTCAGAACCCAGTTTAACAAATTTGTTTAGCAATACAATTTGGTACCCTGAGATAAATATCAATAATCAATTTACTAACGAAAAGACTCTAATGTTTTAATTTTTTATGCGTGACTTTGTCATTTGAGTTAAAAATTCTAATCCTAAAATTTAACAAACAAATTTCATTTAACTCGCAAAAACATCGCAATATGTATATTATGCAAAAGAACCGAATTAATTTGTGCAAAGAACATAATTTAATGTTGGATATCTATCAGTATAAGTGGAAACTGAACATGTTGGACGTTAAAACGGAAAGCTTGTAGAAATATTAAGCACTTTTTTCTGCGCTTAATTAGATACACTAAAAACTACATCGACCACCAACAACTCAACATGACATACATTAATTTAAATAATACTGAAATAAAAGTGAAATGAAAATAAAAATGAGAGAAAATATTTGAATAAAACTTACTTCTATGTATATTTAATATGAACCTTTTGTCTAGATTGTAGAGTCTAGAATCTAGACGCTAGTCTAAACAGAGAAGTAAATATGGCCTATTGATCAAGCGAACGTGTCGTTTCTTATCTTTTATTTTATAATATGCCTTGTCCTGTCTCTGACGTTTTTCAAGTTTCAGTGAAACAATCTGTATGTATGTATGTTTAAAAAAACTGTTTTGTATGGAGTTTTAAGTAGATTACTTTCTTTTTCTAATAATTTTTGAAAGTCATTTGCATACATTATAAAAATTAAATCAGATAATGACGGTGCAATCATTGTCGAACGCCTTTAGATTGGTCAGCAAAAATTACTTTGATATTTAGATCTGCACAACTTGACATTTGTCAAACGCCCAAAATTAATTTATTTTCGAATCACATTTTATTATATACTATCTGCAGAGTTCCATCTTCCACGCGGGCCATGAATATTATGTGTTGAAATGCTAAATGAATTTATTGTCTTTAAAGCGCATTTTTTAAGCGCGCATCAGATTTACGATTCGTTCGCCGCGCCGCTCGAGGAAAACACGAAGCTGAATTTAAATGAAAACGTAATTAATTTTACTGCTAAATTATGCCGCATAAATGTGTTAAACAGGCGCAAATGATATATTAAAGCCGAATACAGACGACGCCCTCTAATTTATTTCTTGTACCCACCTTTTTCTAATTTGTTTGGCTATAGTAAGTTATAGTGATATATCTTTGCATAATATTAAGGCGTGAAGTATGAATAAAATATCCATACAATCTTAATTCATCGTTTCCCAAGAATAAACTCAAGTGAATGCTTATTGTATTAACGGGAAACATTACTTACCACTTTAACAAAACGATCTTAAAAATTACAACTACATTAATTATTGTTATTCTACTAGTTGCTAATGTAATTCTAATATTAACTTTTAAGAGCAATGTTGATAGACGTTTCTAGATTGTCCTCATTATTTTTTGCATGGCTTCGTTTAAATTGTTATGATAAATATGCCCAGTAGCAAGTAATTTAATTTGATTATTCCGTCCATCAATAATTTAATTGTTCTTTTATGATGGTGACAACAGAACTATTGGTTTTATTGCATGAGCTAATGGTGTTAATTTACTTAAAATGTGCGCTTGCAAATTAAGATTGAAATTTTTAAAACACATAGAAAAATTAATTCCCAATTTTGATCAATTCCTAAAACTTTTTTTTCTAGTTCATTCATTCATTCACAAAGTTATGATTCTTTTTCGCGCAAATTAAATTAAATTAAATATTTATAAATTTACATATTTCATTCATTAATCTTCCACTGAACGTTCAACGTTGTGCTAAGGACTAACAAGAAGTCGAAGTATCCAATCGAGTCGTATAAGAGCTTTCAGAAAGTTATTCATTCTAATTGATTAAAAAATGAAACTTGCTATTTTTAGGTCGGCACTTTATTGATCGACACCTGTGACGAAAATAGTGAAATTCCAAACTTAATGATATAATCGTTAATTACCGAATAAAAAAAAAATATGCAGAACGCAAAGCTGTAAAAAAATTTTTATTGCCGGGAATAAAGCTGTTTTAAAACGACTTTAAATAATGCTTTCATAAATAAACGACTTTCTTAAAAATTCCTGACTAACAACTAACTTTTGACCTATACGCCTACGTTTACTACCTGCCTTACATCATTTGCTTCAACCGCTTCAAATTTTCTTGTTAAGGTTTATGTGCGCCCATTTGGCTCCGTAAATTCCATAATATTGGCACATTTATTCCGCATATACTTCTGCGGTTACGGCTTCATTGTATTTATAATGCAAGTAGGAACTTTTGGGTAGAAAATTACCATCGCAAATATTTTATAGCAGATAAAACAAAATTAAAGTAGCACTACTTTAGGTAATTATCATTCAAGTCGTGTGTAACTCAAAGAGTTATAAGAAATCTAATAATTATAGTTTTGAATTTGTTTTAAACAACAAAGAGTGGCTGCTTTACGTAAAACAGTTGTGACACTGTTCGTGCTTATATATGCTTATAGCTTCATAAACATGCCACCTTTATGGGTTAGTTTAAAGGTTACCTTCGGGAGTTCGAGACGGTGGTTTATCACTCACCATAAGTTAAGAGTTGAATGGAAATGGTCTACAACTTTGCACTGAAAATTACGGCCAAAAGAACAACCATCACATCACGTAAAGAAGTAAATTCGCAACAAGTTTTTTTTTCATGACAGAATATACCGCCTGTTTCATTAAAACTTGAAAAACAACAGAGATAGAATAGATTATATATGTATACTTATGACATGCATAAAAAATCCATTTTATAAACTGTATAATACCCAAAAATGAGTTTGGAATATGAACATTAAAATATGTTGATTGTTTTCTTATTCATCTAACAGTCATAATAAGGATAAAGCATAAAGAAAAAAAAAATTGCAGGACAGTTGTTGTTTGAAACATTCCTCAGTGGTCGCAATGAAAAATGAATTGTAGGGAATTCAAGAGACGTAATTACACCGTTCAATTACTCTAAATTAATTTTTCATTAACTTTACTTCCAGCTCCACGGCCAATTAGTGGTATCTGTAGCAGATTGATGTAGCCTTTCTTGGTAGATATTATTGCTTTTGATATTTATAGCAAGGATTTCTAAACGCACGTCACATCTGCGCTGGGATTTATGGTTTCATACAAACGTTATCGGAGATTTATTTCTTCACCGTTTAACAGATTCATATTATACAGTGTGTCCACGTAGAACACTTCTTGGACTATTTAAACAATACATAACCAATCCTTTCTTAATTTATCTGTTATAAAACGACGACAAAAGCAGGTATGTTATTTTTTCGTTGGGACTCAAAATATTACAACGACTGACAAAAATGATCAATAAAAGTCAGCGTTAATTTACTCGTACAATCTATTACGTGCGGTACGATCCCATTTGCATAAACTAATATTACACTAATTTGAAACGACTTCATAAACTTTCAGGCGATTTGCATAACGCAACAAAACGATTCTTCGCGGGGGAAAGAAAATAATTAAACTAAGACAAAGTGCGCTTCGCTCATGCATTTATAATTTACAGTCGTAATCTTGATTACAATTACAAAATATGGGCAACATTTGCAACGTCCGCCCACGCGCCCGTTTTCAGGAAATAATAACAAAAATGCCCGAGACAATATACATTACTGCATCGGCTGAGTAATATACTAGAAATGTCTAATTTATCTCGGCCAATTATCAGCACAGTCAGATATAGCACTATTTATTATCGACTTTTACGTGTGTATGATTACTCTTTAATAACACATGCCGGCTTATGTAAGTACGTATTCTTCTCTGCACTATGCAATTTGATTAACTATTCTAGGATATGATCATCATTTTAAACTGATTTATATTCACCGCATTTGTGTAAAAGGTTAAATCATTTACGTATTTCTAAGTGCTGAAGTTATTAAAGACAACTATAGAAATGGACAACTCTAGATGTGTATACATATAACAGATATCTGTAGAAAGGAAATTACAATATCACATGTTTATTATCAAGAATAGTGCATCAAGAAGTTGGAGACAATTTACTCAACATATTATTGCAAAACCCTTGACGCAATATATAAAATATTTGATCGCATCGATCATTCTATTCTATTACAGAAACTCGATATGTTTGGATTTAATTACAATCAATTAGGTTTATTTCATTCTTATCTGGGAAACTCTATGCCAGTATGTTTCAATTCACGTTGCTGTGCCGCTTGTTCAGGAGTTCCCCAAGGTTCCAATTTAGGATCATTGCTGTTCCTTCTTTTCATTAATGATTTATTTAATTCATTCTGTCAATTGTAACTCAAGCTTTATTAGAAAGTTTTTCTGCATCTCAAGTTTTTATAATTATTAAAAACTCAACTTTGTTCATGAAACTTTATTGTTTTTATGTAATTGTAAAGTAATTTTACCCATTCGTTTTGCAAGAGAGTTTCTCGTTATTAATAAAAGCTTGAGTTCCAACAAATTAAGTAATTTATGTTCGGTAGCTGAGTAAAATTAAATTATAATGACATTTTTAAACGAGTTTCATTAATTAACCGATTAAGTTTAATGCTAACGTTTACATGATTTATGGGTCGGTTTATTAATTTAACCAATTAAGCACTATATATTGCACAATATTATTTATAAATTCCTTTCAGATCTCTTTGAAACTTTGAATTAGCGCCGCTTGTATAGTAATTAATAATATGTAAAATATGTTTTCTATTGGGGCTGTTAATTTTATTTCGCTAGAACAAGAGGATCAAAAGATTGCAGATTATATTAAAATACATAAAACGTACTGCATACATTTTTTTTTAAATCTTAGTAGTAATAGTTTGCTATTGATTGTTTGGTTTCAAGTTTTGTATGTACGATGTATTTTGATGAATCGGAGTTACTTCAGTAGTTATTAGAAAAGAAACGATTATTAACAATGCACGTAAAACCGAAAATCTTCATTATTATTATAATGTCGGTAAAGTTTGGTCATTGACACTCTTTTCTGAGGGAATAACACCGCATAAATTAGCCTAAGAATCACTTTTAAAGATTAATACCTTAATCTTACTAATTTGTCATAAACAAACGAACTAACATTGTGTGTCAACATTAAAAAAAAAATAGCTTTCAGGAGTGGTCTCCAAACAAAATATTTTTATGTTGCGTACATGAAGATCTCGTGAAACGAAAATTACAGTTACATTGCCTCAGTGTCGAATTCGTTGTAACAGTATCTAAATTACAAAACTTTTTTCTTTTGCCTTCAAATTTCTTTATAAGTAATTTTAAACTAGAGTTTTAATTTGAATATATACTACTACATGTTACCACTATAAATTGAGCAGCAAATTGGATCACCTCTCTTTCATCTGTAATATCGCTTGACCTTAATATTCTAACTTCATTTTCTGTAGATACTTTAAATCACAGCTCGAACAAGTTCTAGATGAGATTTTATGACTTGGTGTTATGGTAAGAAAATCGACAAGTACTTGTACATGTAAAATTTCTTCAACATCGAACTAGTGCATCTTCAAGAAGAAGGCATGCATTCCGAGGACCAAAATATTGGCAGGTCAAATCAAAGTTCACTATCGCTGGGCTTAAAACCAGAACCAGCAGACATAGAGTTCGGATTGAAGAAACGCAGAGTGTTGAAGGAAATAGCTTCACGAAGAAGGCGAGCACTGGCATAAATAACGACCTCCGCCGTGCGGGGGGATGCAGGCTTCTTAGGGGCGCATCAAACAAGAGGAAGAAAATAGTGATTCGTGATCATTCTGGACGCAACAGTTCAACTTTCGGGAGGACGTAGCCTCTCATAGTTACGCTAGTGAACGCGAGCATTATAAATTTATTCAAGCTATACCAAGATTAAAACGAATATTTAAATTTAAAGGGCAAGAACATTGGAAGGAGTATGATGGGAATTGGGAATGAAGAAAGTGAGGGGCAACTATTATTTCAAGAGCAAATGGGCATATGTTCGAGAAGAAGGTAAGACCAAGAAGACCAAGTTGCAGTCTGGTTAAAATACAGTTCGCTGTAGAAAGGCCAAGGAAGTTCCATGTTTATACTCGTTGCCCTTTTTTTAATTCTTAGGTCCATAATATGCATGTAAATCTCGAGCTTCAGCAATTTAAAACGACGGAAAGGTATTAAAGATAGAGGTGAAATAATTGCTGCAATAAATTTTGTTATTGATACTTACCCAATGAAAATTATTAAACAAATAGTCGCGGTGTTTATCATTTAAGCGAAACGAGAAGAAGATGAAGGAAGGACATTTCGTGAGAGTCTAATGAATTAGAGTTTAGTTGGTATTTCATTTGTGCCTTTTGGCTTTCTTTTTGCTAAGAAGTGCTCTCATGAGAACCCAGTTGGAAGTGATTTCACTTATCCATTAAATTTTGTAGAGACTTGGCAATCACTTTACATAATAGTTTCTTTTGAGCACCATAAACGTACTTGTCACATTCGTCGTTAGCAATAAAACATGAGCAAGTAAAAAGCGGCGAGTTGGTAGGTAACGAAAGCCAAGTAAGCACAAAACCGGGACAGAGGCAATCAGATCACTTTCTCTCTGCGATCCACCTGTTCCGTATCTGGAGCAGGCTCTGTCTTCTTCCCTCGGTGGTCAGGGCCCTCGCAATCGGGTCCGTTATACCGTGCCTGAGGCTCACCAACGCCAACTATCACGAGCATGACATTTCAGCCGCTTATTCAGTGATGTAATTACGAGCACAATTTCTCTGCAATAATCTAAAGGCCGATTTAGATGTAAAACATATTTTTGTGATATTTCAATTTGTAGTGTGAATTTATTGTGCAAGCAAGCCGCGGCGGCCTCCCATTGTAGCGCGTTCGATAGGGGTGGCGGCGTTGACTGAAAGTAAAGTGAAGGGGATGGCCAAATGTTAAGGTTGGGGTTTTCATAACAAGTTCGATAGAAAGTTGCCGAAACGTACTCAAATAAGCTCATGTTTTGTAACAAAAAAATTAATTGTTAAAAAATAACAATGCGATACATAAAAGGTCAAAAGTAAAGGTGAACAATACGAAACGTCAATACATTGAAATCAAAGAATGTCCTAACACGCTATTGTTAAATTGATACAAACTGTTGAATGTGTCATTTTTTAAATTGATTAACATTCTGAAACTGTTCTATTTTTTCTTCGATTAGTTATATCCTATTCTCAGCACTACTGAATCTTACTGAAGGATCAAACGGTGAGTGATCAATGAGTGAAATAAAGTTCAGAATATGATTTGGTACTAAAGTCAACTAAAAAAAAAAAAAACAGACTGTAGAATGAGTTCACTAATGCTTTTCATTTTATTAAGGATGTTTAATGGTTTGTAAGGACTAATAGCAGGTAATCGATTTGCCATTTATGATTCGAAACTATCAATTTTAATGCCCAATCATTTTCATCGATTAGCCCAAAAAAAGTGTATAATGGTTAAATGTTAAAAGATCAAAGAGCACATAGATCACCCACTTTTACTATTGACAAGTATATGCAAAGAAATCCGAAAGTTTACAGAAACATAAACAAAAAATAGAGGGATTGTGTTTTTGTTGTCCTTCAAATTTTATAAAAGAAACCTTTGACTTCCTGCTGAAGAAACTCAAACGTTAAATGTTAAGATTTTTAATTTGATAAAAAGTAAAATTATAAGTGTGTGTTTGTGTTGTAATGAGTTTTAACCATAAAAGAACTTACTTCATTTCCAACTCCTGCGTAATTTAAACTTTATTAACAGCTATAAAATACACAATTGTAAATCTTGAAAGCGAGGAAACGAGTAAGTATAAAATTTTCATAGTAAAGGTCTCTATTTTATAGTATAAGTATAGTTGGCAAAAATGTTTAATTAAACGTCTGTTTTCACACATACATAAATTTAAATTAAGTGATAATGGGATTCAAAATATATTGAATTTTATTCCTTGGAAGTTTAACAAGTTGTTGAACTACTAAAAATGTAGACATACATATACTAGTATAGTTTAAATAAAACTTATTTATCTAAGTGTAAGTATAAAACCTTTTAGAAAATAATGTTTTTAATCTTTCTATCTAACCTATAACGTATGTGTGTGCGTGTCAACACGCGCATTAAATAGCCGTAACAAATGTTCCATATTAAATAATAACCAGACGCTTTAGCGCAGGCATTTCCATGTCACATACACTGTACTTTCCATTTTATCTAATCTAATGAGCAGGTATTCGCATTATTTTCTCGGCGCAGGTCAGTGAAACGATTGCACTGGAAATTATTGGCGTCGTGAAATATCAAAACCATAGAAATTCTTGCGATTTTCTGCGGCCAACCAGATCGCATTCGAGATTAATTTCGTTCGCTTTAATTGTGTTTAATTACTGCATGATAATGTGAGAAAATCAGATAATCGAGGCGATTTTAATCGGTATTGTTTGTTCTTTATAAAGGCAAACATTGTAACGATAATGAGCGCAATTATTTATTTGATAATGCTAATAACTATCATTAATTAATGTTAATTGAGAAAGAAGTGGAAGTGATTGATGATGTTCATGAAGAACTTATTTTTGCAAAAACAAAATGGTAATGGTAAATGAAAGTAACCACATTATATCTAATCTCTAATCTCATTCTTTCTGTTTCATGTAATCACAATCACTGGTGTTTTGTAATATAATAACAACTTTTGTTATGCGTATAGGGTGTAAAGAAAACAATGTTTCTTTTTTGGACGAATCTTTAAACAGATTTAAAAACTACACATAGCTGTCAGTTTTCGTCTGGACATATACTTAGGCATTAGTCCATTAGCATCTTTCCACATCCTGTATATTTTTCAGCATTTTGTGTATTTTTCATTTATTAATCAAATGTAATTATTATTACTATTCATTTCAGTATATTATACGCCTCCGATAATTTAACACAATTCTTCAGTTATCGCTTGCATCTACGACAGGCGTGTTTAGAATTATCGATTTTAATCACAGTTGTGAAACGTTCATCTGTTTAAATCATGCTTTCAACTTTTATCGATTGCTATTAACCACGGAGATTGATGATCCTCCGCACTTTACTTTTCCGTAATCTCCTTTTAACTTTTTACTCCCGACATGGAACATTGCTTCCAGAAGCACTGTATGCAGGGTGATTCTTGAGGAGACCGACAAAGAAAAAATGGTGAAGGAATAGACATCACAGAACATGGGAAATATTAATGAAAAATTATCCCCAAAGTAATACATACGTCATAAAAAAACGAAGAAGGCAAATGAAATAGAAATAAACGATATTTAAAAAAGTAGAATAGAAGAGTTCTCTTTTTAAAAAAGAAGCAACAAAAGAATCGATTTTAAAGAACAAAAAACGAAATGCAAAAAGACATTGATCTAAGGAAAGAATAAAACAAGGAGAAAAGAAAAGGGCACATGACATTAAGAAAAAGACAGATTAAAGTATTGGCTTTAGTTTATTGTTTCTGGTAATTTTACAATTCTCTCGTTGTTTTATACTGATATTTTTTCTGCATCTTTACTATTTCATTTCCAATCGCAAAATTCGTCACTAAACGTCAATAAATCGTTTTCATCTTTACGTCTTGGTTCAAAAACAAAACACCCAAACATCTTTCTGATGTTTTTCCTTTCATCATACACATTTCATTATTTATTATTTATACTAGGAAACATTTAATTAATTTCACTCGGCAGTGAAACACTGCCCTTACACTTCTCCTGCTTTCAACTAACCACTTGTTAGTACTTTTTTTTTCATTATCTTATCTTATCACCCTAGTCGTATAACCACAAATATCAACAATAAAACATCGATTACCGGTATTGATTATATGATGTACAGTGAAAATTATATTTCTCAATTTCAAATGATAAATCCTTGCCTATCGGATTACTTTGGTCAAATGCTTACGTGTCAAATAAATGACAGAACTGACTATGAACATAATTTCAACAGAATAAACAGGACAGATTATAAACTAATGAGGGAGCATCTGCAAAACAAGCAATGGAACTTTATACATGATCACAAGGACTTCAATGAAAAATTCACTACTTTCCACTCATTATTTATTGAGTGTTATAACAAATCAACATATTGTAAATCAGTCCCTCCTAAGAAGAAGGCTACCTGGATTACTAAAGATATAAACATGGCTAAAAGTGAACTTAAATCTTGGTTTTGGATCAGCAAATCTTTTCCCGAGTTAGGAGAAGTGTATAAAAATAAAAGAAAACAATATCACCTGATGAAGAACACAAAAAGACAAAGGAATGATAATATAATCATACGAGCTGACAATAAAAAATGTAAGGAAATTTGGAGAGTGATTAACATGGAAATAGGCAAAAGCAATAAAAAAATGAATAACATCACAATAGTGAGTAATAACAATAAGTATGTTAGAACAGATGCTGCCAATATGTTTGGTGAGTATTTCATAGAGGAGGCTGCTGCATTAGTAAGAAATCATTTTCGTGGCGAAAATTCACTAGATCAAACTCTAGCAAATAATACATGCAATAGCTTCTTCTGGACCTCGGTTTCAGAAGATGATGTAGAAAAAGTGATACGTGGTATGAAAAACAAGAACAGCGCGGGCATGGATAATATATCAGTGGCTGTGCTAAAGAACACATATCAATCCATATTGCCGCAATTAACTGAACTTATTAATCAATTTTTCAGTGAGGGTGTATTTCCTGACATTCTTAAATACTCCAAAATTGTGCCAGTTCCGAAAAATAACAAGGATACCACGGACATAACTAATTACAAACCAATAAGTCTGCTTAGTGCTTTTTCGAAAGTTCTTGAAAAAATAATGTGTGATAAACTGAACGCATTTCTAGCGAAATTCAATATTGTTAGTGATTGCCAGGACGGTCGACGGAAACTGCTTCTGTCTCCTTGCTGAATTATATTTACACCAAAGTTGATCAGAAAGAAAATGTCTTGGGGATGTTTTTTGATAAGTCCAAGGCATTTGACAGTTTAGATCTCCAGCTGATAATAGCTAAATTAAATAGTATAGGTATAAGAGGAGTACCTCTAAAATGGATTGATTCCTTTCTTAACGATAGAAGAACTTCGGTTTCGGTCGATGGTTCACTTTCCGGAGAATTTAGCGGTTCCTTTGGTGTGCCGCAGGGTTCTGTACTGGGACCGCTGATCTTCAGTCTGTTTATGAACGACTTATCAATACATAGTAAGAATGGCATCGTTGTAAATTATGCAGATGACATCTCCATAGTGGTCTCAGCGCGGAGCTGCAGCGTGTAGCACGGGACACTGTAAAGGCACTTCCTAATTGGTGTCATCAAAATCAATTATTCTTAAACAAGGATAAAACACAATATGTGAGCTTTAAGTCCGACACCATGTGTGTACTGTCTGATTTCGCTTTAGTTAATAATGTTAAGTTTCTTGGCTTTCATATAGATAACAATTTGAACTGGCTGATGCATGTGAATGAAATTTGTAAAAAACTGTCCAACTCATGCTTTGCTCTAAGGAGATTAAAAAGCACTGTAAGTAGGAGTGTACTCTTGCAAGCTTACTACGTCAGCGCCATGCTCTATTCACATAAGATATGTATAAGATGTATATGTATAAGATATACATGATAAGATATGGTATTATACTTTGGGGAGATTCGTCTGAGATAAGTAGGGTGTTTAAACTGCAAAAACATGCAATTAGAATTACTTTTGACCTAAATAAGCGACAATCATGCAAAGTTGTGTTCATTGAAAACAAAATTTTTACTGTTGCATGTGTTTACATTCTTAACTGCTGTACTTATGTATATAAAAACATCAATAAATTTCAATTAAACTCTCACTATCACGATTATCATACAAGGCATCAAAAGCAGATAATGACCATTGCTCACAGAACTTCAAAATTTGAAAAAGCGCCTCTGTATGCAGGTATGAAAATCTACAATAGACTACCCGATGCACTAAAGAATGTTAGAAATATAAATAGTTTTAAACAAATACTTAAATCCTTTCTCTGGGACAAAGTGTTCTACACTATCAAAGAATATTCTGATCATATGTAATTAGCATGTAGTTAGCTACCTAAGTTCTCTTTGTTGATGTATCTAATATCTGTACTGCAGATCTAATAGATTAATAAATATATTATTATTATTATTATTATTATTATTATTTTATGAATTAATGTTACTTAAATTTTAGAAACTGGTTTTGTAAGTAGGATGAAGATGGAGTGTATTTTGTATTAGGATGTCTTATTTATTACGAAAAATAAATTGTTTAATAATAAAAACAATCACAGTACAGTCGGTAAATAATTTTCGATTTCCTCCTTTTTTTCTGTGCACGTCGTTCACGACTTCGCTCGCATTTTCTTTCCCAGAAATATTCAACTTTGACACCTCGTCTTCATTTATCCCTTCTTTTCTTCCCTGTGGCTCCGCGCTAATTTCATAACTCGTTCTAAACACATGCCTTTTCCTTTCTGTTGATTCACTTCGTTATTGATCCGAGCGACTTCATTATAATACGCATCAACTTTACCATTCGCTTCCGATAGTTTCGTCGAAATGATTTCGCCTTCTTTTTGTTCATTTTAGCTCGCGTCTTCCTTTCAGGTTTTCTGGCATTTTCCAGTTGTTTGTCTCTGTTAGATCGCTGGAAGTCTCCGCCAAAACCTCCCTCTGTTTTTTGACTTCGTCCGATAAGGTTTCGACTTTCTCTTTCAGCTCCCTTAGATTTCCGCTTCTTTCACTGTGATCTCATGTTTTTGATCTTTGATAACATCTTGAGTTTTCTGCCAGTCACTCAACAACTTTTTGTTTGCTTGCGTGTAATTGGTGAAGAGATCCTGCAGTTCAAGAAGGAGGTACTCGTATTTTTGGAGTTCGGTTTCTTTCCAGTGCAATTCGGATCGCATCTCTTCAGTAAAGAAGAATTAGGCCCGATTTTACAATCGTCGGAGAAGCATTATTCTTAGAATAACGTGACGTTTTTGCCAGTGACTCAACAACTTTTTGTTTGCTTGCGCCTAATTGGTGAAGGGATCCTGCAGTTCAAGAAGGAGGTTCTCGTATTTTTGGAGTTCGGTTTCTTTCCATTGCAATTCGGATAGTATCTCTACGGTAGAGAGGAATTAGCTCCGATTTTACAATCGTCAGATAAGCATTATTCTTAGAATAACGTGACGTAGGTGTGACGTAGATATGGAGGAACGTTAGATGATATATTCCGTCTTTATTCCACGATTGTAAAACTTGGCCTTACTTGCATTAAGTAGAGGGATTTGAAAAGGATTAAATGGGGTAATTCTCTTTGATTTATTTTGCGTCTTCAGTTCCGAGCCTAAGGTCAATGAAACAATAAAAGAATCAATTACCTAAGGAACTAAAAGCGAAACGCAAAAGTATTTGATCTAACAAAAGGCAACAAAACACGATAGATTTTTAATAAGGAACGATAAGACACGAAAATGTGAGAAAATAAAAAACAGATAGCTCTTTTATGGTGTCTCATCCTGTTTAACTCCATTGTAGTTATAGGGGATGGAGAGTGTCAGAGAGTTCTAGAGCAGTGAATTGAAAACGCCATTAGCTTTTTTTGCTTGTGTCATAAATTTTAAACATTTTGTAATTAAATGTAAGTATTATTCAATAAGTTATTTCAATAACTTTCTTGGTCTTGTGCGGTTATGTTAAATTACATTGCGCTGCGGTTTTTATGCGTGACTCCTTTTATCCGCAACAAATTACACTATTATCGTGCTTTAAGCAGAGAATTAATACATTTCATTACGATCGTCCATAAAATAATAAGCCATCATTATAAATTCATCTCAGTCAGCACGACAAAAGTGCATGGCTTCAGTACTATAATGAATACGTTTACATCGAAAGCTATTTTATTCGCTTCAAAATCATGCCGTTCTTAATTGAAACGTATTATCGCCATTAGCATCTTTCTTGTCGCTGGTTTTTATTCTCAAGGTTTACGTGCTTGTTATTCAAATTCCTTCTGCATTGCAAATGTCATAGAACAATTGCCGTGTAATTTTAAAGAACGTTTCCCGGGGTGTTCGACGAGTCGTTACAAAATTGTTTTTTTTTTTTTTGGCTTTCCTATTAAGAAGTAAGGCAAACTCAAACTGACAGGTTGCTTTTCGTTGAAATCACACAAACTTTTGATGACGCGGTTTTAATAACCATGGGGTTATCAAAATAGCTTCGCCGCCGCCGTCCGTCCGTTTAATTGGTGAGTGTCCGGTGAGTTGATTGACGAACGCACGGCAGTGAAACTTAATTGTTTGTTGATGAAACATAAAAATTCAATTAAAAAAAAACACGCTCTCTAATTTATCTCGTTTTGATTAGGAGTTTGTATTTTTCAATTATTTTTGATCTTTTACTTAACTACTTAACGACTGTCTAGGTTGTAAAGAGTTGCATTATGTCATTTACAATTTCTAGAGTAGGTACAATTGAACAGTAGAAAATTGGCTGTTTAGGAACCCCCTGTACTGTCTTTATTTTTCGTTAGGTCCCTGATGTGAATACAATAATTTACTTTACTTACATTTGCTATTGTTTTGAGTATTTGAAGCTGTCCCCTTCTTCAAATTGGCACACACCTTTGAGTGTTGACTATTTAGTAGTAGGTATGTTCGTGTTCGATTGTAAATCGAGAACATTAGTAAATTGTTTATTGTTTCCAGTTCATGCTGAAACTATCGGATAATTTAGACGACATTTGGGTTCGTGTTGTGCGGCATTAAAAGTGAGTTACGGTTATTTAATTCACTTTTCACGATGTCGAACAATAGAGCGATAGCACGGACTATTAGGGCATCTAAGAGCCAATAATAACCCATTATAATACGTCGAATCATCGCAGAATTCCCATAGTGGTAATTATAATGTGAGATGTATATGCATGATGAATGAGCAAAGATCTGCGTGGGCGTAGACGGGCGAAGCGCGCGTGTAGACTCCGCGGGCTCTAATGAGTTTCTACTATAAATCACCACATAACCTGGGGCTTCTATTAATTGTTGCTGTCACTGCTAAAAACAAGCCTCACCGATACCAGAGCTTGAAATATGCCCATCTAAATGAGTTATATTACGAGTATTTTAGATCGATTTATACGGTTGCTCGGAAATGTGTTAAATTAATTATTCGGATTACCCGAATAAAAAATTAAACCTCCGTTCGCCTGATTTATAAGGGAACAATTGTAATTAATTACGCTCCTGATAACAACTAATGAAAACGACAAACAATTTATATTTCAGTCAGAATGAATTATTTATTGTTAGTATCTACTTCTTTGTTTTATATCTACGCCCCCCAAAAAAGATAAACTTTAAATTTAAAACCGCGCATCTACTTTATATTAACAACAAAAATCAACACACCTATTGATCTATAACAGCAATCCTTTCATAAAAATAGCACGTTTTGCCTTTACTACAACTCGTGAGAGAATTCTTTTTTTTGTGTAAATTCTAATAGTAATTACAATGTAAAACAGAGTGGGCGTTAAAAACCTTCCGAAGAAGAAAGTTATGTATTACAACAATGCAATGCAAAACCGTAAAATTACGAAACATTCCGTCGTTATTATTTATTTTTATTGACATATTACAGCTGCCCACCAACGTTCACTTGTAGTAGGTTGAATCTATTTGTGTTCTTTTTTTATTCCGATCCGGCAATGCTTATTCTTGATTAATTAATGTGAGCATGGGAGAATTATTCAGACACACAATTGCTTTTAACATTTTTTGCCTCGCGCTTATGGTAATTCTGGAATAACTGGAAACGCTCGGGCTTTTGTAGTCTCATCTATCGTTGAAATTTCTCGGCGTCGTCGTCGGGCTACCGATCGCGCGCTGCTTTATCTCGAAATTGATTGTGTTCGTAATTTTATTACATAATACACGGGTTGTTCTCACGTTACGCGTAATGGAGGTATGTTAATTAATGATCGCTGTAATGTTATTAACTTCAAGGATATTTATGAAATTTGCTACAATAAATACATTTACTTATATAATGTATTTGTTCTAAATTATAATGTGTTACAATACAAGTTTTTTTTATAGATTTTTATCGCTTCATACCCTCCTATATGTTTGTATTTCTTTTTTTTTACTTTGCAATTCGATATCCGAAAAAACTCGCGTTGATTATACTGAATTAATTAAATATAAGCCAATTTTGACGTATTCTTAATGTGATGTAATTTGTTGAATGATTGAAGAAATTAATAAATCTTATTATTAGTTGGTTTGCATTACAATGAGTGACCTGCCTACTCAGAAAAAAATGCATTCAGTTCAATCAACGCATTTATTTAGTTCTTTGAATGAATATGTATTAATTTGCACGACCTTTTGGAATTTTGTTTGTGTAGCCTGAATGTAATAAAGTAATAAAATCATAAATTATGGAATGATGAATATCGGCGTGCTTTTTTTTCAATAATACTTTTAGAACGCGACCTTTAAGCAGAACACTCACGTTACGTTCAGGACGCAAGATGTGATACGTTCGGTTGAAATCGTAGGCGGAATTTAACCAAACCCGCACTAAGCGCATGCGAAATAATAAAATTTCGTCCCGAAGTTATACGAACGCATGACATCTTGCGTCCTGAACGTCATTATCAGTGTTCTGCTTTATTGTAAGGTATAATTCATGATTATTGTTATAATTTAATTCTTTAAGTTAATGAATTAAGGAAATAAATCAGTTCTTCTCAAATGTTTTTTGTAAAAAGTAAACATTATTTACCCCATACCATACTATGTCATAACTTCGCTTCTTTTCTTGTGTAGGTAGGTATTAATTGTGGTTACGGTAAATTCGATTACACACTGTATATAAATAAATCATTTTTGATAAGTGGGTTAATCAAAAATATAGAAGGAGACATTCTCTTCTATTTACACGTAATAAGCACAAAATCCAGCCAATTTTCGAAACACCCATCAATTATCTCCCGGTCCGCTTCTTAATTAAATAATTAGCGACGGAGAAATGAAGTCGATCGGTCCATAATAGACGACGAATATTTATTTCGTCGGGCAGAAAGAATCACTTCGGGCGACGAAAGTTTTGACGAAAACTTTCGCCTCGTATAGAATTGAAAAAGCGCGGAAGCATCTAGTTCTAATTAACTAAGTTCATGCGCCGTAATAAACCGTGTGTCGTGCGATGGAGGCGGATGTAATATAATATTCTGTCAATATACAGTCTGGTATGGGTCGCGGGTAATTCGATCCGTTAAAGGTGCCAATTACTCTAATGAAATTTCTCCGTGAAACCGCCGTGTTTGAGCTCACCGACGGTCGTAAAAATCCGGTGAGGTAAATCGGTGGCTTTATTTACAGCATAAGGGCTTCCATTAATAAAGAATTATAAACGAAGCAGTTTTTAATTATTTAATGTACTACCTTTAAGAAACTGTTTTTCTGAAACTTAATTAATAAAGGCAGGAAAGGGAAAATTATTTGCATTACATTAGATAGCTTAAACGCAAAAAAGACATACTTAATTATTTGCGTCGATTGTCGAAAGAGAAACAACAATTTACAAGTCGGTCGCAGTCGCAATGGACAGTAAAGAATAACCACCCGACTAGACATTCCTGAGAGCTTACAGAGTTAGGGGTGTATAAACAAAAATTAAGTTATTCCGATTACGTAATACCTTTTGCAATGTTTACACTTACAATCGTATTTTGAATGGATCTGATTTTCGTGGTGCAAAAAGCACGTTATCGTACTAGTACAATAATTTTTTTATTGCAGGCTTTTAAGTACAAAATTTTTATCAAATACGTATGGAAATCTTTGTTTTATAGTTAACTCAACAAATCACTGAACTTGATGTCGTAATCGTATCCACACAAATAAATATCTACATGTTCATATTGAAATAAAAGTTTATTTCTACATGCATCGGATTTAATGAACTATGAAATTTGTTATTGCAAAATGTCAGAAAAATACGGCTATCAACAAGATCTTTATCTGATCGTGTGTTCGGCTTACGCAAGATATACTAAGTCTACTACCAGACTAATAAATTTTGATATTTTATTCAATAACAAAAAGAAAGTAAATTAGGTAAACGGAAAAGTCAGAATTTATCCTTTGGCTCATATTTCGTACTGAAAGGTATATAATTTTTTTTTTAAGAACTTTTAGTTATCCTCAATCCGCAAGAATGCCACAACACTTCTGATTTGCAGTAAAATTTATAACTTCGTCGATTGTCTTTCATTTTGTTGAACGTTCCACATCGGTCCTTTTTTCTTTCTTTCTTTTTTTTTAATTTTCATTCAGATCTAGAATTCTTTGGTTCGATTGTCTTTTTTTTATTTTTTATTGGTCAACAATTTTTTGTCTTACTTCATTTATTGATCGTCTTTTTTTTTTTCATTTATCCATCGTTCTTTATTTGCTTCAGTACTTTTCTAACGATAGTTTACCATTTTTCTTTCTTTTTGAATTCTTCAATTAAATGAAGTGATTTTCTATTGTCTTTTTCTGGACAGTCGATTATTTTTGTCCATCGGTTCACTTTTTTTTTAATTTTCATTAAAATCTATTATTCTTTCAATAATCGAATTTTTTATTCATCAGTCAACAGTTTTTTTATTTATTTATTTACACTGTGTAATACGATTTTTGTTCCCGAGTTTAAACTGTTATTTTCTAATAACTTATGTCTCAAAACTATGTATTTATTTGTAATGTACAGGGTGTCAAAAAAAGTGTCATAAACCTTGAAGGGTGGTAGTATCGTCAAAAATATGCAGAAAAGTCTTGATGAACATTGGGCCGCAAATGGACAGTTTCGGAGATACAAAATATTTTGCGTTTACGCAATTTTTTTAAAATTTATTTACAAACAAACAAACTAACAATATTTATGAACGAACAAAATGTCAAATGAGATGTTCAAAGTGCGCCAGAGATGTCGTGGGTACTGTGAAATTGAGAGAGGGCACTTTGAACATCTCATTTGACTTTTGCAACTGCTGTTTGTTCACAAATACTGTTAGTTTGTTCATAAATTAAAAAAAAAATGTGCAAACGCAGAATGTGTCGTATTTCCGAAATCGTCAATTCGCGTACTCATGTTCATGTTAAAACTTTTCTGCATAGGCCATACTACCCCTCCTCAAGAAGTGTGACAAATTTTTTAACAGTTATAGGCAACTGTAGGCAATTCTAAAAAGAATGTTAACAACAATATAAAAATTTCTAAAACGCTACTTAATAAATAATTAAAAATCCATCACATTACGGATAAATGATGAATTAAAAGATATCATTCTCCGAATCATAAAAGCAAGGTTTAAGGGGGAAAAAGTATTTTCTATTTCTATAATATTTACTACCCGGGAAAAAATAAAAGTCAAAATTTGTTACATAGTGTTATTGATCACCTTTTTTTTCATTTGTGGTTGGTCCTTTATTTTCTTCAGCATCTTTGCTTCTAAAGTTTACCATTTCTCTCTCTTTTTGAGTTCTTCAATTAAATGAAGGGATTATTGCTGAGACACCCTTTATATTGTCTTTTTCTCCACAGCAGATTATTTTTGTTTTCATTTCGTTTACTAGTTGATTGTCTCTCGTTTCTTTTTTTCCTTTAGTTTTAGAATTCTTTGGTTCAATGAACGATTGTTTTTTTGTTTATTTTTTAATCAATAGCCTAAACCAGTTGTTGTTTTACTCATTAATTGAAAGTTGAAATTTCTCTGCGCAGGTCAAATAATTAAGGATTAAACGTTTAATTATTAATTATTGTTAAGCTGTACTTCGAGTATGGTTTAAGTTGTTTGTTAAAGTTTGCGTACACGTATCTGTCATCAAACACTGCAAAAACAACTGAATTAATAACGTGAATTGTCTATATGCCTAGGAAATAGAAGAACTTATCGAAAATGATTTGTGTTCAACTCATGTTCAATTTTATTTAGTTTGGAATTCCTAGGCACGTGTATGAAAGAGTTAATTATTTTGAAACAATAACGATGTTACCTTTAGAAAAGTTGTCCTAAATATTTCAGGTGGAATTGGAGCGTTTCTTAGAATTTCTGAATTTCAATTACACATGTTTTCGTATGTTAAAATTTGTAAGTTCATACCTCCAGATTTTTTAATTAATTTATAATTCAAAAAGGGCCAGATTAAGGATCCAACTATTGCACTAATTTGATCAAATTCGTGTTCATTTTAGTTTATTGGTGTTTATTAGCAGTTTTTAGGCTTCGTTAAGTAAGACTGTGCAAGAAATTCCCTCATTGTTTCAATAGGACCAGCACAAACAGAGAAAATAAATATCTTTTGTTCAAAATTTTATTAAGGCAGAGAGATTTAATTTTAACTATAAACAAAAGAAAAACAAAATTGTATTAACAAATAATTAATTCAAAGATTATAAGAGTAAACTTAAATTAGCAAATAACTTCAAAACTAATTTTGGATTGGTTTCTGCGCTTGTGAAATGAACTGTTGTGATTGCAAATTAAGCTCCAAATGTAGTCTCCCATCATGACAATATACCAGCGTTTTTGATATAGCTTTTCCATATTTTTGATATCCTGATGAAATGCTCATAGTGTTCTTCACTAACTAATCCCAAATTTGATCTAAAAAAATCCAAATAGGAAATTGTTGTTTATTAACATCTTGCAGCGAAGTACAACATCTTTTCGTTTTTTAAAATGTGAATTGTCAATTAAACAAAAATAGCAAATGTCACCATAGTTGGTAGGTTCTCTCCAAATTCTAAGAATTGCAAAGGCATTATTACCTTTCGGTCACCTAGCATCCACCCTTCTAAAGTTGAGCGATAAGTATCACAACTTATGTGAGCCCAAGGTTTGTCTTGGTTACACATCGGAAAAATTTGGTTTTGAATAAAATTAACACGTAATCTTACTTAAAACAGAAAAAGGTCAGCATCTGTTAACGTACCGATATGAGAACAATAAAAACCGCCTACTACATTTCAAGAAGACTAATTTTATCGTTTTCTGCAAAAAAAAGTCCAATAAACAATTCTACTGTTACTAAGCGATGTTTTTTTTGAAATAGTTTTACTAAAGATTGGAGCATCTCGAAAAAAGTTGTCGTCTTAAAGGAAGTGAAAACTTTTACTTTTTTATAATTACATAATTTCTTGGGTTTTGTCTTTTCAAAGGATAAAAATAGAACCTAACAATAAGAATAATACTATATCCTGCAATTTATTTGACTGACTTGCAAAATTTAAGCTCGACTTGAAATTGAAAAATGAATCACTCGCCGTAAATTTTCCAAAGAGTTTTTTTTTCAAACGCGAGCAGGTCATCTAATAAAATCAAATGCCTTTCGATAAATCTAAATAAATGTAAAAGTGTTTCGCAAAAACGATAAAACAACGATAATATAACGGAATAATCGGCAAACAAGGTTGAGCGGCGGCCACACGTGTTTTAATATCGCATGATTGAGTTCGATTTACACAGTTTTGCTCTGGGGCTGAATCTTAAGGTCGCGATTTTGAACCGACCGATACTTACATGACTTGCCGACGACAAGGTTGTAATGCTCGTAAAGGTTAACAGTGAAATTGCAAGTTATTCTGATATACTTACCGTTAAGTCGTGTGCTGGCTGTTCTTTAATACTGCATTAAAATCGAATTGGAAATTGCTCCGGAGTCTTTTCCGTAATACCATAAATACACAATGCTCATTTCAGCAAACGTTTTCGATGATATTGTTATTACTATGGGCTTACACGTGAATCTAAATCCTCTATTTCCAGTACGTACAAGCAACGTTCGGTTCGATGCTAGTGGATGTTATAAAAGTGTTATATTCTGATTCAAAATGATAATAAGGAAGAAATTCAAATAGCCTTACAACTGAACGATTCAGTATTATAGTTACACTTAATTTGTAAAACTAAAACCAAATAGGAGTTTTATTCTTACGGTCATTTAATACAATAATCACAACTTTATTATTTTGATTTACTACGTAACTCATTTCGCATAAAATAATTAAGTTTCAAATTTTCTTAATAAAATTTTTAAAAAATATATGCAGGTGTTCTTTAAAGAAATGCAGAAATTTTAACTCTACATTATCATAAGACCACAGAGAACATTTTTTTCGAACAATTGATTTATTTGTATTTCTGTGATTTATTACTAATGCGTACTACTAATTCATTCGTTCTTATCCGTTGAATTCTATTAGTTTTCATGTTTTGATTTAGTATCACAAAATCTTTTCGTTTCGCCGTCGTTCGACAGCTTCCTCAGAAGTAAAAAATATAAACAAGTTGTCAAAATAAACAAGGTTGTCAATGGAAACTGAAAAAGTAAATATTTCATTTTAATAAATGTTAAAAATCTATGTTCAGATCTATGTTCTATTTAAAGAATCGAAAAAATTACAAAATGTATCGTTTAAATTTGCAAAATCTCTACGTTTGTTAATAGAATTCGACGTCATTTTTATTTTACACATTTCTATAAAACGTCTTTTGAAAATATTAGATTCATAATATAAAATATTAGTATTTTCAAAATCAAAATTATGGTTATTTTCTAACGAATGTTCAAAAAGCATTGAATGATTTAGATTATTTTTTTTTTGATGTGATATTTATGTTAGTCTAGACGTTTTTTTTAAATTTTGACTTGTTTCTCCTATATAACACGAATTACAATTTAAACATTTAATTTCATAAACCACGTTTGGTTGTTTCAATATTGGTGTTTTTGTTTTTAAATTTGAGAAAATATTATTTAAATTGTTTACAGATTTGATAGCTAAAATTAAGTTGTGTTTTTTGAAAATATGTTTAAATATGTTATATGGTGGTTTAATATACCGTATGATTTTTACAATTTTAGATCAAGGGAGGCCGTGAAGACGAAAACATACAGCTTAAATTAACTCATACGTACGTTTTGGTTAACACCACTGGGAAAATATCGTTCAATTATTATGAATGCATTTTGTAGTTTTGTAAATATCATTTTGAATAAACTGTTGTATTTGCTAATTTACGCCATACGTTTTGCTTTCACGGCCTCTCTTGATCTAAAATTTTAAAAATCATACGGTATAAGGTAATGATATGTATTTTTTGTTTGAAGTTTGTTTTATATTATTGCAGATTTTTTAATTTTATAGATATTAACACGATTTTTAATTACTGATTCTATAAGATTTATTAGATAAGAATTTTGAACAAGAGTCTTCTTTATTAAATTTAAATTATCATAAATGAAAAGTTTATTCTCTCTCTCTCTCTCTTATTATTAAGTCATTTTACTTCAGTTCATTTGTTGTTTTTTTGTCATTAATTTTTTTTAAATTTTCGATTCTCACTGACAATTCGAGCGGCAATTTTTTTACTAGTTATTATTACTATCATTTTACTTTTACTTTTTGTAAATGTATTTGACAATATTCAGGCTTTTGAAATATTTTTTTTTGTCGATTGAGCGTTATTTGTTTTTCTGTAATTTATTCTTTACCTTATGTTTTCTTTATGCATTGATCTCTAATAATTTTCTACATTTCAATTAAGTAGCTTTTCTACTTTTTATTTTTTTCGTCTGCTCTTTTAATTTTCTTTTTTTTGTATAAATTTTGACTATTGGTTTTGTTTTGTTTCAAGATATTCTTTTGTTAATCGACTGTCCCAAGATTTTCTTTTGTTAATTGACTGATTTGTTGATCGTCAATCACGAAAAAATTGAGATCTTTTTATTCTTTTTCCAACATTATTATCTAGTTCAGAGCTTTTCAGAATATTCAAAAAAAATTCTATAACATATTTAGAGCGCAGGCGCACTACAGTTTTTCCTCGCGCTCAAGTTATTAAACCAAACGTGATTTGAAGTACACATACGGGGTGTTTTTTAAATAAGTGCAGAAATTTAACCACATTAGATTACATTAAATTCTATTATTACTTTATCCGCTCCTAATGCCGGCGCTCATGAAGTAACAAAAAAACTTACAGAGTCCGCTTCGCCGATCACAGTAAACATCGCGAGCGCGAATATGATACAAAGGCACACTCACGGAATATTATCTGTGGGGATGATACTATACCATACGCTCAAATAAAGGTTCACCACATTGACTTAAAAATGTTCAAAGTGACGCACAGTGATTCCGATAACGAATCTGACATGACAAAATTATCTGACGCTAAAGCTGGATCTTTGAAGAACCTTCGTGCGCTATTTCCGTCATTGGTCGTACCAAAACCTGGTTTGGGTATGTAGACAAAAAGACCCATTTCATTGCGGAAGCGATCTTGTATAATCTTTTTGCGTGCGCTTTATTTTCCTTTCTTATTTGCCACGATTCAATGTCAAGTCTGTATGATATGTAGAGCCTCAATCAAAAGTAATGAAACGTTCAAAACCGAAACGCTGTAGTCAGAGAGAGAAGATACCGAGTGAGATGAAGCCTTATGGCGATCGAATGTTTCCGAAGTCCTTCGGAACCCCACAACACGTTGCGCTCTCTCTGACTCGGCACCGTTGCACTCTGACTACAGCGTTTCGGTTTTGAAAGTTTCATTACTTTTCATCGAGGCTGTACAAGGTGCACTCGAACAATTTTATCCACGCGTGAAGGCTTGATAAGCCTAGAGTCTGTGCTGTTTCACTCGGATTTTTTATTTTCGAATAAAGCTGAGGTTCATTTAGGAAGGGGTCGTTCCACACACATGACAGTTTTGTGTTGCTTGATTCGAAATCACACTGCAAATCTTTCCGTCGATCATAGAGAGAACAAGTTCCTGTTTCACGAGAATTTCACGACCTTCTACCTACTTGTATGACTGTTGGAGTGCAGCTATTTGTTTTATTTATTATTTTCTTCTCTTTTCTTGTACTACTGTTAACAGCAAAATACGTAGTTATCTGCTGGAGTACCATTGATATAACAAATGTATACGAATCATCAATATCCTCTTGCGTAAACGAAAATAGTTGCTTGTACTGGCTTTGTCCAGAGGCACCATCACAGCCCCACTTGAAGACAACGTTTAGTGTTGGCAGAGTGTCTATACCTACACGCACTTGTTGTAATACCTCCAACTGTACTAACACTAAACGGGGTGGAGTATGATCAAGCAATAACTGCAGTTTTACCTCTGCAGTTACCTCTCCAATTTATCTGGGTAGCATTGCTTTTTTGCCTCAATAAGAATATGATAATTTGGGAAAATATCAGCATTGTGAGCCTTGCTTACCTGGCGCATAGAGATATACTGATGTTTTGTGAGCCTTTTATCCACAAAAAAGGCTAATGCTTCGTCAGATTTCATGGTAATGGGTGCTTTGTTACTTGGAGACTGGTACGCTTTTTTTTTATTCTCGTGGCTTTCAGATTTCATGGTAATGGGTGCTTTGTTACTTGGAGACTGGTACGCTTTTTTTTATTCTCGTGGCCCTCTTTGGAGAAGAACTTGATATTTGCTTTACTCTTTGCGCTGTATCCCGTCTGCCTGCAGATCGCAAGCTCATTTCAGCTGCAAGCATAATTTAACCAACAGTATTTGTTTCCAAAAAAGATTTTAATTTTCTTTTTCGAGATATGTCGCTACTCTCATCGAACGACTTTCGAACATCGACCAATGTTTTTTCTCTCTTGGGCACTGTCTGCTTCTGGAAAAGTCAGTTTAACATTCAACCAATCACTACTTTTCCGTAAGAATTGTTCCAATACATAGTGACTATTGGTTCACCGTTCTTTAAGTGTTTTACAAAATTCAGCATTTTTATTGTACCTGTTCACATAAACGTCCATCAGGATTTTCCAAACCATACGTAGTCAATATATATAATCACATATACGAGCTAATCTCCTTGACATATTCGCTTCATTCCACCAAACGTCAAAGAGCTTCTTGTAATTCCGTTTTCCATTATTAAAAAATTACTAAAAAAAAGTTGGTTGAACTTGGTGATAAAACAGATATAATTGTATACCCAATTGTCTAAACTAAACGCTGAATATAATTTCACAGCAGACTTTTACGGCCTTAGCTTTTGCAAGCCTGCTACTTGAATGAACAATGGAAAAAGATCACGAAATATGGTTCTGATAATACATCAACCAAGGAACATAATAACATTACGTAACAAGTTTCAAAATGCTATAAAATATAACAAAATATCTGTAGTTTTATTCCCTAAAGAATTCATTTCGATGGAGAAAAACTTAAGTGTACACAGGACGTAGTTCCGAATGCGACTTCCGACTGATGCTAAGGTAATAGGATTGAAACCTTTAGCAAGAGACATCTATCTGCTCTTCCGTAGAACTTATTATTCATTTTCATATTTATGTTGTGTTGAAGCTTAAAAATTTATACCTTTTGTCAAGTCAGATTTTTAATAGAAACCACTGTGTGACGGTCATCATTAGCGAGATACAAGCGAGCACGGCGAAGAAGCGTCCGCATTAGCATGTCGTTGATTAGCACGAATATTGTCGGTGGCGCTCGTTTTGAATTCTCACTGTTAAATCATTTAATGTGCTTATGGGAACGACATACACCATTTGCTTCATGTGGCCCTTCAAGAAAGTCACAGGGATTTAGATCAGGAGACCGGACAGGACACCAAGTGGGTCCGTTTCGAATGGATGTGTGCTGGAGTCCCATTTTGCATTACATTCCACACGTCATGACCACTTATGTCCTCAAATTTCTGTACTTATTTAAAAACCATCCGGTATATATTGCAATATTTAATTAATTTTTTCTGATTTCTATTTGTTTTCTAACGTCTATACTTTTTTATGGGTAGGAAAAGATCATTAATGTAGGTAGTCTATTGAAAAAATGGAGGAGACCCGGAAATTACGCCAAGCTCTCTCCGGGCTACCGCTTTTATCGGGTTCCTTTATTTCGTAATCAAATTTATTTATTGGAAACGTGAGCCGCGTTAGCTCGCTGATTATGCGTAACGGACAACGAATGCTAAAATCTGTCACGTTTTTTTTTTTTCCATCGACGTTGCAATTATTCGGTGCACTTTGGATTTGATGTGTTCTCGCCGTGAATGAAAAAGCAATTCCTGTTTCGTGAGCACGTACGAATTAACGACAGAAAAAGGTGTGAACGTGAAAGAAATCGTACGGCGAACTTGTTAAATCGTGGCGGTCAATTTAAAACGTGTTAATTTGGTTTTGGACTTTTTTTTCACTGTGCTGGGAATTTTATCAACTTGATTAGGTTACGATTTAAAAGTGTAAGAAAGTCGCTTTATGTACTTACCTAGAGTCAGTTCATTTCCTAGAAACGACTGTGATATAACAGTGTTCCTTAAGTATACTCGCAATGTCCTGTTTGTACCTCAAGGAAATTTTAGAATTCTATTTTGATGTTTTTTATACCATGTGATCTTATCTAGGAAGTTCTTGCGTTTTATAGGAATTTGGATGTTATTTTCAAAAAGAGTTTTTCTTAACTCGTTAAATGGAATAAGGTGGGCAGGAAATTTTTTTTGACCTTTTTGGACAAATCCAAAGAATCTCAGGAGTATATTAAGAACTGTAGGTAACTCTAAGGAAAGAAAAAAGAGCTTAAAGTACTTAAACACGTAACGCCAGTATTACACGTCCAAACGAACGACAAATTCAGAATGCTCATTTACAATTTAATTCCAGTCAGGTAGAGAACATATCAATTTATTTTGATTGAACCGCAAGTTGCATAATAGAACTCGTTCGTTTTTAAACCGTTCGCATTCCAAGTGCCATTAAGAATGTGGTTTACAGGTTTGCGCGTGCGAATCCTACTCCATATAACGAGAATTTAGAGTAGGTACCCCATCGTACCGGTCAAATGGTACGAGCGTAAATCACTCGGTCGGTTCCACGTTATAAACGAGCGCTCAACTGTTTAAGGAGAACAAAACACGGCTAATGAATAGCAATAAGTTAACGGGTGCATGTCAGCGCCTACTAGATTCCCAGAGAGTGAACGATGCCCAGACACATCTGTTCATTATAACCATAAGTTACTAACTTCCTACCTAACGAAACGCTGCCTTTTTTTTGGACTTATTTCCAGCACAAAGTACTTATGTAATTGACGTATTAAATTAATGTGCCTCACATTACACATTTTATATGAGCTGCCCGCCCACCATGGAGAAAAGTTACAAATTTAGAAGAATTTATGGTGGTGGTCGCTGTAAACATACAAACAATTATGTTAATTTGATTAATCCCAAGCTAATTACATTTGCGTTAGATGAATGTTAGTGCCAAGATAAGCGAGAAAACTCAATTGGTTTAATTTTTTTCTAAACAGAAAATAAATATTTTGTACTTTTAAATTTTTAATGCCCGTTATGAAATCAATCTCTTGAATTTCCACGCCTTTATGCAATGCAATACAAAGATCATAAGCGGGTATTGTAGTGTGAATCAAAAAATTGATTGCCTTTGAGAAACCAATTACGAGGTGTCGAGGGCGAACCAATTTACTGCACAGCGTGTGTTATCCAAATGGTGAAGGTTTAAGTTGTGTCGCTGACTCAATAGCAAACGACAAGAATTTAAATATTTTCATTCACCAATATAACGTAAGGGAGGAAAGAACTCAAATCGAATACTTGTAAAAAAATTTTGATAATACATAATTCATTTTGTTCACTTCATTGCCAAGATAGTACTAATTTAAAAAAAAAACTTGTGTTTTTGAAATGATCAACTTTAAAAAAAGTAACATGAAATTTATAAAATAACTGTATCCATCAAAAAGCTATAAAGCTTTACTATTCGGAAACCAGTGTAATTTGAAATAATAAAGTTAGAAACGTATAATATCAATTTGTAGTTGAATGTTGTACAAAACGTTTCAATTGTAAAATATATAGTGATCTTGCCATAAACGATAGCGCTCGTAGTACCGATAACGAGAGACTGTTTAAATTATGTTAAACTTATTCACCATTTTAAGTTCGAATTACTCCTATCGTCTCCGAATAAATGAGTTATAAAACCTGGCTCTATTCCCCTACACTCACGTGTAAGAAAAGTAAAAGTAAGTAATTCAGATAAGTATACAGATTGAATCCGCGGAATAGATAACGCAAACGAATGGACACTCTTAGTACCTGCATTTAGTATGCTCCGGTTCATGTACAATGAATCCATAAACACCTACGCGTTGTTCTGAATATAAATTATTTTAAAACAATAGAACACGCTTTTAATGCAACTATTGGCCAAGGCACAACGAAATACATGACAGGCTGTATGTACAATTAGCATACAAAGTTATACCAACATCGGTAATTTAAAAGGGTCCCTTAGTATTACAAGTTACATATTATTACATCAGAATTTACAGTTATTTTCAGTTGAGCTTAAATTCTCCTTATTTATAAATATACTTTTCATGTTTTCTTTTGTTGTTGTTTATACATTACTTTGTATGCTAATTTTCTAAACTACAGGGGAGTACAGATTTGACCTGGACTTCATTAACTTTGTGTTATTATTGTTATCGCTGTACAAGGAAGTCCAGGTCAAATCTACTTATACTCCCCTCGTAGGAAAAGCATTGATATTAAAATTGATGTTAAGGCCGCTTTACAGTTCGCAATTATTTATTGCCTGCAATGAAAATTGCAGCGATTTGTATTGCACGCATGCGCGGTACTTGCATTTTGTATAAAAATACAACACCGCGCATGCGTGCAATACAAATCGCTGCAATTTTCATTGCCGGCAATAATTAATTGCGAACTGTAAAGCGGCCTTTAAGTAAACGCGTGCAATTTTAATACATTGATGGGTTCTCGTGTACTCAGTACCTAAGTATTACTGTCACTGTACTATACGTACTGACATTATGTTATTTTAAAATGTCTGAAAAGTGAATCATAGATTTTAATCTTCGTTTGCAAAATCTTAACTAACTTTAAAGTTCTTTTTTAAATACCAAATCAAAGTTCAAAGTCATTGTTATAATTAAAACGTACTTCACAGTTTGATTCAATTTGCGTGAGAATTGTGTGTGAAATAGCTGTAAAAATCGGCGTTTTTATTTTATTTAAATGTTACAACGTTTTTTTTTTTGTTTACAGGATTTAATTCGCATTCCGCAGATAAATTTCAAAGCTCACGAAGCAATGTCATTATAGAAAATACGAAATAAATTGATCTTAACTCAGCGAAAAGTGTTGTAATGCAATCGTTACAGTTTTGACATTTAAAATGGCCGCATCAGATAGAGATACCCGAGCACACTTTCATTTTCAATAATATCTGTTTTGAGAACGTGAGCGACGCAAATGCCGCCCGCGGGCGGGCTTCGAACATTGCGTTATTTTTTTTCCTACAATTGAATCGTCTATTTTAAAATTAAATAACAATAAAGTTGATTGATTGCGTGCGCTCGGATATAATTTAAATGTTAGGCGTTCAGAAGCGACTGCAATTATTCTTGCGCCTCAACACCGCAACAATTGCAATTTTACGCTTCATAATATTGCGCTACAAAAATTATCTGAAAACCGATTGTGGGTTATTTGTTACTGTCGTGTTCGATTTAAGTATTTATTTGACAAGTATTTACAATCAATTAGGTCTACTTTCTTAACCCCCCCCCCCTCGAGTTATTTACGACCTTTTTTTAATTAATCACATTCTACTATCTTAAAAAATCAACAGTAAAACTTTCATTACCAATAAATTTTTTTACTGATCCTTAAGTAACTTGATCTCCCTTCATTTAATTTATTTATTCGTTAATTGGGTTTTTATGTTGGAAACTTTGGTAAAATCTTTTGTTTTCGTAGCCCAAATAAACTTGACTGCATCAAGAAAAAAATTATTAAAAATAAACTCTCTGCTTTAGTACTAATTCTAAGTCATCGAGAATGTATTCTAAAGTGAAGAAAATTGAAAATTGCTCTCGCAAATTATTCATCCGGAGATATAATGATCCTATTCCGCCCTGAATGCATCGATTATCGCCGACTGTAGGCGATTATGCGGTTATGAATGTGCAATTACTAATATTTATTTTCGCCTGAAATGTTTATTTGACATTTTATGGTACTAGACATTTGCATATTTATAATGTAAACACTGTGAACTATTGAGTCGCGCAGCGATTTTGAAATTAATAAAAGTGTCGGAGGAAATTCGCATAATTACTATCCTGAGCGTTACTTTTTTTTTATTAATGCCTACGTATACATTTACATAGTTGCATTCGAAATGTGTTCTTAAAGCTCTGGGGTTCTGTTTTTTTTTTTGACTTGACGTGAATAGATTAATTACAGAATCAGCACGAGTCAAAGTGTTACTTGTGTTTTATTCAAACATCATCATCAGTCACACAGTTCACATTTATTTTATATTTGTTGAATATCATACGATTTATTACATACTTAATTTATTTTGATTTTTACTTGAAATATTTCCCTGGTTCAAAATTTTCAATTGAATAAAATCAGTTCAAAAGTCGACGTTTCGCCATATGTTTTTTTTTAAATTTAATCTGAACAAGCTAACAGCATACAACAAAACGTTGACGTGACGTTGTTTATTCATTGTAATAATAAATTTGCGTAAGTAAAATGCGTAATGTAAAATATAATTAATTTATTTTAACCAAAATTTTCTATCATAAATAATACTTCAAATTAATGGGTGTTGGAATGAATTACGAAAGTACGATTTTCTGAAATGCATAAAGCAGACAGTTTCAAAGGAGAAACAGAAAGAGTAGTTTGAAAACTGACATACCGAGTGATTCTAAAATCTTGGGAACACACTTATAACATACGAATTAAATTTTTAAAAAACCTATTTTTGATAATAATTTTTATTCTCTATGTCGTGCAAAAATAACTACGTAATAATATGTGACATATATGAATTTTTTTTTTACAATCTGGTCTGTTTGACCAATGAGCAATTTTATTCTAACCTAAATTTGTAATGCAATTTAATACTAAGGCTCACTCAATAGCGTCCTAGATGTTTTAATGTTCTTAAGTACACTACTTTTAGCGTGTATACATCCGCAGTATACTTTGCTTTTGCCCTCACTCACAAATCACACCAACTCAAAAGGTTTAAGTCTTTTCAGTCTTCTTTCCAACCCAGTGGTATCGAGGAGCTGGATGGCCTCAATATTCACATGATGATGAAGTCGTTCTTCATGACTTCTTCATGGCATATTTCTTGATCATCTCATCAACAGTTTCTATACGTAGGTCCCGATGGAGGTCTCCATTTGTAACATACCAAGGAGCGTTTATAATGAATCTTACTAGTATTTTATTCTGAAAACGTTGAATCGTTGTTCTATTGCTCTGTTTAGTACAGCCCCACAGCTGCACTCAATATATTATGAATTCGTGCCTCATAAAAAATTACTTTCCAACCTCATGGAAAAAGGCTGTAGTTGTACCAATAGCTAAATCACATAATATATCAGATTCGTCCAAAATTCTTGAAAAAATTATGAATTTCCAGTTAAGCAAATATCTAATATACTTCCAACTGTGCAATCAGGTTTTCGAAGTGGACACAGTTGGACTATAGCTTTGCTAAATATTACAGATGACATCATAACTGCTACAGATCAAAATAAAATTACAGCGTTAACTCTGATAGACTTTAGTTAAGCCTTTGACACTATAAATCATCAAATATTATTAGCTATACTTCGATGTATAGGGTTATCTGACAGTACCTTGCTTTTAATAGAAAGTTATGTTACTAATCGCTTGCAGTGTGTAAAGATCTCAAATTTTATTTCTGATTGGAGGTTTATTAGTAGAGGTGTTCCGAAGGGCTCAATTTTAGGTCCGCTCTTATTTTCAATTTACACAATTGAACTGCCTAAATGCATCAAGGTCTCAAAAATACATATGTATGCGGATGATACGCAAAATTATCATTCATTTCTTTTCGAAAATTATAAGACTGCTTTAGGAAAAATCAAAGACGATTTAATGCATTTGTCAAATTCTTTGCTAATAAACTCAGAAAAATCTGTAATTTTATTATTTGGGAGTAAAGCAAAAGTTGATATAGTGAAAAGCTCTATAGATTTGTGTATATCTGGAAAAGCAATTCCGATTAAAGATACAGCACGAAATCTTGGCTTAATTATGGACAATTCATTCCGTTATAACACTCGTGTTTTAAATAATATACAAAAAGCTTTTGTTACTGTAATAGTTATTTACGTGTCAAGCTTTGTAAATTAATCTTTAACCAAGCCTGTAAAATTTTACAGGTCTTTTATTACCAGCCCGTAAAATATTACAGATCTGTTCCCGTAATGTATCGTTTACTAGGTTACCATAAACAGCAAAATGAACCTTTAAAATGTCATTTACTTCAACTCAGAGTAGGCTTCATCCTGTTTGACTCTAAAAAATCTCTCTGTTATACAGTATGTTTCCGGATTGAGTTTACAATACGTATAATGGACCAAAATTTTTTGAATTAAGATGTCATATTCTGCAAGTTCAGGTCTGCTTGGAGTGTAAATGAATTTGTATCAAATTTGACGCCGAAAGTCTTCAAGGTGGCGGAATTAACACAAGAAGAAGTAAAATCTGTGTAGGTAAAGTGGTCTTCCTTTTGAATTTGGGAGAAAAATTTAGTAAGATAAAATGATTCTCATTTCAAATTAGGGAGACATACCAAATTCCAACATCCTAGAAAAAAAATTGAATTACGGAATATTAGGATTTCAGTACAGTTGACATTAACACTGTCAGGTCCTAATATGGACGCAGTGTTATTTCATTTGCTTTTAGTCAATAAATATGTAGATGGCGTTAACATTTTACAACTTTACTGAAATATTTATAATTTAATTAATAATTTTCCGTAATTCATTTTTTTTCTAGGATGTTGAAATTTGGTACATCTCCCTAATTTGAAATGAGAATCATTTTGTCTTACTAAATTGTTCTCCTAAATTCAAAAGGAAGAGCACTTTACCTACACAGATTTTATTTCTTCTTGTGTTAATTCCGCCACCTTGAAGACTTTCGGAGTCAAATTTGGCACAAATTCATTTCACGCCAAGCAGGCCTGAACTGCAGAACATGAAATCTTAATTCAAAAATTTTTGGTCCATTATATGTATTGTAAACTCAATCCGGGGACATACTGTATATGACTGAAGTATTTCTGTGAACTGCCTTGGCAAATATTTCTTTAGTTTTAGTATCAAGCCTTGGTGCCAGACCTTATCAAATGCCTGGGCCACATCAAGAAACACCACAGAACAAATTTTTTTCTTTTGAAGTGTTTTTTCTATTACTGCTATTATCCTATGTATCTGATCTCTAGTAAAATGCTTATTCCAAAAGCCAAATTGATGTGTTGGTATTAATTTTTTTCTCTCATTAAAGGCCTTTGAAGTAGCAACTTTTCAAAAAGTTTCGATATTGCAGGCAACAGGCATGTATTTGAATGATATACAAATTTTTAACAGCTGCTGCATTAAGAGAAGCCATGTGAAAAAAAGGGAATGGAAAATTATAGTAATTTTCGATTAAATTATCGTCATGAATTTTGAATAAAACTATACAAAAAATTAAAAGTAGAACTGCAATTATTCTAACAGAAAGCCTCATAGCTTTAGCGTTTATGAGTTTTTGTAACGTCTTGTTGTTAATTATACACTTATATTTTATATACTTTTTACCCTCTGGCATAGTATCAATGTTGGCACGCGATGGCATTTTAGTATCCCACGTAAACTCATTTACCACATGCACTGCAGATAATAAATATTGTATGTAAATAAAAAAATGCGCAAATGTGAATGGTAAATAATTTCAAGTTCAAATTTTTTAACTTAACTTTAATCTAAAATTCAAATTCTTCGTCAAATCTTTGCGATATCTGGTCTCTTATTGTCATTACAAGTTTTCGAGTTTCGTAAGGTAATGAAACTTTGCAAAATCTAAATGCCTATTAAAAAGAAATTGCGCTTTTTCTTCTTGTTTCTTACGCAACAATAATAATTGCTGCTGGTACAAGTCCTGGCTGAAACTTTTTTCTTTGTATTGGTGTTGGTCGTTGCTTCCATCGATCTTCCTAAACAAATGACCCACATTCTAATCCCAGACGTTTGACATCCAAGTAAAAAACATGACAACACAAATTACAGATTCAAACACAAACGCGAGTAAATAATATTAATATTTCAATTCGAACTGAATGGGATATGCACACAATGGTTCTACCCGCCCACCGAGATTATTGTGCGAACGAGCGTACACGAACACGTTGTTATCACCCACGCCTATAGAACTCCCCCCGTTTATTTTACCATTGCACGATAAGTCTCTGTTCTTCTTCTTCTTCTTCATCGCATGCTTCCCCCGGGGTAAGAAGAGTGACATCACGTCAACGCGCCCGGTGCCTTCACGAATGTAAAAGAGGATTTTGATTCATGTCGTCCACGAACTTGTCACGTGTTAATAATATCAAAAGCTCCGTGGTATGATTTATGGATTTATTGTTCGGAATTTCGAAGGCTCCGTTTCGTGGAGCTTTGTGACTCGAAGTTTTAATTATTTTATCCACCTGGCGTGGGCCACTAATCAAGTATTCTGATTGAGTAATTTGAAATACATTAGAGTCACGGAACATGTTTAAATTAACACGTTCAAATTCATATATTACTGTGATAAACCGGTACCATATAATTCAATATGACTGGTTACATATGGTCAACTTGTTAGATTTTTTTTTTACTCTTCATTCAGCAAGTATTTCTGTATAATTCAATTAATTTCTGGTAAACTTTATTAAAATTTAATCAAAATCATCCAGTTATTCCTTATAGTTCACAGGGAAATTACATAATTCAATTTTGCAAATGTTCAGAAAGCACCTTGACTTCCCCTGTTTGGCTACTCCTTATGAATATCAATTCATATTTCTTAGGAATATTAATTTTGGAACGGCTTGAACAAGATACAATAGATGGACGAATGATCTCAAAATGACATCCCCGCCCAGTATCAGTAATTGGACGTAATTTCATTGAAGTACTCTGAAGAGTTCCAAGATGTTCTAATTCCTAATCGAGTTTCAACACCCAACATACATGGGCTTGTTACATTTTTAATTATGTTTCCCAATTTTCATCAAAATTGTCATCTTTAAAATTAAATCAAGTATTTTCTTTTTCTATAGAGACAATTTGCTTTAAAGTGAGAAAATCCTGTGACAGTGTAAAATAAAACGTGTGTATAATATCCACCTTGTTTCCTCCAGTTTTTATTATCACAGAGAAACGGCTACAATACGTTTACGTACCTAATGACTTCATCTCGTATTTCACCTGTATTTTACAATCCCGTTCTCACGATAAGGACGAGATAAAACGAATCTTAAAAGTACTGTAAAAAATATAAGATAAATATTGGACAGGTTTTCAATACGGCTTTGTGTATTTTCTCTATCGGTTCTCTCTTAACCGCTGATAAGTCAAATTATGTCAGATCGGAGGTAACTCAGTTTGACCACACCTATTGGCTCTACTAGGTTTCCGATTTTAGTGTGTGCGTGTGTTGTTACGTCGACCTTGTTCTAAAACTCACTCGGACCGTTATCTCGCTTTATCAGGTATTATTTAAAATTTAATTAGTGTGGATGATAAGGGATAGAAAAGTTGGCATGCAAGTACCCATTCACTATAGTTTGCTTTTCCAAATCAATATCTTCAATATTTTGCAAATTATCAGTGATCATGATACGACAAATTAATTTTAAAAATGTTGAAAATGGCCTTTATACAGGGTTTCAACAAGTGATTATGAAAATAATTTTGAATTTCGCGGCACTTTTGAACTGTCACTAGATTTTTGATTGAAGTAATAGCACAGTATAAGAATCTACACAGTAGCGACACTCGAGTATAACCGTCACATTTGCCATTTTGTTTAATACCTACTGATTTGCAAATTACATTACATTTGCAGATAGGTATCAAACAATATGGCTTTTTTTTGACACAGTCGGTTGAGTGTCGCTACTGGGTAATTACTTACATTGTGGTAATGGTGACATTTTTCCAAAATTAATTGCGTTTGTTTATCTAATTTAAAATGAGATTTACTTTTGAGAAACCCTATGCCAGCTAGTAGTTAGAAAATACTTCGACGTTCGTGTAAATAATAAAATACATTTCTGAATGCTCCGCTTTCACACGTATCTATTTACTGAAATTTTATTGAAATAATTTTGTAAATGTTATGTAATATAATTCGACATTCCTAAAATTGTATTGAACGATAAACCGTTCGTCGATTTCGAAACATCGCAGAAATTATTTAACATGTCATGTTTGCTGATTTTATTTTGCAATTTTAGACGGTGTAAGCAAATATTATTATAACTTAAAAAAGAGAAATTTACTCAAGATAAGATAAAACGCTAACAAAACATTTTATGGACGAATCTACTCGTGGAAGTATGTGGGTTTTATATACATTTCAAATCATCCTCTTGATATCTTCCATATCATTTTATTTAATCGTATTTAAGGCCCTATTACTGATGCAATAATTAATTAATTATACGTGCACTTCTTTAAAGAAAAGATAACATAAGGAAGGGACCCAATTGGGAAAGTCAGAATCCTTTCGATGTTTGATATTTGGAGAGTTCAAGGTTTCTAATCGTGCGTTGATAATCAAAAGCATGGCCTAGGCATTCATAATAGTTAGTATAATTGTGGAAGCCATCCCGAGCATATTTAGCAGATTGATAAATTAACTGTAAACGCATATTTCTCGCGATGTTTGACGTTTTGTTGATTGGTCGATTTTAACTTTTTCTCCGACCTATCCGTAATTAAGTAATCGCCTTAATCAATCAAAGGCATTTTCATTGGATATTAATAACGCATTATCTGATCTGAGCGTTGTTGCACTTTGAGGAGGTTTTATTTGCGTGCGGGACAAGAATGACGTAACGCACCGTATACGGTAAATCACGCTACAATTATTGAGAATTAATATGCAACCTATAATTATTAGTAACAAATTATGGGTTTCACATTAAAATGATTGTTTGAATCTCTTTGGTGATACAATCTGTGCCAAATATGTCCCTGGCAAGCGTTTGACCTAACAAAATAATAGTTAATTATGATTGATTTTTTTTTTGCATTACATCTATTATCAAATTTTTATTTCAACCATTTTTTCATTGGCCACACGATTTAGAAAAAGTTTCTACCTTCTCTTGGAATTAGACTTGAAAATGTCACTTACCTTTCCTCATCACATAATGTAATTTGCAGACCAATAAGGGAAGAGAAGAAAAAGTATGCGTACACGTGAACGCACGAAATAAATTTTATTCTACTGGCATAGTAATTATTGATATGCCTGACCTGGAAACGGTTAATCAAGTGACTGGTTTGTTCGGTACGTGAAATTTCGCACACAGAAGAAGCTCATTTCACGTTCACAACGACGCAGACGGATTTATAAGTGGTCACGTTTTCATTAAAAGGTATTTTATTCTCCGAAATTAAAAGGGAAAAAAATGCTTCCATCGCAAATAATGGAGACACAGTGAGAAGCAAGTTTAATCTCGAATGAAAATTGGTGATTTACACTGGATTGAGTACACGTCGTTAAGATATCGTTTTTTATATTGTTATTCACTTTTATTATTTTTAAGTGCTTGTGAAAATTGGGATAACCTTTTCATAATCAGCGTTACTTGTCAGATCTGATGATCTTTGTGATATTTAATTATTTCTTCTACCGCCACATTTAAAGCTATTTAAAGTTTTGACTTTTGATAACTCACCACCAGTGAAGGTGGTAAAAAATACTAACGAATACATTTAGAGAATTGCTGGTTGACATCCTCACATTAATCTTGGGTGGAAAATATAATTAACATTAACAAATTGCTTACCAAGGAAATAAATATCAATTAAGGAACAAATTGAGGAAAGCACTGAGCACTGATGAATGGAATTGCAAAAATCTATGGAATCAGTTAGAACATAATTAGAAGGGCGAAGGAAATGGCAGTGGATAGGAAGAGATAGAAAAAATGCAAAAAAGAAACAGATTTGAAAACATTACGGTACATAAAAAGAAGAAGGAATAGAAAAAGGATAACGGCTAAAAATCCAACCAGATAAAAATCAATTCTGGTTGGATTTTCAAAATTATTTCTGAAAAACGTCACATTTTAAATCCCTTACACGCACGTAATAAAAATTACAAAAAAATAGCCAACTTGCTTGCCTTTGTTTCTTCTTGCAGTTGGTCACGCCGATTTACTCAGCAGCTAACAAAGGTCGTTCAGCTTCATCGAGTCGCTTAAAATATTTGGGAGAATTTATTAAAATATAATAATTTCGATCAGTGTTTGATGTAATTGTGTTCTGAGATTCGTGAGTAATACTGCTAGAATAATAAAGGTAAGGAAATATGATAAGCATGATTTTTAAGCGACTGCTCCGAAAATAGGATTTTTTATTGCAGTTAGAAAAATGTGCCAGCTGTTTATTTATCAGTTGATAATTATCGATAAAGTAAATGATTACCTTATCAGATAAGTGAAATTTTCCTGTTTTTTAGTTTTACTATATTAATATAAAATGTTATATGTACAGTGAAAGCTCCCATAGCGGACAGCTCTCTTAACTGGACAGTTTTTAATCCCCCATTTATGTATTTTACATGCATTTGCATCTCTCTTAGGCGGACACCTCTAATGGACGGACAGTTTGCTGGTCACGGTCGGTGTCCGCCTAAGAGAACTTTCACTGTACTTATAAATTATTATACGTACTTATACACCGCCTGTATTTTTTTGAAATATGAGTTGCGAGTATGTATTTAAAATTCTATGAAAAATAATCTGCAATAATAACCTTGAAAAACTTAAATAAAAGTTTATACACAATTACTTTGTATTAAATAATGCATTTCCTGAAAAATGAAATTAAATTTATTAACTTTTATTAAAAAAAAATATATACCTATGTACAGTTTCGGTATGTTCACAAAGACGTTTGTAAATGTGATCCTTAATTGTCAGAGCTTAAAGCTTCACCCAATTTTTTTTGTACGCGAAAAAATTTTTTTTTTCAAGATTCTTGTTCAAATGAAAAATGAAGAACGTTAACGTTATTTTTGAATTTAATAATTGAATTGAATTGTCTTACATAAAATTGTAGAGTATAATGAGAATGGAATTGGATTATGTTTCAAGATTCAACAGGTGTCGTTAATGTTGTTAAAAATTTGTAATTTGTAAACAGGCTTGTGCGTCATAAAATCCAAATGAATATTTCAAATTCTAAATTGGGAAAGATATTTGTTCAACCTACTTTAAAATTAAATAGTGTGCTATGAACAAAACGAACGAAATTTTACAAGAACAGTATCTCACGAATTACATCTCGAATGTCATGTTTTATTGCCGATCTTAATTATCCTTGACCCATCAAAAAAAAAAACAACTAATTTCCTCTTCCATTTTCAGAGATATAATAGTTCAGTTTCACGATTGGTCATATTTATTAAAATCCAATTTAAAACGTGACCACACTTGGCCCTGACAATAAGAATAATTTTAACTTTGGTTTTTAATTTCTATTTATGCTTTTACCACTGAATTTTAACTGTGTACAAGATAAAAACTACGTACATTATATTAATGCTATGTTTTCAACCAAATATTATTTACTGTTTGTTATAGTAATCAACGAGTAAATAACTCGAACGAAAAGTATTACATCCGCTGGATTTTGACAATGCAAAAAATAATCCATTAAGAATGACTCGGAACTCGATAATCTAGAGCATGCAAATACACGTTTCCTTGTTAAAATTAAATAACAAATTGGAATTAAGATATGTCGTTAACAAACAAGGAAATATATCTACATATTTAAGTGTTTGTTCAATTACATAATCGAAATTTATTTCAAAAATTAAATTATTGAATTTCAGACAGATTTAAGCAACTGTGACCGAAACCATTATAACTAACTGTATGTACAAACAATTAGGTTTCCAAAAAAGTTATCGATATGAAAGGTTATTACGACGATCCAACTCATTTTATGTAATGTCATATTGAATTGCACAATTTTAGAAATATCAAATGTAATAACCGTAAAAAAATTCGTTCACGGTCAGTGAGCGCTAATTCATAAAAATAAGGATACGGAAAGAATTCACTCTGATAGTTGCACATGTTCCAGGACCAGAAAGAACACTTTCTGCCAAAATAAAATTTTTGTAATCATTACATTAATAATTAGCATTTTACTTAGAACTTAGAAGTCTGGGCATTTATAAAATTTTAATTATTCAGCTTAACAGGATTGACCACCTACAAGTAAAGGAATTTTTATTGTCGCCAAATTGTTAAATTTAGAGTGTTACGTTGGCTAGTAAAAATGAATCCTCTTTTAAAGTTTAAGAGGCAAGATTTCGACAATTTATTTATTTAGTTTAATGTATATTTATTTCATTGACAAAGAAAAATAAATGTTTAAATACATTAAAGGAACGTTCTGAAAATTGTTTCAGCATAATTAGCTCAGCTTGCGAGATACTTAGGTTTTATGTTAGGACATCGTCAATACCGAACAAGTTCATGTGGACAGAAATGGCGCTTTAATGGAAATAATCAAACACCATTATCTGCTTTTACACATTAGCAATTTCCTATTCGGTTAAACACCGGCGAAAACCGTATTTACTTAGCATTTTATTATATATTGTTAAAACCGATCCGTTTTTAGGTCAAGTCTTCGACCTGGTAGACGGCTTTTTACGACGTCTTAATATGGAAATCGATTCTTTTTGTGGTTCTGCGCCGATCTGGGTCAATTTTCTGGTAATAATTTCTCTTCGTGGCGTAATTTTCATATAGAGCGTGCCGGAGCTTCTAAAATTAATTGGTCCTGTTCACACTAACACGAACTCCTTACTTATACATACATACTGGATATTTTATACTATTATGGTAACTCATTTGTTATAAAATAATTTTTTAAGAAATAACTTTTGATTATATTGTTATAAGTTCTGGAATCGGGTTCAGTCTATGAGGTACGATTTTATTCTTAAACAGCATTCCAAGAAAAGTCAAAAAATTACTTTCATGTCTTCTAACAGTAACAAAAAATTGATTAAAATTGCCCCATCTTTCATTAGCGTCTTCGAAGAATCGTACAATTTATTATAAGTGTATAGTTGCTTAAAGCTCGTTTATATTCATGATCCTGCCGATGTACAGTTACAGATCGAAATGATCAATTTTTTTAAACGGTTCTGTTTGTAATGACCCATCTGATTATTATAATTACTATCGAATACATCCGTCTTTTTATTAGACACTCACTGTTGTTGAAGCCAATAAATAACTGGCACCGTTCAATTTGCTATATTCGCAGTAACGATTTGCGGAAACGTCGCGAGTTGTGACATGCCCAAAGCGCCGACAGAATTCCTCGCTTTTTGTTTGATTAAATTTTCTTCCCACTGCCCCGACGACTATCGATTATCGTAACAGTATCGCCAGTGTGGACAACCGAGGAGGGAAAATGGACTGCGTCTCTTATATGGAAACGTATCTTCGCCAGCCTGCTTTATAAATCAAATCTTTCATGCAGGAAATTGTTTACGGCGTTTCTATGCGCAATAAACGCCATGTACGTACGGTTATTTATACACGTGCGTTGTCATTAGAAAATAATTAAACACGATCGAAGCTAATACAATCAATCGTTACACGTTTGTTGATTGTATGAGATCGATTTAAACTTCTATTTTCAACAAACTCGAAATAAATTTAATAACCCCCCCCCCCACACACACACACACAGAGTTACAAATGCAATACATGTAAGCACATGTAATAACTAAAGCACGGATTTAGGTGCCTTTTTAGGTCATCCTTGTAATCGGGCTATGGGTTATGGAGTGATAACTCATGACCTAAAAATGCACCTACATCCGTGCTTTGGTAATACCTTGGCAACTCTTCAATTAATTGCTCACCCTTCCATTTATTCTTTTTATTTCCTCTACTTCTTTAATAAACTAACTATGGTCCATTCATAGTTGCACTACTTTACGTACAACATTTTAAATATAAGATATTCCATTCCAGATATAAAATCCTGAAAGCAATAATCGACTGAATTCTAGATTGATTATTTTCTCTCGTACGTTTTCAATTTTATGCGATCGATTGATTGGTAAAATTAGCTTTTATAAATTTCTGTGGTATTGATCTAATTCGTTTCAAATTGAAAACAGAATAGGCAACGAAGTGAATTATTATTGCTTTGCATTCTGCGAACTTGTTTCTTCTTGTATTCAGTATATTTCAAGAGCTACCTTAAATAAACAATTTGGAAATTGTCACAATAACGTCGCCGGTTTTATCGAGCCCAGATTACGCTGACAAATAATACGAACAAATACTCCATCAATGCAAATAAAGACTATAAGAACTGTTCAGGTTTCAAGGTTAATTTACTCGATTTCATTCGAAGCAGAAAATAATCTTCGGAAAACAAGCGATACCCAACAATAACTCACATTCTCGCGGACAAGTATACACACGCAATTATGCAAATATATGCCAAGAATGTGATCTTTCCTTTCGTGACGCAACTGCCCTTTGCCGGCTAATTTATCTTTATTATGGTTTTAGGTGTTTGCAACATCAATTTACTGTACCCTATACGTTATCTCTATTTGCATTCGCTTTGCTACATTATTTGCGAATCTGTTCCTGATATTGCTGTTTATTTTTTCAAACTAGAAACAATAAATTTGATTGGCTTATTCAAACATTCACGTACAAAAATATAAATTATTTAAACGAAGCAATAAAGTTACGTAACCGTCTGAATATTTCAAAGAAATTCAGCGAATAAAATGCAGTTTTATTTATTGCTGGAATAAAAGGCGAGGAGTTGCAGTAAACTAAATATTTGCAGCTGACTGAACATAATACCCAGCAATTACCTCAGTGTGCTTGTAATCCAGTAGTCGATTTCGTTTTGTTATTAATTAGTAACACATCAGTGAACTAATAATATACATTTCGTGTACTAACACGATGCAACTCTGTATAATTTCACGTTTAAATATCAGAAAACGTTCAATTAGATTCCAGTACTTGAATGACAAGTCTGCATTTACCCTTATTAATAAATTACCATGTATACATCTTATCTTACCATTTTACACCATTAATAATTCAAGACTCCTTGATTCAATTATTAAATAACATATCTATGCATCGAAAATGTTAATTTTTCAGTAATCACTTGTGTGAGTTTGCCCCACGTTGGGCGCCAAAAATTATCGTGTAGTTCAATTATTTCGGCGCCAAATTTGCAGCGCAGTCCTTTTTTCTTTTTAAAGGGGTAGACTACACTCATCTTAAACTATTGCAAACCATGCAAAAATGTAAAATACTGATATAAAATTGCAACTATTTAGAATATTTCACTTTGTTTTTAATAAATAACTTAAGCATTTTCGAAATTACAGGCGTCCGAACAATTTCGAGCAAATTATCCGATAAACCCTTTAAATTAACATTATAATTTGCGTTCATAAATATTTATTGTAAGTAATAATCGAGCAACAAAAAAGGGAATAAACAGAACCAGTTCGCGAGCGGAATTCGGAGACGATCGAATTAATATATGTCGTGGGAAGTATGAAATCGTTCGCGGTAATAAACGATGCGGCCTCACGAAGTATTAAGTAAGTAAAGTAACGGTAGAAGTTAAACGTATAAATAGTAGATCACATATGATCGCGTCACGCAGTCTTGCCATTCGTGCTTTAAGTAGCTAAATGTTTTTCCGCATTCTCGAGGCCGGTGCATTTTAACGAAGAATATGCTGCCTCTAACGGCCACACGTTTTCTTCTTTCGTCTTTCTTTACATTTTCAAAAGACAGACGAAGAGGACTTCGCCTAATTGCTGTTCTCACACAGCAGGAAGCGTTTGACGAGACGAGTTTAAACAGAATTATTCTTCAGCAGTGTGCACTCAGACAGTGTGAGTCTTCAAATTACAGACTATTAACTGAAGCATCTTTCATATACATTCCAGTTCATGTCTACTTGGAAAATGTCTCCATAAGTAGAATAAACTGGAGTCTGGAAGCTCCATTGTAATATCTTCAAACTCCTAATACATAAGTTCCTTCTGTAACAGCAAAAAGTATAGAATTGGCTAACATCTGATCAGCTTCCTGTTGAGCATACGTGCAAAGAAAGGTCGTTAAGCAGCACAATAGGGTACTTAAGTTCAGAGTAAATATTAAAAAAAGTTATCTGACGACATTAATTTGTAGTGAAAGCTTTGAATCAAAAAAAAAATTATCATTCCGTGTTTTGACAAGTCGTTGTGAATGTTAATGTGTTCCCAGATCTTTTCCTTCATAAACAATTATGATAAACGCCCCGCGATAGTTCGCAGTTTTGCACACGTGTGTGGGTGTTACAAATTATTATGCGTGAGTATGTGATAACTTCATCATAATTATTGCTGTTTTATACGACACACACGATTTCTACGTTCATTTATCACCTCTCTTAAGGCACTTTCCAGAACAATTTAGATGCAAATTAGAATTGTGTATTTACTCAACTCAGGAGTTCCTTACAAAACACATTTATTTATAAAATATTCTACCTAATTACGAGTTGCATTAAATATTAATTTGGCATTTAATCAGGAGATAATAATTTAGGTTTTATTATTCGCAAAATAGTTGGAGGCGGTGCCGTAATTATAGAGCTTGAGATACGTATATCTAATGAAGTGAAACTAAGGTTACAAATAATAAATGTGACAATCAAACTCCAATAAGGAGATAATGTTACAGTGCAACCTTGTTTTAATCAATAAATCAATACGCTGATACCAACCAAATTTTAATTATGGAGAAGGCGTATCGGAAATGTATTACGGCAATAGTTTTCTGTTGTATATATAAATGACGAACAGATATCACCAGAAAAGAACCCTATTATTCATTCCGTTTACAATAGAAATGTATTGCCGGCGTGGAATAAAGTTGTAATGGATTGTCCGTTAGTTAGATTAGAAAAGTCGTATGTTATCTTAAATCTTCTTTGTGATTTCTTCTTCTTGTTTCGTCACATCCAAGCTTGCTCAAATTTTGTGAAAATTTTCAACATTTAGAACACAGAGGCATTTAAGCTTCATTATACCTTTTGCATACAACATATACTTGATTACTCAAACTACTTTTTATGATATTTTAAATAAACTTAAATCTTATGAGATTAACATCACTAAATTCTTCAGAATTTATTGGTTTTCTTGTAACAGGAAACATAAACTTTCTTAAACATTAAAAACTCGATTAGATACATTTGTATTTCGCTCTTGGCAGAATTATTTATATCATCAAGGTACAAAGTATATCAGAACTGCTCTCTCTGCGAACCTTATTGACCTTTCCATTCAGTATTTCATAAAATCACGTCTTGTCGCGTGGGTGAAGAAGTAAAATAAAGCATAATCAATTGGACTGAAGAAGTCAACAAACTGACGAAGACTTCTGTTATACGAAATGCGCGATCAGATAAAAATCGCCATTTAACATACGAGATATCACCGAGCGTACGTATCACCGACGAATATGTAAAGCCATTTCGGGTTCCTTCACCTTAAACTGTGACTGAATTCAAACATTTTTATTATTGTGCCCGCAGGAATACCAATCGAGGCATCAAAACACGAAACGCCGAAGTGTGTGTGTATGCGCGTACATGTAAACAAGCGGTACAACAATAAAAAAATCGCTCGACGAAGAGAAAAAAAAAACAGCGAACACGAATTCTTTTGTGTAAGCCTTGGCATTTTGTACTTGCTAACATATCAGAATTTTGAGAAAAATCCCGTGAACATTTGCAAGTCTAGAAGACATGTTGTTACATAAATCACCGTACCATGACATTAAACTTCCATTATAAATGATATATCGTAATAGTTAAAAATTGCGCGTTTGAAAATAAAAGTAAAATAGTTTTAAAGGACGTAATAATAAGTAAAGTAAATTTGTTTGACCTATTTTATATGTATTACAAAATTGTGTAAAAATAGAATTCTAATAGAATCATTGCTATTCGTTTGCTTTCCTACTTTGTTTTATACGAAAGGATTAATCTATCAAAAGCATATAATAAATTGGAAAGGATAATTTCTTTTGTAAGCTCCCATTTATTTCCAAGTTTCGAAAAAGTAAAATCAATAAAACGTTCTGGAAATTGTCGTAATTCAAATGGTATTACCTCATCGAAAACTTTAAATTTTCGATCCTCCATAAAATTTCATCGATCATTGAAGTGTACAAGAATGTACAGCCAAAATACAACCAACATAAAGCATCGTTTAATTATAGGCCCGAGCGCACGTTACGTAAATTCGAACCTGTGTTTTGTAAATTTTTACAAACGACATGTTTATGTGTAAAGTTCAATGGAGTTAAACACTCCGGAAGGTTTAAAGCCCAGACATTAACTTCGCCCATAAATTTAATCGGGACCTCGGGCGACCGCATATACTCAATAGAAGAAATTCCTCATCGATCTATTCGATGGTCAGCGTAGACGACGCACTTCCTCTCCTACTTTCTCCGTGATTGATTTCGGTTAATTTTGATCGACATGATACGGAATTAAACGGAAAGTAAGTCGAAGAGAAATTACATGTCACATATATTTTTTTTGTGTTCGCAACCGGGAAAGTCCAGATCTTTGCCAAAGAAGATCATTCTGAGAAGATCAATTCAAAGACATTTTACATAAGTACATTTGACTGTATATACATATTTATTCTAAATACAAGGTTCCATGATTTTTATGTATTTCTAAATAGACTGAAGACATCGTCCTAAAATAATCAAGTTAAGACATTTATATGCAACTACAGGTCATTTTTTCATTATACAGGGTGGCCGTCGAGGTATTCGAGATACTTCGTATATGAATTCTATGACTAATTTTAAGCAAAAATGATTAGGTATATTCTATTCAGCTTTCTCGAATTCTTAACGGTTCTTGAAATATCGGGGTTTGAAGTTGCCAGGTCGTATGGGTAGTTCCTAAAGAGTAAATTACATTGTCATGTGGTCCGATAACTTCATCATTAATTATGCCAGCCCAAACGTTTACGGAGAATCTTCTCTAAAAATTGGTTTCTCGAATAGCATGAGGGTTTTCGATTGCCCATACGTGATCGTTGTGGAAACTGTTGATTCCATCTCTTGTAAATGTAGCTTCGTCACAGAAAAGGATTCTTGAAAGAGTATCCAGATGATTACTCCATCATTCACAAAGACGAATTCTTTGGGGAAGATTCGTGGGAAGAAGTTCTTGTACCGGTTTGTAATGATAGGGATGTAGTCCGTTTTCTCGACATTTCTCTTTTAGCGAACTCATACCCTTAATTAATTCAGTTAATCATAGACATTGCACCGCCTACTCTAATCTGATTTTTTGCTCATTTTTTTGTTATTGCCATTGAACTATATATTTTTGAAAAGCGAAAGAAATACTCTTTTTAATGATGTTAAAGTCAACTGTGGGCTTCCATTTAAAAATGCAAAGGCTATCTCGTGTATTAGGTACTTCTTTATGTGATTTAATTACGAAACCATGATCTACGTTAAAAGTCGAATAAAAAGTGTCCTTATCTTTTTTTTATTTGAGGTTTTGATGAATTTTTCATTTTTCAACTAGACCATGAAAACGGTAAGAAGTAGCAAATTTTTGATTGAACCTTTCAAATCAGCATAAAATATTGACCCAATATAGCCTGCTCAGTTTTCTTCTATTTCCATTATTAACGGAGATACCTATAGAATATCATCGAAATTGGGACACCCTATACATACATATATGCTTGCCTCAAAAGAAATAACGAGTTTATTAAATCTAAAATATTTAACATATTTTGACTGATTATGTTGGTTCAATGACTATGTATGATTGCTAATTAATAAGTAAACGAAAAATTTTGATAACTGAACAGATTATTTTTAATATAGAGAAAGAGAGGAAGCTTCTATTTGTGTATTATGTAGGGAAACACTCCGGAATTTTGCCTGAAGCTTGAGGTGTACGGTTTATTTTTTATAAATATTAAATATGTGTTTTTAAATAATTCATTCTTCATTTTAACCCTATCTTGTGGTGCTAATTTATTTATAATATCATTCCTTGATCTAGAAATTGAATTTCCGGGTCGTAATGACGTTTTAAAAACGAAGAAATAATTTCTCTGGTGCAATTAAATTTCGAGCGTACACAAAAAAACAACTTCCGCGCACAAAGAAAAGAATGTTAATGGAAACTTATTTTTTCGTTGGGTTAATTCGATCCGGTTGGAAATATTTTCCAAAAACCAAAACCGTTTTGTTCGGCGCACAAAGCGCTCTAAAAACGAGCAGAAATAGACACCCGGTAATTCATCATGTTATTATTATGAAATGACACACAAATATTTACATGTATTCAATTATGAGCAGCAACCTTGATGAATCAATTTCGAATTTTTTACCGCGGCAATTTACTATTATTACTACAGTTTAAATTGCGAATTCTCGAAGGTAAAAATTAAATTAACGGTAAAGAATTTCATAACCGAAGTGACATTCACAGTTTCATTATTCTCGGCAGCATTTAATTGATATTACTCTGACATATAAAACACGAGCGAGAGTTCGTGACTTGGTGTATTTGTTAATATCAGTGATATACGTCGAATATTCCAGATGTCGGCTGACAATGCCTGAAACCCAACATCTCTGGAAGAATTTAATTACATATTAGTTGCACGATCACATCGACCATATCGTTAATTGAACGTTTGAAAGATATCCTCAATGAATTGTGTTGCACACAACTTTTTTTTTCAAAAACATGACCGGTTAGGCATTCTCCAAGTGCAGGCCTTATATAAGAACCCACGTATTCTACGTATATAAGAAATCAATACTGTAAATTGATACTTGTAACGTTTATAGAATGGAAGCAATAATGTAAGTCAACAGCTGTCATTGAGCAAGTGCGAACATGTTATAGGTATCGGATATTGGAAAAAAAGCGCACGTATGCATGAGGGTTTCAATCAGACTCAAACTGGACGCAGATATTTTATTCAAATTGTCTCAGAATGTTTAAATTCAATTCATTCAAGACAACGCAATGGCAAATACGGTCATGTCTATTTGAAATAAACAGGCAAGACAAAATATAATTCCATCCATTTATGGCATTATTAGAATTAATTTTAAATTGATTTCTTTACACAAGTATAATTAAAAAAAAGCTATGAAATACTAACTTTCGTTACAACAAATTATCACATGTAAAAGGTACTTCAATTAATTATGAAACTTCGAAGACACGAGGCAATTGTTCCTCCCTCAAAATAATTATTTCGATCTTACGAAATGCTTACTCACACACACAATAGATAATTATAGAAATGCAAAAAATGAACTTTTGTATATCAACAGATCTACCTGTCGGGTGTTATGCAAGGACTGTGAAGGAGGACGGTACAATACGTAATTATCAAAATGATGAATGAGAACGAAGTGTTTGTTGTTGCCCATTTAAATCACGGGCTCCAAACGAAATTCTTCGGTACTTTCGATCACATTGAACTTTAATTTTAGTTCAACGCTTTTTGTTAAATTCCTACAAGGCGAGGACATTTCGCAACGACGAAAACTTGACCTTTGCGTTTATTAATAATACTTCAAGTCGAGTTTTCGATAATAAATTAACGTTATTGTTATTTAGGCAAAAGTTAATTGCCCCCATCTTTGGCTGCGATGGCACGAGATGAATGTATCATTTGTATGACGTTAATTAGGAGGTATTACTCTCTTAAACGATGTATTGATACAGTCACGCTTTGACATCATTAATTGTTGATATAGTAAATATCACATTGACATTCTGTTATAGTTGTATTGTTGTGTTTGACAACTATAGTAAAATGATAGAAAATGAAGTTCCGGGAATAAAATATAAAAAAAGAAAATTCCTTGCACAAAACGGCTTCACTCTTTTGATCCATTAAATATTATCTTGTGAAAGACTTATGTGTGGTTCAAATGTATCATGTTCATCTTATTGTGACTAAAAGTGGCCTAAGACTATTACGTATTTCTTTCTAAACATTAGTAGTCTTTTGCAATATCAGATTACAATTAATTTTGGAATCAAATTTTACGTGTTAACTTCAACATATCTTCATCTTCTTTCGAAAGCATTAAATTACTTAATGAGTTGCCCACTCTAATTCCTTGTTTTTCGCAACAATAGCGACAGCTAATAATCAAATCGAAATTATTTCGTCGTGAACTAAATTTTCAAGGCAACGGTCCACGAAATTGCAGCAGCGGCTTAAATGGCTGAGAACAATTTACCATTATGAAATGATGCAACGCGATATTATCCAAGACAATATTAATCGACTATTGCCAATAGCTTCGAAATTTAGAAGTAGATTGACAAACGGCGAAGGCACACATGAGTAACTCCGTTTAGTAGTAGGTAATTTTACTCTTTAATGCTGGTAACCACAGCTTGACATTCCTGCGCTTACACAAAGGCCAAGGCCTCGACAACTACTTTTATTTAAACATCTGACCTATTAGCAATGTGTTAAATATCTAATTTATTTTAATGACTCTTGGATATTTGCATATATTGCTTTAGTTAGATTATTTGATGTCGAGATTAAACGTTGCATAGGTTTAGATCTAAATCTTTATAATTTTGGAAAGCTTTCAGAAGAAAGAAGAAGGTAAGTTAAGAAAAATATGAAAGTATCAAATTCCTCTCTCTTGTCTTTCTACTGCTTCATTTATAGTGTTGTGCAGATCGATTATTTTCGCCTTGACACCATACAGCGTTCCTAATTTTTCATTGCATCCCAGTAAGTCGTTCCTTTTATTCCTAGAGCACCCTCCCAATTCCAGAAACGTTTTCGGAGTGGATTCCTATTCATATTTTAGAGTCTAAATGACGTACTTTTCTGTTTCGCTTAGGTACCAGAACTTCAAGTTATTTTACCGAATCCAGTTTCTTTTCATCTGGAACAGTAACTGGTAAAGATCGGCCGAGGGTTTTTCATTGGTTTTCAGTTCCTTCTTTGCTTGTTCCAGTTTTTCCTTTTTGGTGAGGAGTCGAAGCTTCAGACTGCGTTTTTTGGGAGATATTCTGCCTCTTGATCTCGTTCTAGGACTACCCTATCCCAGAGATCGAAGTAGATGTTTTTTTACAGGAGGCTGAAGCAGAATTAAACAGAAAAGATAAAATAGACCAAAATAGAAGAACCCATTCTGTTTTGCGCTAAATAAAATCATTTTTTCCAAAGAAAAATCTGACCATGAAGAATAGAAGCGTGAACTTAAAAGGCTTATGGCGGATTTCACAAACGTTACTTAAATTTAATCATCCGTCAAAGGTAAACGTTGTCATGGTTACATGTGTTGAAGGTATAGGAATGATTATTCTTAATCGATGATTAAAGTTAAGTGACGTTTGTGAAATCCAGCGTTAATCTGTTGGAATTATTTATACTAAGCTACTTAATATGATTAATTAGAAATAATTTTTACTTCAATGCGGACACGGTTTCCTCATATTGTTTATACAAACGCTTCGATATTATGAACGCTTTAATTGAATTTTTACGGTTTTCGGTGCAAGGTCGACAAACGAAGTTTTTTCACGCGTTAGACAAATCCTTGTGTTTCTCCTTTCTAAGAAAATGCGTATAGGCTACGTTTCCGCATTTATGATTCTGCTATTTATGTTTTCTGCGGTTACATGCCCGCGAATGCAAAGAACATTATGTAGGTATTATTTTTGTGTACTGCCAAGAAATGCGGGCTGTTGTTGAGTAAAACTACGAGAGATACTTAATCTTTAAGTTACGTTTCACAATTTGTTAATTGCTTCTTCGCAGCTTTCTAAAAAAATAATCGGTTTAAATTGGAAATTTCTAATAAAAGCCTGAGGATTTAGAAAATAAAACTGATTTGTGGAGTTAGTTATTATTCATCTATTGAATAAAGATACGAATTATAAACAACTGTCATAGTTTAAAGCTGATGTGATAAGATAAAGTTTTAGTTTTATTTTTGTGTCCCTAATCAGATCAGATCAAAAGATAACAATAAAAAATGTTTTTTTCATAGATTTTATTTTTCACGATACTACTTTGAATTACATACATTCCTTTAGTAAATGAATTCATTCTTTTAAATAGTTTAAAAAAGAAAATAATCTGTATAATCAACGTATTAATAGCAACATACCACTATGTATTACTTTCACTTTTACTATTTAAATCTTCACGCAATTTGTTTTTAGAATTGACCTCAACTTCTTATAATTGAACATAACTATTGCATAAACCTTGAAGGTAAATATTAAAGTGGGTGTAGATTTTATTATCTATTTATGAAGAGTCGTTATACCATTTACGACGTACATGATACGTATTAAATTAGATGAGTATCTTCATTTTTTTCTGCAGACTTAATTATTTAATCAATTTATTAGTTACGTCCGTGGAATCGTCATAAAACGGTAGCCTAAGAATTAATTTATTAAACGCTGCAACGCCTTTAAGGCTACATGCACATACAGACATGCTCGTAGTAATACTCGAAGTTTAAATGAATCATCACGAGTATACTTGTGTATGTGAAGCTGATTATGTGCATAATAACGCACACTAATATTTATCTTTATTTCAGGTATGTCCTATTTCACACGCGCTAAGAGGAAGTCAAGTGCTGGTAAGCATGCTTGTTTAATGAATAGTTATTAAGAGATTATTAATCACCGGTGAATATGTAAAACACGTTTTAATGTCATTTTCATACTTAACGTTCAGCTGTAAAAAAAAAACTACATGCATTTTGTTTATTTACTTATTAACATTCTATCGCCTACGAAGTTCCAGACGTGCACGGTATAATCAAACGACGTCCTGGAAAAATACGGCTTCTTGCATAATATTTATTATTATTGTTGTAAAAATACGAGTCGTGACCGTCATGTACGAACCGACGAATTTATTTTCGACGTTCGTACATAAATTTTCAAAGTGTGCGTAATCTTACAATCGTCATTAAGAGTTATGTCGTTCCAATTGCCAACCAACTAACTAACCGTTTTCTTACATGAACGAGCAACTGAAAGTTAAACGTTTTTAATATGCAACGTGCCTTCTCACATAATTCTCTAAAACGTTCGTGGTAAATGTGTAAATTGACTTTTACGCCTCTTTTCCTTGCTGGTTATCGAAATATGTTAATAGATAATATAAAATCACTTTCCTAATGTTTTATTTACAAATCTGCTTCTGGTTCTATATTTTATTTTACGTCTGCAATCAATGCGTGATAAAAACAAGTTAAGATTAAAATAGATTTAGTTTTTTGCCTAACTTTCAGTTTTAGTTGTAAGCCTGACATAAATAATGAGTAAATATACTATAACGTAATTAGCTTAATTGCACGTAGTAGCATTTCCTTGCTCCGCTTAAGGAAATTTTACAACCAACGACAAATTAGTAAGCTGCACAGTAAACTACGCGATTTTATGTGAACAGCAAACACTTTTGCAAGTATGTGTGTATGTACTCACGAGCCGAAGAAAGTGCACAGTAGGTAGAAAGCACATTTGAATATTTTTTTGTAACACAACTATTAGAAAGATAGCATTAAGATAACGTCTTATTTTCTTGCCAGTAAATAAATTCTATTTAAAATATAAATCTCAACTTCAACTGTCACTTGAGATTTATACTTTCTGTGCAGTTTATAAAAATATTATTTAACGCACACGTCTTGGAAAGGCACCTCTATCTTTCCGACGTGCCTAACAATTAACTTGTTTAATATTTATACGTTTATTGTCAATGTACGTACGTGTTGCCTACGCGAGAATTGGAAATTGTAATTTGATTTTAATGAATGTTCACAATTAACATTATGTCAGGATGTAGACATCTTGTTAGACATCGCGGCCTTATTTAGGCAAAATATTTGCTGAAATTATTTCTTTGCCATTAAGCGATTAAATGATTTTAATTTTTAGGCGTGTGGGTAATGCTTCATAAATATTCTACGTCCAACAATTATTGTAGTCCTGGGTGGCTGTGGTATCACACATAAATGCCGATTTTTACTTCGTATCGTTGAACTGAAGTCTCAAATATTGACTGTTAGACAACAAATAAATGTTTCCTTACGTATTTAATGTCTTAATGCCATTTGAAACAATAATTAGTTAAAAATGATTGACTCTACAGCCACCCAGGACTACAATAATTGTTGGTCACCCGATAGTTTCGATTAAGGACGAAAGTTCATTGAATAACTTCACTTATCACATCAAACGTATACATGCATATTTAACTGGATATATTTTCCATCTCCTGATGATGGGCTTCATGGTCATATGCTTCATGGTCATATGCTTCATGCAAAGACATGCTCGTTGTGATGATGGGAGAACTTCAAACTCTAAACCTCTAGAGTAATAAACATACGTAGGCGATGTCTTCATATTTCCTATCACCACAAGTTTTGAAATCACAAGAATTAATTGAAAAAAAAAAGAGATGATGAACACAAAACTTTGCCAAGCAATTATCTTCAAGAGATCCGAAATTTATTGCCTACAATTAATAATAAAACATGTTTTACATTGAAGAGGTGCACCATTGTTATTCACATTTTCAATCATGTAGACATTGTTCTGACACGTCCATTGTTTCGAAGCGCAGAAAAAGCTGTGATGGAAAAGCACATCGTAATTGAATATCGTAGAGTTTGTTTATCGCTTTTCCTCCGATCCTACGCATTAATTGCGAATTCCAATCGAGACATAAATTACTATTGTGTCATTGTATTAAGTAACCAATTATTAATAGGTTGATGGATTGTCAAGTCGTGACAAAGGCGTTTACCACCCGATCGTGCCTCGTCTGACCGGGTCGAACGGGCTCCTTCCTCTTGCACATGCAGAGGTCACCCATCGTGATAAATCTGAAACACATTGATGCAATAGTTACACCCAACTTTTAAATCGGAGGTAACTCTCGATTCGCTTCCAATTTGAAACCGAACTCTCATTTTTGTGATTACCTTTTTTGATAAGGACCTGACCTTAAAAAGCAAAAGTTATTCGATAAGATCTGGCTCTTGGTTTGGTATGGTAGCTGTGTTGCTTCAGTCACGATTTCCACGTCAAGTCGGGTTTGTTTCCATATTACCTAATGCCGTCAAATTATTGTTGGCTTGAGACGTTTAAAATTTACCGTATCTTGAAACTGATATCGTAGTTAATTAAAATTATCTTGTACATCTATATTAAAAATTAAAAAAGTAGATTTATCTCTTAAAGTTATGGACGACAAATCAAAATTTACTTTAAGGTATGATACAGCCAGAGAAGCTGAACTCTGTACAAGAAACAAAATAGAACACTTGCTACAGAATGTTGTAATGTAAAGAGGAATAACCTAGATCAAAATATATAAAAGAAGGAGAGAAAGGGGAGCTCTAAGCAACCTTAACTTCATTAAGTTATTAAATTCAATATAAGTATTTACTGTTGGTTAATTTTATTTACAAAATTGTTTAGACGTGTTGAAGTTGTTGAGTTTTTCAACGACTCTCATACTTAATGTATTTAAAATACATTCTAATTCGATATGAGATTAAATGTAATTTTAATGAAGATGTTTGTTGGATGAAATATGTCATCACCATGTGAGGTCCGCACGATGCTCATGTTAAGAAACTACACGTATTATAATACAAAATTACATGCTCGGTTTCTTTAATTAACAGTTTAAGATTCGTTACGTAATGACATGTTTGTTTAATATTTCGTTTACTGTCTTGTTTAATATTCCACAGTCAAAAAATATCTTACCTTGCACAATTCGGTTTTTTTTAACTTCTTATTATTAAAAGACTGTAATTTTCTGCTTGTCATTTACTAACGGTTTCATAATTAATAGCCAGTAAAGTTACAATACCAGTTGAAATTTGATACTATTTTTATTTATGGGTTACAAACGGTGAACGAAATGACGGCGGAATTATAGGCGTGGTATTTTTTTCCTATGCAATTTTATACGTATTAGAGAGATTGTAGTCATTTAATCAATCCTCTATTTTTCTTATATAACTTTTTCTTTAATAAAAAAAAATGGAAAGAATTCACAGTTATCGGTTTATGTAAAAGGGAACGGGCTAAAATTGATTAATGAGTAAAATATAGTTGGGGAACAATTTAAAGAAATGTGGTTTTAATTGTAATTGCATTCCTGAAAAATATTAAGGTCAACCTTAAACGATTAAAATGTCACTTGTTCGTTTTAAAATCACTTCTACCACATATGAAGTTACCGCTAGAGAAGCCAATTTGAATTTTTTTTTAATTAATAAATTGATAGTGCTCAAGCAATTAGTAACTAATATTGTAATAAAAGCTGCAGCAGGAAGTTGTTGCAACTAACTTCGAAATAACTACTTATTTACATTTAACAATTAAAATAAATATTAGTATTTTAGTGCCTCATGCCCATACGATCAAAATAACCTTTAAGTATATTTATTTACGCGATAAAATGTTTATTAATTACGTTGGTATAAAATGGGCAATAACAATATGTTTATAGAATAAACCGACGTAAAAACTGACGCGGTAGCTCAAGCCATAAAATTGACAGGTAATAATTTTGTGTGCAATTTGTAAATATAATTAAAGTAGATTTGTATAATTAATTAATTAATTAACAGCGTTTTAACGATCGCACTCGGGACATTCGAGAGGTAAAAGTTTCATAATTAATAAATGAACAGTAATAAATGTTGCTGGGTGTGATGTGAGTTTCATTTTGAAAAAAAAAAAAAATGCACGTGAGAAAACAACACATTTTTAAAAATCATGGAATTCAAGAGAATACGCGATTTCTACCATGAATAAAAAGACTTATCAAGTAAATAGATGTTGGATAATTTTCTTCTTCTTATAAACTCATTGCTGGGTTATGTAATGTAAAATTGTAAATGTAAATTTTTATATAACATCAGGATTGTATGGAATTCATTACTAAATTCGTTTGTTTATACTACATACAGTGTGTATGTAGTATAAACCAAAACATATAATTCTTATTGTAACTGGAAATTAAAAAACACAGACAACAATTTATTAAATATACATTTTTTTCGAGTTACTTGAAGCAGAGTAAAGCGGAGAATCAACAGATGTACAAAAAGACAGAAAAACAATTTTTTTGTTATTTCTTCAAGAAATGCAGCAAAGAAAGTTATCGAAACAAGTAATGTTGAGAAGAATGAATTCAATTTTAATTCTATTTCCCCGAAAAGTATACTTTTAAATATCGTTAAATATTATCAGACCTTCCGTATTACTTTTCTTTTAACATTCTTTAAACATTGTTGAAAGAGAATATTTCACTAATCCTCTTTACCTCTTCCTTGAGATTTTCTGCACAAGCAAAAGAAGCCATTTTATGGAATCTTTAAAGATTTTTAAAGATTCGTTTACCCCGAAATAAACAGAGCATTTCCCAGAAGTATTTCGCAGAATCAGGGCTAGAAATTGATAATTATTTATAACATAAAAAGTAGTTTCTATTACAGTTTAAAAGAAAGAATTATAACGAAATATGAACATTACATAAAAGGTGCTTTTACGATGCAGCAATTTTGAAATCTGTGTAAGATTCTCTCTTTGGCATTTTGAACGAATCAACGATTCTTTATTTTAGTACTTCACTGTTGTTTGCATTAACTATTTTTCTATTGCTTCGAGGTATTTGTGTCCTACAATAAATCAGCTGGAAAGAGTAAGTAAATGCAAATAAATTTCGTTTTAGGAATTACCGCGAGAAAAGAAAGTTTCAAACATAATAATGACGATATTTAAATAGATTTAAAATAGTAGTAAAAATTTTATTATGATTTGCGTAAGTCATAAAGAAATTTCTCTTTTTGATAAAGCAGCAACACGCAGTTTTATGTATGTGTTTATATGCATACATACAACTCCTGATGGCATTTAATAGTTTGCAAAATGGTTATAGTTCAGTGACGATGGTCTCCAAGACAATGGTACAATAAATTGCACTCTCATTGGCATTTCCATGCTCGCGCTTTAAATCATAGAAAATAATGCATCCGCTGAACTTTACGCAGAAAATTGTGACGTAGACCACAAACTTACCTGCGCCGCTTATAGATAAAAGGATAATCGACTAAGAAATTGATATTTTAATGCGGAGCGATAACACAATTGATTCCATTTCGCGTTCGCCGAGAATTAAATTAAAGACTGGCATTATGTGTTGGGAAAATGACTTAGGTTCAGATTAAATTATTTTCAAATCGTAATTATGTGATTGTAATATTTATTATAACAAACGCACGATTCGTACATTAATAATGGCTCTATACCCACAAAAAAAAATGAAACTCAATTACATTTTAATTACATCTATTGTTACGAATATTAAATATTTGCGTAGTTTTTTTTGTTATCCTTGTGTGGATTAGCTTGCTCTATTTTGTATGCATACCAGTCTGCTTTGCTTTGGCTACTGATGTGATAAATTTCGTTATTTATTACGTGTGTGATTCGAAACGTTATTTTTTAATTTAATAACAAAGACAGGTCTTTTGTTGCACTTTATGGAGCGTTATGTAGTGCCAGGATAACAAATCCTTTCTGCGTTCATACATACAATAAATTGTTCCTTTATTGCTGCTCGAGTGGTATCTATTTTCCTGAATCTCACTTTATACATATACCATATGTTTCATTTGATCTTGAAAACGTACGCGCAAGTTTCGGTGAAACAGGCGGTATATATACTTACGTAAGCTAGTATGGGTAAGTAAAAAAAAAGTTGAAGTAAAAAAAAGTTTAAAAGAGCTAATCGAATTGCAATTAACTTTATCAAAACATCGATGATTAAGCTAGAATATGATTTTTTCAAGCTGATAATTGGACGGAATCAAATTCCTGGTGAACATGCACACTGCGAGTTCATAAATTATTTGGAAGATTACGCCAACGTAAGCATCTATTAACGCGATAAACTGCTCGAGCTTTAATTAAGTTTTTATTCGATCGACGCCATAACTTTCCCAAACTTCGCCCGATTATTTATGCGTTGCTGAGGTCAATTTAAAACGACTGGATTCTTCAGACACGACCTACATACGTACGCTCGTTTTGCCTCTGTCTGTATGTACATACAAAGCTTGCAATTTTGAATGAATCAAGAAATATGTGTGTCAGTTATTAAGCTCGCAAGTGAATTTAATTTTTGTTTCTTTTTCTTGTTGACTGAAATCGAATTAATAAGCATAATTAAAGAAATTAAGATTCCAAATACTCTTGAGCCGACTTTAATATTTATTTAGTTATTTATATAATTTAAATACTTCTTGTGAGAATGAAAAAATAAAGCGAGCCTCGTTAATATAATTCTGTAATTTGTTGTGTAACTAGTTGGTTAAGTTAAGTATCGTGAGTAAAGAGCGTAATCAGGCGATTAATAATTATTTTAAAGCAACTCGATAGTTTATCTGTTATACGCATTGAATATTCTCAGCATAAAGTATTACGTTGTACACCACCTGGCCCCATCGTACTTATCTGCTAATTAATCACCGACTACACAATTACGACAGGAACAATTTAATTAACTCATAAATACAAACGGAATGTGGCGTCGGGCGGTGTATAAATTTCGCATGAGTATCGAAATGATACGCAAATAAATCGGCGAAAACAAGCAGAAAGTGTCGACCGTTGACACTTACACATTCGACGACAACAGAAACTCGGTAAAGAAGACGCATAGTGTAAGAGTGTTCGCAGGTAAAACACCTTAATATTTACGATCCGGGGCCATATCGGCCTGACACTTCGACTAATGGCTCCCCGAACTCGTTAGGCTTTATTACCCGGGATGTTCGAAATTAAACCGCTCTAAACTTGAAGTATTGCGGCCTTAAGTTTCGAATCGTGTTCGATAAAAATAAATATGGGCCTTATAAAGATACCTTTGCGAATAAAGTTATAAATCGATGAAAACGACCGAAGTCTGCTTTTAACCAGTAATTTTCTAGAGACAAAAATAAGTATACTGTTAAAATAAAGAAACAAGGAATTCTAATTAGATTCTGATTGTTCTACTGTATAGAAACGTAAACGCTTTGACTGTTAAAAGGCAACATTCACTTTTCTTTCCTCTTAACTCATGCAGCAGTGAAAACTTGTTATTTTCTGAATTTATTCTAAAAACGATAAATTATTTTAATTTTATACATAAGAGTTTCAGAAACATTTCTATTATATTTAATTTATCAACGACTGTAGTTAATGCTAAGCATGTTTGCCTTGTAAACGCATGTATATTATGAGGTAGTAAAAAAATTAATAATACGTGTAATGTTTCTAAAACTGTTATAATGATTTTGTAATTTATGTTCGGAATTTCGTGTAAAATAAATAATAATTAATTTATCACAATATACTTAAGGAAGTGCTAAACAAGAAAAAAAGCTAATTTATGTATTATTACTTAAAAAAACATCGAGTTGTGCAGAACAAGATATTCTTAATTAAATTAAAAGCTTTTCTCATAATTCATAATAATGTGGTTGTAGTTTCTTAGAAGTGAATTTACTTTTCAACATTTGTAAGAATAACTTGTTTTTTATGTAGTATGTAACTAATTTATACAAAAATAAAACAAAATCTTTTAACCGGACACTAAATCTCGCACTATACACTTAACGTTTCACCGTCGTTCGACAGCTTCGTCAGAAGTGAAAAATATAACATATAATATAATATAAGTGTTATATTTTTCACTTCTGACGAAGCTGTCGAACGACGGTGAAACGTTAAGTGTATAGTGCGAGATTTAGTGTCCGGTTAAAAGATTTTGTGGTACAAATTTCATCGGACAAGAACCAACTTTAAAAAAATAAAACGCCAAGTATCAAGAATACAAGAGAGAGAGAGAGAGAGAGAGAGACAGAGAGAAGGCTAAAAAGACGCAAAAGGGTATCCTGGGAAGATTTCGGAAGGAAAATGGAAACAGATTTTCATACAAACCAGAAGTTGTTCGACAAAACATAATAAAATTTAAGGCCTGAGAGTAAGAAAGAAGCATTAGACAAATTAAGGAAGAAGATGGAGTAATTTTAACAACTAAGGAAGAGATAATAGATAGACGGAGAAGGTAGTTTGAAAATCTGCTAAACAAAAAGAACAATGAAGGAAATGATGAAATAGAATACAACATAGAAGATAAACATCAATTAAGGAAACAAATACATATTTGAAAAGGTCAAAGATGCTATTAAAAGGCTCAAAAAGGAAAGTAATGTAACAGGAAAAATATGGGTGAAAAAAGGAACCAGATGCTAACAAAAAATTGTAATAAGTAGTAATAAGCACCACTTCTGATTTAAAGAGGAATGTCCTGAAGTAAGTACAGAAATTCTTCTCGTACTAGTACCAGGATCATTTTCAACAATCTCAGCATTGTTTCTTCGCATAACTTCTCTTTCACAGGTCGGTTTAGTGAACGCACCTGTTAATCGAAGAGTTGTGAAGGTTCTATTGAACGTTTGCTTGTCCGAAAGACGGCGGTTTGGATATCGTCATTGATATTCTCTAACTAAGCCGGTGATACTACCGTTGCCAAATGACGCAAAAAAAATCAAAAAGACCCAAATGTCAATGCTGACAATCAACATTTTTTTCTAATCTCAACCAAGTTGCTAATTACATTGTAATTTACTCTTTAGCAACTACCCATACGACCTGGCAACTTCAAACCCCGATATTTCAAGAACCGTTGGGAATTCGGGAAAAGTGAATAGAATCATTTTTGCTTAAAATTAGTCATAGAATTCATAACGAAGTACCTCGGATACCTCGGCAACCATTCTGGATAATAAGGAAAACCATGAAATAGAAATAAATATCAAAGCCATGGCCTTCTAAATGAAAAGCGAGTTCTATCTGGCCTGCGCAAAAGTGCAGTTCAGGCGTGCTCCGCCAAGCACTGCTTACAGGGCGCTTTGTTAACCTAAAATCTTGACAGTTCTGTCACATGTGAATGGTGGATGAGTTCGTGTGAGAATAATTAATGTTATTGCTGTAAAAATTTGAGCATACTGGATATTATTTACGTTGGAATAAAGTGGAATATTTATGTCCAATTTCGACAACTTAATTTAGCATTAAACTGTTACGGTTTTAGATGAAAATCTTACCTGCATATACTCAGAATTTCTGTGGTAAGTTACTACATGTATAATAAAGCTTTTTTTCTCATTGTGCGTAATTATCAACGCCTTTTTTAACACGTTTTACATTATCAAAAGTCGAAACTCTTTTATGTAACTTGTTGTAATTACCTATTCGCGAAAGCTTTTTAAAGTGCCAGTCTTATTGCGCAAGCGTACTTCACTCCGATGAGATCAAATGATTTGTGCATGAACTATAAAATTTATACCACATAAATTATCTTGTATTACGGTAATTACAATTCAAGTTCAATTAGCATTTTACTCAATTTCAGATATCGTCGCTTCAATTTCTCCTCATATTGAAGTGCTTCAAGGTTCGATATGGTTGATAATGCCATATTTCATAAAAGCAATATATTTCTGGCTTCACAGATAATTTTGTTCTTGTTTATTTTCTTGGTTTTAGTAAAACCGAAAATTTAGAAGTTACGATGAATTTTCTCAATACTGGAAATGAAGAAAACAAGTCCCAAAACGAACAGACGGAACACAGTAAATTCACCGAAGAACTAAAAGCAACCATATCGAACCTTGAAGCACTTTATCAATATGAGGAGAAATTGAAGCGACGATATCTGAAATTGAGTAAAATGCTAATTGAACTTGAATGCGCAACTACTTCAGAAGAAAAATGCATGAAGGTAATTACAATATTAATTAATTTTGCGTGAACTCACTTTGATTGACACTATTGACAGTGCACTTCACTCATTGCCGTCAGTGCCCCATAACCTGCGCCAAACTGCGTCGACTTTTGGGCGTTTTCTCGAGCACAAAAATTCAATGTAAATTTTTCAAAACGCCCAGGCCAGTTAGAACTCGCTTTTGATTTAGAAGGCCATGGTCAAAGCTGATAATACAACTACGGTACCTCAGAAATAGTTTCTTGGGGAAAAAGGAAGTCTGAACCAAAACAAAAATGAGTATAAACATATCAGTATTTGTACCTACCTTAATTTTGGTTGTAAGTTGGGTTTTAACGAAATCACTCAAGAACAAGATACAAAGCATGGAAATGTAGTATTTAAGAAGAATGCTGAGAGTCATAAGAAGAATCCGTATATGAAGGGTGTCGGGGAAAACAGAGTAATTTCACTTTTATTCAAAATCGAGATATTGATGCCATCAGGTGGAGCTTGAAGAGAGCTTTCGCGTGAAAACTGGAATAAAAAGGCATGTGCAGCCGTTGACTCGCTTATCTGATTCAGTCTTAGAGGTAAACTTCCTGGCGAGCTTGTAATTATGGACGTAGTATTTATTACAATAATAATAGAATCGGGACTTCAAACTTTGTTTTTAGTTTTCCGAAAATTTTATGTAATGAACTTGCCCTGTTTTACCCTGACACCCTTCATATGAAATCAGAAAACAACTAAAGATGCAACCAATAATAAAGAGGATAATGGATGGGCAGTTACGATGGTACGGACACCTTAGGCGAATGAATGAGGAGAGGCGAAGGCAAAAGGCAGGAAAAAATAAATAAAGACAATGTGGAACCAAAACATATAAAAGTTAATATACAAGACGGAGAGATCACAGTGGTCCAGGCATCAACCATGGCGAAAGATAAGAAGGAATGAAGGAAGTTTCTTTATTATAAGGAATGAAATTTAGGAAATGTAATGAAAGAAAACGCCTTACACCTTAAGGTAAAAAGGCTCCGGAAATTTTATTATTTAAAATTACTAGTGTTTTTTGTAATTCATATATTTTATTCGTTGTTTAATTTGATTGAATTATCATAACTTGTTTCGCAAAGTGTTAACGATTAATAAAGATATTAAATTTTTACTGTGCACTATAATTTGCATTAAAAATATGTATACGAGTATTGGGTTTACACTTAATAAAAGTTTAAAAAAAGATATAAAGTGCTAATCAGGTTTTCGTTCCATACGTATGCACATTTGTTTTCACACAAATCATTACTGAAATTAATAATGCATGATTGCTTCGGAAAAAGAGTTCGGGGATTAATTAAAGGTTCATTAATCATAAATCAAATTCATTAGCGCGTTCGATAATGTTCCATAATCGAACTCTCATTTATTTGATTATTTTACTATCATCATTTATCATAGCATGCTTATTAACCCGTCTCTGACGTTTCTACAAATTATAACTTTTGTATAATGTGAATAGCGTGTGGTTAAATCGTTACACAAACCGCAAAAAACACGTGTAAAACTGGTCCGGAGAAATAATTCGATAATCACCGCCAAGGATCCGAATTAATTTGATGTTTATTTATGCCAAATATTTGTAACATTTTTCAACGTATATAATTTGTAACGTTACCGTTACGCTGTCGTAAGATCGAACGATTCTTTTTTTAATTCCACCTCGAACAATAATAGAATTCTCTTACCTGTCGATGTGGAATTTAAGAGTATTTAACCGATTGTTTTAAGATATCCCTGGATATTTAAGGCCGGAAACAGGGTATCTTTTGTCTCTAATTGACACATCCAGTGCCTGAACACGGCCGTCGAGATATCTGATATTTAACATTACTTAAGTTATTTTTCTATTTTGTTCTGCAAGTAGGTATCCTTAAATGGTACAGCTGTAAAACCAGCAAGTCAAAGCATCTCTTTCATATAATTAGAACCGCTGCGGATAAGTCATTTGCCTGAATGTTATTAATTAATTAATGCTTAAGTTCACCTCGGCGAAAAAAGAAACTGTTTCTAAGATGATGTTGCTTTGTGAAATAATCGCAACCTACGCACTTCCTGTATGTTGTACATCTGTGAAAGCAACAGTATTTATCACAAAGGAGTTTAATTAAATGGACGTTGAATGAAAACTACAGTGAGATCTAACATTGTAGCATTGTTATTGCATACAGTTTTGGATAATTAATTTTTGAGAATGAATAATGCATACTTGAACCACGTCAACGTGAAACGTTTAACATTGAATAACTTTGAATAATTATTAAAATTATTTTTTGAGAATGAATAATGCGCACTTGACCAAGATTTTATTTATTTTTATTAAACTTAGGCCCGGTTTATTCATCTCTCAGTAAAGTGCCAAGTTATTACTTGACGATTAGCGCAATGCATTTACCTATCTTTAATCTATCCAGTAACTTACTGGCCACTTACTGAGAGATAAATAGACCGGGCCTTAAGCTACAGAAAACAGAGAGGAATAAAGGAGAAAAATAAGGTATTTGGAAGAGGAGTCATTTTATTGGAAGAAGAGAAGGGGAAAAAATGAAGATTTTCATCAAACAATGAAGTTGAGAAACTAAACAAAAAAACCAACAATCACAAGGTCCATAGGGCAAGATGATGATTGAGTTACATCTGAAGAAAGGGTAGAAAATAGTAGAAGGCATACTATGATGGGGATATAAAATAGAAATAGAATAAACTGGAGAAGAATTATTCAATTTAAAATATAATGCTCTGTAACATTCTTTGCTCTAGGAGTAATTTGCGCAATAATGGGTCTTTTGCTGAAAAATGTTAAGTTCTGACATTTGGAAGCTGAAATAAATCGCACGCTCTCTCTATTTAATTTATGCGACATGAACTATCACGCTCGTTTTTAATTAATTTATTATTTTTGCTTGATACATTGCGATACATTAAGGTAGGAGTTGCACAGTCATGGTTTTCTTGTTATACTTCAAGCCAGCATTAATTTTATTATTATAAAGGAAAAAATCAGGATTTTCTCAGAGTTTTGAAATAGTTTCTAGGTTTGTGTATAATAAATAATATTGAATTAATATCTAAGTATTACAGTGTTAAGATCTTGTAGCTTAGAAGACTTGTTAACATATATAAAAGCATCGACCGTATAAGGCAAATATCTGCGTTCGCGTAAATACTCTTTTATTTTTATGCCATCTACTTAACGACCATTTTTCGCACGCACACACGTAATTTATATCAGATATTTACATTTTTTATTCTAAATGAATTACCTCTCAGGGGCATCGTTAGGTGTAATTATGAAATTATTTTTTTCCAGCTTAAAGGTTCGCGCTTCGAATACCAGTTCACTTTTTGCATAAATTCATGAAATTAATTGAGATATTGCGCAAGAGAATTCATCGTGTTAATGTCTAGTTAGTTAGTTAGTTATCTACCTATTCGAATGTTTTCACGTACACGGTTGTAATTGAGGTCAAATTCTTTCTCTACATCCCGCATTACACTGAACATACAGTAGATATAATTTTTAAATATCTAAAGCAAGGAAGAGAACGTTACTCATCAGTTTACTTTTTTTTATGTATCTATATAAATTTACCAAAACATATCTTTTAGTATGTGCTGCAAATAACTAAATAACATTTTACAAGTAGTTATCAAGTAAATTCCGTCTTAAAGTGTTTAATGAAATAAGCACTCAATTTAACAGACGTATATGGAATTCAGTGATATGAGTTTACATTTTAATAAACCGCCGCCATTTCAAAGCCAAGTATGTTATGATCGGCTAAGTGCGAAATAATTGCGGGATCATATTAGCCGGCGTTGAGTTATAATAACTGAGATTGACAGACTGTTATTTACGATTAAATGGCAAGAACGCATACCTGAGCTTTTCGTGTTCGTTTTCGCGCAGCTTTATGCGCCCCCCTGTGTAACGCAGAGCTAATATTTATGGTTCCAAGTTATTTGAATAATGCCTTACTATTTTAATTATGCGGACGTACAAGGTAACTACCTGTATACCGTGCGTTTACTGCAAACTACTCCTGTGATTAATGTAATACTTAACGTGATCATCATTTACACATACCAACCATGTCAAAAATGGGAAACGCAATCCCGGACTTGGATATTCAGTTACAGTCGTGGAAAGCAAAAAGTGAAGCGTAATTTTTATTTGATATCTTATGGAGACCACAGATATGGCGACATTTGGGCGATTCGATCGACAGCATCGCCCGATTACAAGCGATATTTTGATTGCCGGCAATTTTTTTCGTAAGCACTTGATGAGGCCCCGTTTATTCTGACGATTTTCGGACGATTAGATTGCGGTAACCAGCTCGCCCGAATTTCGCCACGTCTGTGACCTCCATAAGAAAGAGAATTAAGACATACAAGATAATCTCCTTTTTTTGTGAGCGTCTTATAAAAAACTAATTAAAGGATATACTATTTTTAATGAATGCTTCCTCTCGACTGAAACAACAAAGGTGATTTAAACAGCAATAATCAGTAACACGCGCGGAGCCGGAAAAAAAATCTAGTGGAAAAAATATTTAATTGGATCTCTCCATTGAAGTACGCTTCCATATACATATATAGCAAAATCTACTTACAGTTAATTTGAGTGAGTTGGTGCTGGCCAGCGGCATATGTGATGTGAGATGACAGGAAGATAATATGTAGATAAAAGATATCAGCTTACTAACTAGCAACGGTCCGTGCAGCGTCTGAATACAAAGCAGAAGTGACTTATGTTACTGGAGCTCGTTGCATGTATTTACTGCGGTGAATTCTTAATATTAATTTCCGACGTTACGAAATTCCTTTTCCATATTTTGCCTCGGAGATAATCAAATTTTTTTGGCCACTACAGGATACGATTATAGTGGGAGGTTTCTCGCTCGCCACTGATTGACATTATTTGCGACAGATACGGAAGTAAATACCGATCTTATCAGCAAGTCCACTTCAATTCAAATATTCTCTTTGCACGTAAAATGCTACTGCGGCGCAAGATATGAAATAGTTCTGGCCATTTGTTAATATAAATTCCGATCGCTTTTTATGTCCGTTATTTTGCGGAATGTTGTCTCGAAGTGTGGGTGTAATTTCAATTTAGTTTTGTGATATGACAAGGCTTTAGAAATATAAATGTATACAATAATAGTTTTCAATATCCTAGAGCCAGCAATTTATTTGAACTTATACCGCCCCTTGATGATCACTATACCATAAGCTCAAACAAACGTTCACCAAGTGATTTAAAAATGTTGACGTCCATCATTAGTGGGACACCCACGAGCACGGCGAAGAAGTGTTCGAATTAGCATGTCGCGATTAGCACAGTTACTGTCGGCCGCGCGGCGTTTGTCATTAAATGTAGTTTTGGGCACTATTTGGTTCATGTTTATTCTTACAGATATGCACTATTAATTCTTGTCCGATTTTCAACAGCGTTTTTCTCATGCCCATTTATGGCCTCAAACTTCTGCACTTATTTAAAAAGCACCCGGTTTAAGTTTTATTCTCAACTTGTCAGTGTTTCTTGAATCTTAAATTAACTATCTAAAAGTATTTGGCATTGGCTTTTTAAGAAACTGTTATATTGTGTAGTTAATCACAATTAAAATTCCCATAATAAAGTCGTTTTTCCGCTAGTCAGTCAGCAACGTGAGTACTATAGTGCCACGTACCATTCATAAAGTACGAAGTCGAGTGAATAAGTTAGCCGGGATTAGTTTACAAATAGATTTATGCTACGACTGGGATCGACAACTATAGAAATCGTATCCGTGCGCGTAAAGTACCTTGCCACCTACTTTTAAAATCGTCGTTAAAAGTACGTCATCTGGCGGTTTTGACCATTGTTCAATTTGCATTCTGAGGAAAAAATGAAAATTCTGAAGAGAACATTTCTAATTTATGGTTCGATGTGAAGAGTTGACACTTGAACACTTGTACTTGTACATACACGTAGTATTACCAAGAATAAGGGATGTTATGCATGGGCGTTAGGGGGTTTCGTTAAAAAAACCTAATAACATGCGTTAGTCCATTGTCTATGTTGTGCGGAACCTGCGGTAATTTGCATGTTCGGTGCACTCTGGACGTGTTGGAGTTCATTGAGACACCCACATCCATTGTGTAAAGCGGTAATAATAAGTTTCATGCGAGCACAATTGATTCTGTGTAACACGTGCACGATGATATATTAGAATATCCTTAAATAATGATAGTATTGTATAAATAGACGGGGATCTGTCAGTTCTCTCGGCGCACGTACGAATTATCCTCTTCCTCCAACTTTTCCCTGCCTGCTTGCCGTGGATGAGAGAAGAGAGACTGTGGCGAAGTGGAATTACACGAGGGATCTCGACAGAAACTTGTAGAAAGTGCGTAGGATTTGGCTCGAAGCGAGAAACACGTGCTCTTTTTAATAGTCGAGATGGTGGTTTCTTTTTTGTTCTGTTTGTAATGTACTTAATCGGCCCACGGTTTTCGTTACCTTGTTTATGGACTTCTGATATGATATCTTTTAGCTGCAAAACAAATATTATGCTTTGCATACATATATTGCTTGAAGTAAATAGATGCATAGAAAGTTTGCAAAACTACGTGTTGTTAAATTTCAACATCTCACTAAGTAAGCGTTTCAAGAATATTCTAATGGCCATTTTACACTATGACATTTTTAATCTAAAATTTGATACAAAGTGAGTGAGAAGTGCCAATTGAACCAATCAGAATTCACTGTGGTAGCTTATCTCTCTCACTTTGTACCAAAAAATGTTATAATGTAAAACAGCCTTTAAACACTATCTGATATAATAAGTGCTAGAAATGTTATGAGTTTAATGCTATCATCTGTATATACTTATATAATAACGACTATTTTCAAGAGAATATATACTGATTGCTTAAGAAAAAAAAAAATTGCGAGCCTCGCATGATACCTTTTCTTTGTATACGAAGGGAGTCACCGGATCATATAATATGTATATACATTTCTGAAACAATTTGAAACAGGCTGTATATAATGTGCATATAAACGTAATGGATATTATTATTATTATTAATTAATTACCAAGTTGATTCGTTTAATATAGTTACATACATGTATCTACTATAGATGCTAATTTTATAGTTGTTCTCATGATCTTACAATGTTGCAAAAATTTAATAAATTAGTTTTTTTCATCACTGTTTATAGACATGCTTAATTATTTATTTTTTTTTTATAATAAAATATTGGTACGATTAACCTATGAACTTGCCCATGCATTCATATATCCCAGTCGTGAATAAATCAAACGTCTAATAATCATTTCGCAAACATATTTATTTTTATTTGATCTCTGAGAGATGGAAAACCACAAATCGCCGCCCGTGCAGTTAATACACGCATTAAATAATAGATTTATTTGTTTTCATGCGGCATATGTGAATCTGCCACATCAATAACCTTTGCCTTAATGAATGAATTACAGCCTGACCATTACTAACTCATTTAAATAACTATTTATAAAAGCTAAAAAATATGAATGAACGGGATAGTTGCGTTCGTGTACGTATGGGAAATAAATCATGGCCTTCAGACGTCGTGTACATAATATAAAAAGGTGTAGGTGAACACGTATGTGCATGCTGGCAAACTCAGGAAAATTATAACGTACCTACGAATTTGGGTTACACACTAGGAATAAATAAATGTAATGTGTGTGAATTGTTTCTTTTTACGGCGTGTTTTTTTTTCGTGTTTATGACATTTTAATGTAATAAATTTGACGGATAAAAATCTTTGCTTTTTTTAAATAACGGGTTTCATATTTTATGCGTTTTTTTTTTGGCGCGCCTGCAGTAAAATATGGTCATCGTTAAAACTACGTGTGAATAAATAATTTTATGTTGATGTACGAGTACTATTTTTTATATAAAATGAGGAGGAGAAAATAATTCAGATACCCATCCCAGTTGAAACATCACCATGAAGAGAAGAAAGAGATCGACCATCTCATTTGGAGCTTTAAAGATATGATAAAGAAATTTTCAGTAATATTTAAAGAGAAGACGTAATACAAATTATCACAACCCAATGTATAAGATGGCCATCTAAGAACGAGATAGCGGGACCAAATGGAGAATGATTTGGGTATAGAAAAGGAAGACCGGAAATAGAAAGTCATGGAGGGAAAAACACACAAGGAACTCTAATTGACAAAAAAAAAACACTAAAAGAAACGTGGTCTAATCTACCAGACAAATCAGATTTTAAAAGTTTCAAAAATGGAGCGATAAAAGTCCGAAAAGAACTTGTTATGAGTACGTATAAATTCCTTCCCTGAGGAGAGAAGAAAGAGACCGACTATCCCATTTGAAGCTTCATAGGTTTGATTAACATCTAGTTCTTCTTCAATAACATTCACAAATCATAACTTTCTTCTTCTTCTTCAATACCATTTACTGTTTCCTTTTTTGTTTCAATGCTTCATAATTTCATCATTGCTTCATAATTCCACCTATTTACTTCTCACAAAGGAAGCGCCATCATATTTTTTATAGAGAAATCTATGTTGGCTGTCTCTTTTTACTTAGAAATTTAGAAAGAGTACTAAAGACATGAAATTGGGGTACAGTTTTGCTTTGATAAAAATTTAATTACATTTTCGAATATGATACGTTTAGGTTGTTTTGTTCAATTAGTAAAAGTTTTCTCTTACAAAAGTGGCTTAAATTCAGACTTGATATTATACAACTGTTGCATGTAAAAGGTACCTAAATACTTTTAACCAAATAAATTTAACTTGTAGGGGGTATTAAATCAACCCAGACTCCTTTTACAAAAATAAATAATAAAAATATACCTGTTGGCACTTTCATGTTTAATTTTTCGCCATTTATGGCAACATAAAGAGCAAGTCCCGTTATGCATTAAGATTTACGCATGCTAAAGTAATTAAAATTGCATTTTGCTTCGACCTTGCGGTCCAATTATCCCTGCGAACAACTTCGCGGCTCCATAAATAATATCCCGAGGTGAATCAAATTAAACAATTCACGTTTTCTCGCGCAAAAGCCGAAATTGCCTGATGGTAGAAATCGCGGGAACATTTTCAGAATCAATCACACACTGATTTCGTCGTGTAACACGCAGCGCTACATCTGACCTACACCTTAAGGCCAGACATCAACACACACACACACATACACAACTTTTACTCTCTCTCTGCTGCAAGAAATTTTAAATTGATAAGGCCGATGGAACGGAAAACACCCGTACGTACATGCATCCACGTGAAATAGAAGAAGAGGAACGATGAAACCTACTTCGGTGAATTTATGAATGATGGCTCGCTCAAATTCTTGTGTGTTCTCCGCTTTAATTTGTCTGCATTTCTTCTAGAAAGTTTGTTTATTGATTGCAGGTGTACTGAAAGCAACTCGTTCTGAAAAAAAAAAGAGAATTCAATGCGAGTCTCGTATACGAAATAAGTATTAATTAAATGATCACGTGTACGCTGATCTTTATTATTCGTAATGGAATAATTTATGAACCCAGTTAGTTAAATGGCAATAATAATTTTCAAGCACATATCAGTTTCATGAGTACTAAATACATAACTAGAATGCAATAAAGAAGAGGACCTAGAAAAGAATCTTGCGGAACACCTTCAAGCTTTTTTTTTGTCTAACGGAGAACAATAATTGGACAAACATAGAATCTATTTTACGAAACAAATTCAATTCAAAGAATAGATAAAGGGCCCGTACTTTCATCACTGATTAACTTTAATCTTTGGTTTATTGCTACAAAAACAATTGTCTTTACAATAATTGTAGGCATGGGAATAAACCAAAGGTTAAAGTTAATCAGGGGTGAAAGTACCGGCCCTAATTCAATTATTATTAACGACACAGGAATCTAAGACAATAGAACTGTAAAAAATAATAACAAAATAATACAACTTCAAGTCTCATCAAAATTACACACGGATAATAATTGTTCGGAAATCAACATTCAAGACAAGACACATTCCATAGAAATTAACGGTTCATCATTGTTAGTTAAATTATTGATTCGCCAAATCAATTATATTCAACATGCAAGGAATTTGTACTGTCCTGTGTTCTCAGTAAGTATTAACTATGAAAGAATAGCAGTGGTTTCTTTTTATGCCGCTTCTAAAACAGAAATCTTTTTTTTATCATACATCTAACGACACAGTGTTCAAAAAAATTCAAGAACAAAAACTTTCGTTTCATATTTGTTTTAAATAATTCTGCAGAAACTAATTTTATGGTAAGTTTAGAATCAGATTAATCATAAAGCAAAAAGGTTTTTTTTTTATATAGGAACTTGACAGGGTCCCACGGCCTCCACAATTCCAAATCCGGCCCCCCACCCCCCGCAAGTACATATGACTCTTATTTTATTCTTGTAAAACTATTTCAGTATCTAGCCACCGCAAAAAAGTGACATTAATTAATAACTCACGTCCTTGTCGGTTAACGATTTCGTGGTTGGTACTTTTCTCTGATCAGTGTGTTTGAGTGCTGAACCGGAAAAATATATAAAATATAGGAAAGACATTTCGTTTCGAAAGAAAAGAAAGAGTTAAAGAGGGCTTGCTGTAATTAATTTAGTTGGAAGTGGAAGGGGAGGAAAAGGCCGACGAATCGATATTTCACCCCTGAATTACTTGAACCACGCAAACGTCCTGCGCTCCCTTACAATATGGTTGAATAAATCCGCGCAAGTCAAAATGGAAATCTCTTGGTGTTTTACATGCGCACTGTATTTTATTCGTCATGGGCGTCGTCCATTTTCTATCGTCCTTTTATGTACATCGCCAAGAATGTTCGTAAAGAACGAAGATGGATTTTATTTTAAAAAAATCTACGTTAGGTTACATACATATATTTTAAATACAAGATGGTAGGAGTATAAAAAATTTGCAAATATTTAACAATTTATTTGATTTGCTACATTTTGTTGAATTACATTTATTAATTACATGTTCTTATATTCGTTTTCATTTCAGTTATACTTGATCTACTTTCGAATTTGATTTTGCTCAATTTTGTTTAATTTTATTTCTTTTTGTTTTGCCTCAGTCTTCTTTTTTATTGCTTACAGGTAGTTGTCCATGAATGGCATTTTTTCTTTTTAAAGATAATTGAGGTACATTCTTCTTGTGACTCAGGGACTATTAATTTTTTTTTCAGATGTTGCAGTGTAATATAAAATTGTAAATGAAGGTTTCATCATTTGTTCCCTTCGACAATTAAAATTACGGTCAACATTAGATTCACTTATTTACTGCCCACATTCGATAATCCCCGGCAGTAATTACGGAATTTATCATTGAATAAAAACTGATATCGATAAATTACAGGTTTGCTTCGCGCAATAAATAAGCCATTATATGCATCAGTCACGGTACAAAAATCCACCGCTGCAGTATAAATAATAGATTAATAAATATTACAAATGCCAAATCGTTTCACTACACATACGTTATAAAAATGAAGGTGAACGAGGCAACATTTCAAAGTTTTTAATGTCGATTATTTCCAAGCATGTGAAATGTATTAGAGAAGTAAACAGCTTGTTCGCTGCTTAATAACTAATACGGTAATCTGTTATGTTGAATCGTTAATTTATAAGTGAGAGCGAATATTCTTTCTGAGAAAAGAAAAAAATAACCACCTTTATCTATGTATGTTTACAAACATATACATACGCAAGGAGATTAAAGTTTTCCTAACTTTTTAGATTTATTTAGTATTTACTTAACGAACATTGTTGTACTTCATTTTAATTTACAAGTTAATAAAGTAATTAATTAAATTTCTTAGAAGCTTGTAATATGCGTTCGATGGAATATGATAGTTCAAGGATAGTAGATTTTTGAAATTCCATCAGTTTTTTTTTTTAATAATTCTTTGTTACATATATACATTCGCAAACGTCAAAAGAAATAAATAAAACAGGAAAAGCGTCGACCGGACAGATATATTCGTTTAATGTAAACGAGTAACAAGTTTTAAATTATATATTATTAAGCCTATTCTGAGAATACAACAATCGTGTATGGCCGCCTACATTAGTAAAAGTGCTGTGAGTTATTTAACCTATTGTTATTATGAACGAACATACGTTTGATTGTGCAACATCTTTAGCGCACATACAAAACATTATTAAATGAATGCGCGCGCTTAGAAAGGCCTCGGAAGAGTGATTGTAAATAATGAGCTTAATCGATCGAAACAGAAACAAGAAGGCGTTTACGAAGACATACGTTTTGCTTTCTTTTAAATAAAAGAAAACAAGTTAAACAAAACTGAATATGATTCGAAAATCATTCTCACTTTACTGAATAGTACTTATTGTATACATTATTTTTTTATTATTATTTAAAGTTATTAAAGTTTAGGTTTCTCATTTTTATTATATAAAAATAACGCGTGATCAATATCTTTTCTAATCAAGTGACCTATAGAAAAAAAATTATTTGGTTCGTAATTTCAAATACCATTTGAATTATTTTTATTGCATTTCTATCGTTTTGTATAGGAATGCAATATAAATATGTAATTCAAGTGGCATTTGAAATAATTAACTAATCAAAGACACATGATTTTATTTCCATAAGTCACTTGATTAGAAAAGATATTGATCACATGTTATAATACGTATATAATATAATAATACGTGTATCATACTTATATTAATTTGAAGTTATAGAAACTGACAGGCATCTAACAGCACTGCCGATAATATAATTAATTGTATACAGTTATGTTAATCAAGATGAATCTGTAGTTATGAGTAATCAGTTTAATTAAGGCAACTCTATAATTTTTAGTAGGAATAATAAAACCCCAGTAGTACTGCAAGCTAAGTTAAATAAACAAAACGAATTCTAGATTCGAAAAGATTTATTTTCTAATTGGTTTGGAATACCGTTTTAATAACTTATAATAGATGAAAGTCCTGATCTACATCATCGCTTATTAACAGTGTGTACATACAAACAACATAAAATTTAAAACTAACGTATTAACTAGATGCAAAACATTCAAACCACATGTTTCGATTACAAAATCTGATTTCAGCGAAGAGTGCGAACGTCTTACCTTTGATCATAATAGAGATTAATGCGGCATAATTATTAATTAAGCGGCATCGTCTAACATTTCCTCTTTTTTTCTTGAAGAGGAACATGTGTTTGAAATTAAAAGAGCAACAAGCTTCACGGTGTTCTGCAGCAATAATTTCTTGAGCATGTTCGGATTGATGTATCGGCGAGCAATTACTTTCTATTTAATTTAATCTCTCGCAATTTAAATCGGTTGTAATTCATTCGTCGTAATTAGTATAATAATTCACTTGAACCTGGTTAGTCACTGATTGGTAAATATTTTTATTACTTAATCACGATTTGGATGAACACCTGTTAGAGAAGAGTACTTCTGTGTATAAATGTTTGATGATAACAAACGTACTGTTATAAGTTATAACATAACGTCGAGTGTGTATTTAGGAAGAGAGTCGAATTATCGAGAGACATCCTGTTGTACTAGGCAATTTATCATAAAAATTATCCCTCATTATTAGTGCGTAATCATTCTGTAGATTAAAAATCTAATCTTGAAACTGTAACTAATACGAGTTCTCTTTATTGCTGAGAGGCAATCACGTGGAAATGACGATGTGACTGATACGTGTAAGTTATGAATAATTTCGCGTAGATGGATGGCCCAATCTGTGCTCCTGGTGTGTCGAAGATGACTTCTCATCTTCTTTCATCAGATTAAAGTTAATACTTCTTAGTTCCCATTCCAGGAGCAGGCATCGGATTTGTACACTTATCTGATGGAATTAAATTAGACGTCTTATATTATTTATTTACCTGTGGATATATTTGTAAGATATTGGAAGCTAAAATACAACGGAGTTACGAGAAATTTACCGTGAATTGTAAAGAAGAAAGAAAACTTTCTAAAACAAAGTGAACACCCACGATTAATTGGTACGTTTCAGAGAAACTTGAAGCCGGGTATCGAGTTGTAAACCGCCTCATTTTTTATAATTGCTCCAATATTGCTAGAAAGTTTTCTATTAAAATATGTGTGCTGCGGTCGCATGAGCAGAAATGGGAATGCTGTGACATTACTATCTAGAATGAGCGGATTTTATCACTTGGACATGTGCCTGGCTACAGAAAGTATCTCAATGTGTTTTACTTCTATTTAAAAAAAAATGCTACCTTAGCTTTCCCTATCGCAAAAAAAATGCAAAGTGAATGTATGAGACGAGACGTCTTGGAAATTTATTTTTAATTTCAAATTGTACTTCTTATAAATGATCTAATTCTAGATCTAACTAGAAAGAAACCCAATTGTAATATTCCAGAATTATCACGAACGCACGTAATTAATTAAAACGCATTAAAGATTAATTTATTCAACAGATAAGGTTATGATTAATTTTCTAAACGTCACGTATACGCGCACATTTAATTTAATGGAACGGCCTTATTATTTATACGAGAATTATGGACGAGCGTCCATATATTTTTTAAAAAGCGTGAAGTGAAATAACGCTCGTAAATCAAAAGATCGATTGCGCAGTTTAAAATCTACAAGTATAAATAATAATATCCCACACAAATGTATTCAGGTACTAATTGGAGGGCAGAGTAATCAATGTAAAGAGTGATTTTTAGAGCTATTAAAATCTTAAGAACCGCAATGAATTATTGCCATCGTTGAGGTGTTGTGAAAAAATGTTCTTAATTAACAATCACGTAGGTTTTATTGTCTTCGTTAACGATTTTATTGTTAATTGAAATAGGTCCCAAAATGGTAGGGTAACATTTAGCTTTACGAGTTTCACGGTTATTAGATGATGATGCACCGCGCGATAATAAGTATGATGTTATAATTTATTAAATTACAAAATCGCTTTTTTTTTTCTTGATCATCCATTGCGTGTTTCTAATTACATCACTGTTGTTAATCGCGTAGGACGGCCTAAATTTCAAAAGAAATTGCGTAACAAATTCGCCTTTATGTCTCGAATGAGCTTAAATATTAATATTAATCTTCATGTTGTAAATTGTTCGCGCCCGACGTTTACAACTCACGTGTAACAATGGCAAGGCGCTAATTTATGTCGAAACGTAATTATGCCCGAATATTTAGGAATTCATTCCAGGCAAAGGTGTTTTTGTTTAGTTGATTAAAACGAAAGTAGTAATTATTTCAGCTTCTAGAACACCGTTGACTCGAGGAATTTTCGGTCATTATAACCATGAGGAATCGAAAACAAAAGAGAAGCAGGCTTGAAAGTTTCCAATTCATTTAAATTGAAAACAGTTTTCGTTTAATTGCACTCTCCAACTCGTTCGTTCTTAGTGACTGCCAATAACGTAAATGCTGGGCAAAGAGAAAGAAAACGTTTAAGGGTTCTATGTATGCATACCCATATTGGAGGCAATGGTTTCGGATTAACATACATAATTGTGGCTAACCACATAGTCTTGTTTCTTTATGCAGATTCAACAACGCGAAGTCATATAGCGCATTTAAAACTGCGCACATAAAATTTCATTACATCAGCTTCGCGTCGTCGAAGCAATTTTAGAGAAAACGAAGCATGTAAATGTGCATACGAAACCTCTATAACGATTTGTTCCATTTCGTAGATAAGGAAATAAAAAAGAATTTCCATGCTAGGAGGTGGGCGTTTGATTGGATTGCCTCGAAATTATCAAAGTAATTATTTAGGAATCGTCGAAGGTTGAGTTAATTATGGTACGTTAATTAAATATGCGTTAGATATCCTTTCGGATTAAATTCAATAACAAAATAGCCAAGCAAACAAGATGTTTGATCCGAAAATAGGCATGCTTAAGAAAATTGCAACTATTTTCTTCATTTTACATCTGAGATTGAATTTCTTTGAATAAACTTGGTGAATATTTGCAGTAATATTATAGGTCGATACTCCTTGGCCTTTATTATCTTCACAAAAAAATCTGTTCTTTATTTTCTGTTACTATCATTTGTATGTATATTTGTATCTTTATAAATAGAAAAAAATCCAATTATGATAAAATCTTTATAAACTTATAACTTAATGGTCCCTTTATTTTTGGTTCATAAATAGAAACTGATTTATAATATGATGTATTATTTGGGAAGTAAAAATAATTATAATAAAGAACAGTTGAAAAAGTTAATAATACCTAAAAGAAACATAGGTAGAAGAAAAAAAAAAGAACAATCCAGTAGTAAAAACGTAGGTAGCTAGTATGTGTGTGTCTCAAGTTGTTATTTTTATCAGCGATCAGTAGATTTGCATGAATTTAATGGCAAGGCGCAAAAAGTGCACGTGTTATAACTAATAACGACAGTATTATACGTGTTTATCGCCCAAGAGTACAATGTTTTATGCCGTTTACTTCCAAAGATAATAAACTAAAACCGTTAATCTACAACAATACAAATACGGTCGGAGTGAAATACTCTTGCAAAAGTGTCAAACGACGCGATCGTGTTCTCCAACTCTATGCTCATGTAATGACCATAATCATGTCCTTTTTGCAAGGCAACGTATATACGTATCCCTTGTCACTCGTTTAAATCAAGCCCGGCCAACAAAGACGACGTTACCTGTCCGAAGCGAAAATTAATAAATCGATAAATAAAGCGTGGTCGCCTGACATCTTCTGCAGGAAAACAATGATGCCGTCCGCAAGAGTTATTGGTTATCCTGCGCATTTTTCTCGAAAAACCTGAAAATTTCACTTTCTCTTTGCTTCGTTAAGCACACACGTTGTGAAACTAAAATGATTGAGATTTCAAAACGCTACCTGGCGGGAGAGAGTCTGCACTGTATAAATCATGCAATTTTTTCCAAATTTCCGTCAATCATTTCACCGCAAGTACTTACGACACTATGACTTTAAAACAGTAGCAGATATTGACACGTTATTTGCATTAGTAGTGATTACGGCGCTGCAACTTTCAAATTCAAAGTGATTTATTGTTTAATTGCGGCTTTTCCATTTGTACTAACAGTTGCTAATTTAAAGATAACATCGAAGGCTGTAAAACACATTCGAAAGTAATTCTCTGGAGAATCGCTTAATGCAATTAATGTTGCGCTTTTTTTTTGTGATCAATTAGTTTTACTTTTAATCACTCTTATTGGGACTTTTACATCGTTTCTTCAAGTTGGTTGCTTCAACTGTCTTCATATGAAACCGAATCAATAAAATTTTGCTTCAATTTTTGAATATTAATCTGCTTTAGAAGAATTATTATGTATTCAAGAAATATAAAACTCAGTATTCAATAAACTAACACATACATATTTATTATTGTCTCATGTCATAACGTAATACTTTTGATATGTCACCTTTTTGTTTTAGAAAGGTGTGGGTGCCTCTAATCAGAGAATCTAGAACGTATATTTTTTTCTCTCTTTGCTTATCTATTGCATTGCTATTTTCAGGGTTACAGCAGATGCTTGCTCAATTAATATTTGACTTGATATTAATAATAGGCAAAAAAAATACTGTTACATTCTCGCCTTTGTTGGCACTGAAAGGGAACAAGACCGAAATTAAATAAGACAATGAAAGTGTTAGGATTGAAAAGGCAAGCGAGCATTCGTATTTGTATATTGTCATAAACCATTAGACCACATGGCGCGCGCGCTCCAAAAAAGAACAATTCATTCACACAGTCGAATAATTGAGCGTTCAGATAATAACTGGTTTCTCATTCATAACGATCACGAATACGACGTCTATAATTTCAACTAAAAATACAGGTATGATATAGGTACAGATAAAAAAAAATTGTGAAAAAATCTCTTGATAAAATTGTAAATTAGGAAGGAGTCCTAGAAAGGGAGTACAAAATCTGGAACAAAATTCTTTCTCTTCATGAAATTATACTGTCAGAAAATAGGAAAACAGTTTTGAATTAAATAATTTAACGAAATTGTTTTTGTCTAAACAGAAAAGAGACGGGAAAAGCAAACCGATCATTCTCTTTAACAGGCCCAACCAAAACAGAACCAATAACCATCATCACAAGCAATACAACAAACCATTGAGGATCAATAATTACCGAAGATTGATGTTCTGTGAAAGGTGGCCTGAAGTGACTAAATTGACGAAAATACGAAGTCACGACATAAAGCTTCAGAAAAAGAACTAATGAGGATCATTAACAACTCATCTGGTTTCTTAGATGCATTATGGATGATAATCAATTCAAGAGCAAAAAAGAAAAATACACGAGAAAGAAGGGGAAATAGGAGGAGAACCATAGGACAACAACAAGTAAGGAAAAATTATAATAGATTTGGATTCGTATCAGTGATATCAAATTCTAAAGGTCTAAAACACATAAAAGCAACAGGAAAAAATAAGAAAGATGTATTTACTTATATGCATAGTGAATTATTCGCAACTCCACTGTGTTTACTGATACCATCAAATTTATAATAATTATCTTTTCAGTACTTGCAATCTGGGCGTAGGTAGTTTCACATATCCTGTGGTATTTCAGACCACTTCTTCATCTTTAACAGCTTTAAGTAGGACTTTTTCTGGATGTGTAATCATCCGATCCAGTAGGGACATATTAACGTCGACTAGTATCAGGTGTTAATTTTGCTTTAAATTTATAATATGGAAAAGAAAATAACCTTAGATCGAAACAAATTTACAGGGTGTTTGGTGAAGGTGTTCCGTAAATTGAGATACAGATTCAGCGATGAAAACCAAGCGTAAAAGTTTATATGAGAATGTGAGCTCAGATGTCTTGAGAGTATTACTTTATGTAGTGAACGTAATTTGTGCAAAAAATCAAAGTAACAACAAACAAATCTTGTTACAAAGATTATTCAATGTGATCTCAATCCACTTGAAGACACACATGCGCTCTTTGTTCTAAGGAACGGAAAACTGTCTCCGGGACTTCAAATGTCCTTCTAACAGTTTCACAAGCGTTCTGTATCCTTTGAAGAAGTTCCTTCCTAATGTTTACTGTACGAGCGTACACTGTATCTTTTCAGTAATTTGAGCGACTCATTCCAAAATAAAGAGAAAATAAACGACGCTGGTTGATGTCAATTGGTACTATAAGATCTTGAACGACCACCAGTACGACCACGCGCGAGTGTGATTTTGCACACCTGCTGTGTACACACTTGATAATGTCGGATAGACGAAACTGGTCGTGAAGAAATACAATTTTATGCAGATTGACTGTCTTTAATTTCCAGATCTTGAACTCTCTTAAAGTGAAGTGGATGCAGTTGCTGCTCATGAACCACACTCTATGTACAAAATTTGTGGCACCAGTAATTGCAGCAATTCGCAGTACGCTTATTTCTGGATTTTCTTCCACGATGTTCAGTAACCCTTCTTCAGCATCTGATTTCGATGAACATTACGACCCCAGTCAGAAGGACGAGGTTTGAAGGAATCATTGTCGCCCAATCTCCTATCTACACTCAAAAAGGTCGATTTGAATAACATCCAGAGTACAACCTTTCCAAGAATTAAGTGTATATCTGCGTATTCTTCAAAAGTATGCTCCTTATTTCTTAATGAACTGTTATGAATGCGTTTATACCGATTAATTTTTCTGTTATTAGTAAGATGGCGCAAATTAAGATCGGCCGATTTTTATACGAAAAGTTTCCCTTTTATGTCTACCTTTGGCCTACCTTTGTACAGCGACAGCTCAATAAATATAAATTATTTGGTTTCTCAAAAATAATAAATGAATTTTAAATATCGAATATCTCTGAAACGAAGCGTCGGAGCCCATATTTTTACATAAACTTTTGTGCTTGGTTTTCATCGTATTTGAATTTACGGAACATTTTTATCAAACATCCTGCATATTAAAGTATTTACTTGACGTTTCGCGAATAGAATTGTTCGCTTATCAAAAGCAGGAATAGAAAAGCTCTGGGTACATTTTTCATCCCTGATCAAAAGTGAGTAAAGTTATAACTGACCAACTTATGATGTACCAGGCGATCATTTAAATTTATAATTATAGTAGGCTATGAATTTTGAATTATATTGGCAACCCTAACTGTTGACAGCTTAATTTGAGTTTGAATTATCAAAGTGACGCTTCAAAATGTTTAATTAATTGCCGGGGGCAACACTTGCTATGGTTGTCACTAAAACTGTTTCACTTCCTTTAAATTTAAACGATTGAACCCGATCAGAATCCTATAAACGTCAAAATATTACATAACCTCTAATCTACACAGCAAGTCGATTGGCAAGGTACACAACCGTATAAAACAAATCCCGCCTACTTTAATTATAAATACATATAAATGATCGCGTGGTATTTCCTTTCCTTTTTTGTTTTTTTTTGCACTTTGCTTATCCCTACATCTTAATTTTTGTGTTTTTCTAATATTTTTCAGCTAACTTTTTTGGTCACGCTTTTTTGGCTGTTTGTTATCTTCTTTTCGGATCACTAAGACCTAGTTGTACAGTCGTGTTCAAAAAAGTGTTGTACAGAATTTGTACTGTGTAAACTTGTATGTGCATTCATGATGAGGTTCAAAAAATTGTTGTACAAGTTTTGTTACGTATACGGTTTCTGGCAATAATATTATTATTGAACACAAGAATAGAAAAACCAATTGCCGCTCAAAAGCAAAGATATTTAAACGTAGCTGTAGGTACACGTCTGTACAATGCCAGTTTAAATTTAAACTGAGGCTTAAACCCATAACAATGATTATCTCAACAATCGTTAAGGGTTTAAGCTTTAGCTTAAAATTAAGCTGGCCCAAAGTTGAACTTGTACTTCCGTTTTTTAATGTTATTTTGACTATTATCTATTCTCTGCTTCGTAGTTTTCTTAAGTTAGTTGCGTTTTTGGCTTGGTTGTTAAGCATTCACCAGTTGGAGCAGTTTTATTAAAAACCAAGTTACGATGCCAGGAGTTCTAAATGATACAAGGGCAAATATTTTACTTATGTCAGGAAAGAAAAAATGAGAAACTGAACACGAAGACATAACAAAACTGAAAAATTCCGAACCAAACCTCAATATGGGAACTTTCTTAAAGATTTGGAGATAAGAAGGAGAAGAGAAGAGGAGAAGAAAATGAAGGTGAGAACAAGAAGAAATAGGGACATTGTGCCTTGAAACTTCCTTGCAATTAGCGTCAATCATTTCGTTTTCTCTCCCAAGATGGAATCAGCTTCAAAAAAGAACAGTCCCACGATCTCTCAGAACATTAAAAACAAACCCTCTTAAAGACATGAAGGATAAGAAATGAATGTAGGCCCCGTTATTAAAATTGGCAAAGAGGTTGTTGGTGTGTCGGATGGTGTCAAGAGCCTTGGTCTATCACTGGATAGAAATTTACGTTTCAAAGATCATGTTAATTTCTTAATTAAAAAATCTTACGCAGTTTTGAAAATTCTATATAGCAATAGATTTCTTCTTAGCCAAAAACTTAAACTTCGAATTTGTGAAAGCCTTGTCTTAACTCGTTTCAATTATTGCGATTGCGTGTATGGTCCCTGCCTAGACTCCATGGATAAGTCTCGTATTCAAAAGGTTCAGAACTCTTGTCATAGATTAATTTATGGAATTAGAAACTACCAAAGAATTTCTCATACTTTGGACAAGGCTGGTTGGTTATGTATGGCTGATAGGCGATTTGTTCACTACGCTTGTATGTGCTCATTTGTTGCGCGTTATGAAGAGCGGACATCAGGGTCTCAAAATAAGGCGTTAGTAGTGTTTTCCTTCGTACTCGCATGGTTTTACAGCGCTTTGCTCAAGGATAAATTATGTTCGTTTTTTAATATTAATCTTTGTTTTTGTTTTGTTTTATTTTTTGTTTTTTTGTTTTTTTTACTGGTTCAGATGGTAGAATAGTTTGTTGGCTAGTCTTCAACCTGAATCTGAACCTTTTGATCTACTGCTCTTTACTATTATTACAATATCATTGTATAAGAAAATGTTCTATGTTGAGTAGATCAATAAATGTATTTATTATTCTTATTATTATTTTAAAGAGACCAACCAGCACTAATCTCAAAGTAAATCCTGGGGTTTGGAATAACTCAGTGGTGCAAAGACTTGGATCAAAGAAAGCGAGCCAAAACTCGCTCGGTTGGGGTCAATGTCAGACAAAAAAAGACAATCCAAGATCTCTTAGAACCTTGATGCAAAAAAGAAAATGGGCAAAGAAACCATCTCCATTGCCCAAATTAATTTTAGAAAATTGATTTAAAATTTCTAAACAAATTGGTACCTTCATCTACAGTCTTATCGATTATGTCTTATTTTTTCGGTATCGTCTGTTGTTTCACGTTGTCACTTGCAACCATAGGAGAATCTTCCTATAGAAAATACATAACGCGATTTTATTCACTTTTCCTATGTTACCTTCTGTCTGCTAATTTCTGGCTTTCCGACTTATTTCCCGTGTCTTTTATGACACAAGAACATTTGAAAAACATAGAAAAGAAGTCATCCTTGTTCAAGTCTTGGTAAACTGATTGTCTTTATTTCTCTCAGTAGCCCCAAGTCTAATATTAATTTTCTTTTGTTTTCCTCTAGTTCTTTATTGTCGGTATAAATGCTTTTACTTTTTTCTGTTTTTTTTTTTAAATTTGACGCCGTTTTCTCTTTCCCGTTTTCAGATTTGTTTAAGTAGTTTTTCTTCGAAATGCAGAAGTGTTCGAAAAGAAGTCTTACATTTTCTTTTTTTTTGTTGGAAGCTTATTTGATAAATCGATTGTGCGACTTCTTTATCGGCTTTTGTCTCTCAATCACTTCCTCGTTTTTCTTTTCGGGTTTCTCTTTTATGATGCAATTAGTATTTTCAATATATTTTTATGCAGTGAAAGTTTTAATTCTAGATTAATTTGTAATATCGAAGTCAAATATTTGGAAAGAATATTTTTCTCTTGGACCAATGAATTTTGGGTACTTTCCGCAAAAGTAGATGTTCCCCAAATTACGAAAAATAAAATTATTATACTTGAAGGTATTTGGTACTTTCGAGATGGCATTTATATATAGCGATTGCTGCATTTAAAGTGTGGGAATAACTTCTTTTGCCCATCTGCGTCAACAGATCGCAAACTGGAGGTTCTTATTAACCGTAAATGTTTCCTAACCTAATAACATATGGCAGTTTCTAATTACGCGCACAGCTTAAGAAAAACAAGACTGAAATTGAATTACACGTAGTATATCGGAGGACTTAATTATCGCAAGAAGCAAGATTTGCAGCTTATAACGGTACTGACATTTATAGTTATGTGTAATTTATTCCGAGCTAACAGCCTAAGAGCTTATTTGACTTTGTTTTAGATGCTTTTTATGCGTTTTAAATTAGTCCGGACAGCAACGGGCGGTCTCTGATATTAGTAGTAGTAGTAGTTGGACGTTCGGAAATACAAATGTTGAAAGTACCAACAAAAAAGTGATTAAGTAAACGACTTAAATGGCAGCGCGTTCTTAATTGGAAACCCATAAAATTTATGATTGCGTCTGTTACTTCTTCTTCTTCCATTTGATATTTTAATACTTTAACGATTCCATTTGGGAGTTATATCGCATTAATAAGGCTTGTATTTCATGTTAATGGGATGTTCATTGGTTATATTGTACTAGATAGAGAAAAAAAATTGCAAAGCTTTTAAGAAAAAGTAAATAAAGAATTATAAAAGCAGAAGTGAGCTAGAAATTTTTTTAATTGTCCCAAACTGAACATTTACTTAACTATTGTTTGTTTGTCTTTTATTTTTATACACAGCAGCTTAATGTACAATTATCAATTTTTTTTTAAATACGAGTTCCTGTTAAGTATTAACACTACGATATCACGTGTCATCTTAAATAATTTACCCATAAATCGTGTGAGTAATAATAAATGCATAAATTTTACGATTTCTTCTTGATTAATTCGTTTCCCAAGCTCAGTTATATCCAAGCTGAAGGTGTACGTACATAATTAATTAATGAATTCAACACCGCAGCGGGATTTTTTTTATGCTCCTGCTATTACAACACGTTTAAAATCAAAAGTGTACGTACATGAACGTGTAAGAACACCTTATTATCTACGATATATTTTACAATACCCATGTGAAATAGCTGCATTGAAATGTTGTCTCATTAAAATGCATAGCAAGTAAGTAGTAGGTATAATAAATAACTAGTTATTCATGCATTGTTTTAAAAATGTCAATTAAACATTGTTGCGCTTTAGACGTAAATCAATTGCTCTGCATATGTAAATATCGTGAAGCGTTTAAGCGAACGACTAATTAAAATTGTAAAAGCAATGCTTCCATAAATCCTGTTTCATAACTGGGCTATCTTAAAATGGAATGCTTTTTTTTAATGCTGCTAGTAATTAAAAATTACAATCTCTGACATTGTAAAGATACAAATTCTTATTAGGATTTTACTTTTTGAAATTATATTAATTGTTTGCTTTGTTTCAGGTAAATATATCTGCACAAGTAAAACCAAACCGCCATGAAGCATGAAAGGTAGAATTAAGCGTACATACAAGGTGTGTTCAATAATTACTGAGAATTTTGTTATATATGTTTGTTATTGTGGTGCGTAGTTTAAAAATTCTTATTAGTCATTGAACAACAATTTTGATATTATTCTTAAATTGAGGCAAATTAAGTTATTACTTAGTGGTCGTTCTGATTTGAATTAAGAACCTCTTATTTCCCTTAATCCGTACAGCGAACAGCTACCGTTACGAAGGAATGTTGTGGACCGAAATTAAATTGGACACCGTCAATTTGCACGCAAATAAAATTCACGTAGTTACAACCTGAGGCTGCATTAACCTCACCTGCTCGCGGCGATTCAATTATAATGTATTCAAATTATCCTGAGCCATATCGTAATTATCTTATATAAGCGTTATTTTTTTTTGTTGTAAATTAGATGCTTTATGCTCAAATTTACATGGTTTTTGACATTGCTGGCAGCAATACTTCGTGCGTTGATAATGCCGCCCATGGCTAATTTTTTTTTGTCTACCCAAAGAATCGACTGATGATGATTATGACCTGCGATTTCCTTTTGATTTTTTCGAAGTACAGAGAGTTTTTTCTTATTTATACTCTTTTATGATTCTCGCTTACTAAAAAAAAATACGAAATTACCTATAATAAGCTTAGTAAAAAGCTTATACAATACTCTTTTCTTAATAAAGAAGATTTGAATGGGTCACTTTTTTAATACAAAACCAAAATATAGTCCCTGGTCTTCAGATATTCTTTTCTTTATCGTTGCTTTTAGGACAGTTTAATTCATCCGATTGTGAATTTACCTTTGATTTAATTAAAAATTAATTTCCTGGTGTACGTCAAATTATTTCGTGTTCGCGTGCTAACCGACTCATCTTATTGATATAAATTCACAAGATATTGACCTTAAAGCATATGAAAACAAATGGTGATTTAGCATGAACGAGTGTTTATTATTCGTGTCTGATACCCTAACATCGCAGTGATAAATCCTGGTAATTCGGCGAATCACCGGCGATTCGTGAAACTCGTCCTAAATGAATTCGGACCGAACGACGTGTTATGTAAAGGCGCACGCAAACGCGCAATCTTAATCTGTCTGAACTGCAAATGAACGCTGCTTTAATGAAATTAAAATTCATTTATTCCGGAACATTATCAGGTCTGGAGAACGAGGAATTCTTAGAAGGCGAGCATTAGCTAATTAATGAACGACTTCGGGGTCGATTCTTATTTACTCTTCTTAAATATTCCTTATTTATTACTCTATTTTACAAACCATTCTAAAACATTGTATTTTTTCAAAAAAAGAAACTGAAAGTTTCTTATAGCTGGAAGCCGGATTTTAGGTTTAAAGATATCTCTTCTTTTCGACTCTTTCGACTCATTTGACTCCATTTCTAATAAAATGAAAAGATATCTTTATAAAAAGTCTATAAAACCTTAAGAACTAAACAAAGGTATTTTACCTAAAATCCGGACTCTACTTATAGCTTAAAGCCAACTAAATAAAAAAACGTTAAATGCTAAAGACCAACTGATCTTTGAGTAATTTCACACCAACAGGATTATAACTGAAATTCAGAATTACGACATGTGAAGCGTTAAAGTGTAAAGTACAGCCCGAAGCAAAATCTTCCGACAGATTACAACAAAGATTCCGGCATTATCAGGTCATTTGCACTTTCACATAAAATTTAACGCACATACATTAAACTCCATCCGTATCAGATACCGGGTAATTTATACAGACGTGTAACATCGTAAGCAAAAAAATAATAATCCGCTATAATTTATTATATTACTTCTGTCTCCTTAATTTATAATTATTGAATTTTGTGAGACTCGGAAGCTATTCGTTTAAATTTTTCCGCGGCAACATTAGTTACGCCAGATTAAATATCTGGATAAAAATGTGCGTCTCATTGAATTAAATTCGCGAGCGCGGACGTTTCTGAAAGTGTGCTGAAGATTTATAATTGCGTATCTATAATTAATAATTGTCGTACTTCACTCTCTGAAGTGAAAGCTGGAAGTTTATGTATGTATAACAAAAATCGTGCTGGCAGATTTAATATCTTGTTATCTTGCGTCATAAAAAACACTATGCTAATTTACAACATGTTAAATCAAGTCCTTGTTTTCATTAAAAACATTTTTAGTTTACAAGATAAGTATACAAGAACAAAACAATTACTGTTTAATATTATATTAAATTTCATTTTTGTATTGTTATTTTAAGAAATAGATTTATATTTATATTATCTAATCCACTCCATCTACTTCCCAATCTATGTGTCGTATACTAATCCGCGCCGCTCTGACTTGTTCTTAGCTAGCTTCCTGACTGTCTGCATGGTGTACCCCTTCCTGGATAAGATATCTTCTACTATCAAGTCCTCTTTGGCCTACCCTTTTTCCTCTTTGGCACAGTTCTTGCTTCCCATACTTTTCTGATTTACCTACTTTGCTCCTTCCTGATCAGATACCCTAGCCACTTCAACTGACTTCACTCTACAATCTGAAGCACTGACTTCACCCCCAGCTCGCTTCTGATTACTTTGTTTCTGATGTTATCTCGTCTTGACACTCCGTTGACCTTCTTCAGATATTTCACATCCATTGCTTGGATTCTACTTTTTTGTACCTTTGTTAATGAGTTAATCAGATAGCCCAGCCATTTCAACTGACTTCATTCTACAATCTGAAGCAATGACTTCACCCCCAGCTCGCTTCTGACGACTTCGTTTCTGATGTTATCTCGTCTTCACACTCCGTTGACCTTCCTCAGATATTTCACATCCATTGCGTGGATTCTACTTTTTTGTGCCTTTGTTAATGAGTTAATCAGATACCCCAGCCACTTCAACTAACTTCATTCTACAATCTGAATCTTTCACCCCCAGCTCGCTTCTGATGACTTCGTTTCTGATATTATCTCGTCTTGACACTCCGTTGACCCTCTTCAGATACTTCTTATACATTCCTTGGATTCTACTTTTTTGTACCTTTGTTAATGAGTTAATCAGATACCCCAGCCACTTCAACTGATTCATTCTACAATCTGAAGCACTCACTTCACCCCCAACTCGCTTCTGATGACTTCGTTTCTGATGTTATCTCGTCTTGACACTCCGTTGACCTTCTTCAGATATTTCACATACATTGCTTGGATTCTACTTTTTTGTGCCTTTGTTAATGAGTTAATCAGATACCCCAGCCACTTCAACTAACTTCATTCTACAATCTGAATCTTTCACCCCCAGCTCGCTTCTGATGACTTCGTTTCTGATATTATCTCGTCTTGACACTCCGTTGACCCTCTTCAGATACTTCTTATACATTCCTTGGATTCTACTTTTTTGTACCTTTGTTAATGAGTTAATCAGATACCCCAGCCACTTCAACTAACTTCATTCTACAATCTGAATCTTTCACCCCCAGCTCGCTTCTGATGACTTCGTTTCTGATATTATCTCGTCTTGACACTCCGTTGACCCTCTTCAGATACTTCTTATACATTCCTTGGATTCTACTTTTTTGTGCCTTTGTTAATGAGTTAATCAGACACCTCAGCCACTTCAACTAACTTCATTCTACAATCTGAAGCACTGACTTCACCCCCAGCTCGCTTCTGATGACCTCGTTTCTGATGTTATCTCGTCTTGACACTCCGTTGACCCTCTTCAGATACTTCTTATCCATTGCTTGGATTCTAATTTTTTGTGCCTTTGTTTATTTCCACGTCTCGGTGCTGAACGGCCTGTAAATTGCTTCGTTTTCTGTAACACCTCCCGTTTACTAATAAAGCTTCTACTTAGACTTCCAAACACTTTTACTGCGGCTTTGATCTTTTCGTTTATTTCATCCTCCTATTTTCCTCGTACGTCTATGATGGTTCCTAAATATTCTACTTGTTCCATCCTATTTCCATTTATTTTTAGGTCCATATTTCTGCTATTGTTGGATATCAACATTATCTTTTTCTCTTCGTTAATCCTCATGTTCCTTTTACTTAGTCACTCGACCCAGGTATTCAGATTATCTTGTAGATCTATCTTGTTAGCCACAAAAATCGCTAGATCGTCTGCGAAAGGGCGAAAGCATCTCTATTCTAGACAAATTCCAATATCCTACATGCAGCTTTTTCACTTTTGGAGCGGCTTCCTTAATTACTTCATTCGTCATCATTATAAATAATGTTGGGCTTAGGCCCGGTATTTCAATCATGGTTTAACTTTAACCTTTAGTTTATTCCCATAGTAACAATTGTAAAAACTATTGTTCCTATGAGAAGAAACCAAAGGTTAAAGTTAAACCATGAACAATAGTTTTTACAATTGTTACTATGGGAATAAACTAAAGGTTAAAGTTAAACCATGTTTGAAATGATTGAGCCTAAGGCCCGGTATTGTAAAAGCAAGTTAACTTTAACTCCCAGTTTATCGCCATAAACTGTGTCCACAATTTTTACCATGGGAATAAACCGATAGTTAAAGCTAACTTGCCTTTATAACCGGCTCTTAGACAACTGCCTTACCTTAGTCCTTGCTCTGAATGAAATACCTCGGATTCAATGTTCCTCCATCTGACTTTATTTCTGCATGCTCTGTACATACCTTTTATGGCATTTGTTAGTTTCTTGCCTACATTGTTTCTTTCCAACATGTCCCACATTCTATGTCTCGGTATCCTTTCGAAGGCCTTCTCCACATCCAACAAAGTAACCGCGGCGTCAAGATTTTACTCAAGTATCTGGCAGTATTTCCTTAGTTATCTGCCTTATCGTAAATATGTGGTCCTGAATGCTATATCCCTTTCTGAAGCCACTTTGTGAATCAACGATGTCTTTTTCTACTTTACTTTCTAAGTTCTTTTAATAATTTAACTTGAAGGCTTCCGCGGCTGTCGTCCATGTTTGAATTTTTAATAGTTTAAATAGTTTGGCGGCCACAATTAGGCCCGATTTTACAATCGTCGGATAAGCATTATTATTGGTATAACGTGACGTAGATATGAAGAAACATTAAAGGATATGTGGCGAACAGTTATTCCGTTCTTATTCCACGATTGTAAAACTGGGCCTTAATGTTACATCCCTATAGTTGTTATAATCCTTTCGGTCCTCTTACTTGAAAGTAGGCACCACAACTCCTACTTCTCAGCCCTGGGGCACTCTTTCCGACTCCCATATTTTCTAAAAGTTTCTAATATTATTTCCATTCCTTTTCCCCCAAAGTCTTCAGCATTTCTCTACTAATACTATCCGCTCCTGCTGCTTTCCCATATTCCACTTTCTTAATTGCCTCTTTTATTTCTTCTAATCTTAATATCTCCTCATCCTAGGGTTCACCAATTTGTTGCTACTGACTTTCCAAATCCTCCATACCCATGCTTTGGATCACATCACATCTTCCATACCCAGTAATTCCATAAAATAATCCCTCCACCTTTCCCTAATTTTTCTTTCATCTCTTATTATTTCACCATTCCTGTCCTTCCTGTGTTTCCCCTTTCTCAAGCTTTTTAGCATATTATAAAATAACTTCTGTTTTCCATTACTCCTTACGCGTTCCAAAGTCCTCCCAAGATTTCTGTTTTGCCTCTTCCAGCATTTACGTCACTTCCTTTGTTTCTTATGTTCCTTATAAGTTCCTATTGTTTTCTTACCCAAATATTCCTTCCATTTCACCGTTTTTAATCTTACCTGGTCTCTTATTTCTGCTGACCACCACGCTTTCTGTTTTTATTCCCCTGTACTTCACCACATACTTTTCTAGGTGAACTCATTAAATGCTTGCCAACTCTCCTCCACGGTCTATTCTTCGAGATTTTCCCTGATTTTCTGCATTTCCAATCCAATTAACTCCTGGAATTTTGCTGCTGGTATTCGTTCCTTTAGTTTATGTATCTAATAGTCACGTAATCCATATCCAAGTTGTATAAATACAAATTCTGCTAGGTTCGATTTCGAAAATCATGAAACTCTATGATATGGTACATAAACTCGAGGGGCAATAACTCTTGATTCTGAGATAGTTGCATGTGACTTTAATGGTGTCTAGAAGGCAGCTACTCACGCATGCAACACGATTCGCGTTCACGCACATTTGAGTGTCCCTTTTCAGTCCCAACACCTGCACTTCGTTAAAAGCGCGTGTTTGAGGATCGTAAAAGTTATGAGTTACTATTGTATCTTTAGATAACGTTTCATTCGGGATGAGAATTAAAATTTAATTTAATTATCACCGTAGGTGACAAAATTCACTAATGAATTCATAAATACATAATTTGATCGTTGATTTGTTTAATAGAATATATTCTATTTTATTGCATGTGAGTCTATAAAATTATTAGATACTTTTAGAGTCTACCATGTAATGAATTGCAAAGCTTTGTTTTTCCATACTTTTGAACAAATAATACATATATCTCTTGTTGGAGAAATAAGCGGAATGAAATCGCGTGTGTCCGAGTCCTTATTACATTTTACTAAATTAAAATATCTGATGTCATTTCGCTGACCTAGACTTGTCAAACGAACGAACGGACTACCTGGTCGAGATACATAAGTTTCGATTGTTAGGAATTTGCTCCATATTTGACGTACAAGGTCGTTACGCGCTTGACTTCGACAATGGGTTTAACATTAATTTATCGCCTTCGACTTTTGTCTTGCGCCAGATAAAATTACAAAATTTTTACTTTCGGTGTCGTAATTACTACTTGTTGTTGTACGAGTTGCTTGATTAATTTGTTTATAGGTCATTTTTTGAGCATGGACAAATTTTACGTTCGAACTTGAATTACTTTAGAATTCAAAAGAACGTTAATGATATTTCTGAAGTTGTTGAGAAATAGAAACCTAGAATCTGTTTTCGTATGCTCTGTATACACCGTGTCTTCTTCCATTGACCCGGAATGATTGATAGTGCTAAAGACATATTAGCAGTAGTAATTCCTTGGCATGATACGCTTACAGACACCAAAGATAAACTCGTTAATTAATTATCGATTCAACAAACTATCTCGTCTCCTGTCTGTTCCGGCAATTACCAAAGCAAACACACGTACGCAACGGGTTGTTTACTCATTTGTGCATTATCAATTAAATTCTTCGCCGTTAGAGTTTTTAGTGCATTTTTTCACACACGCAGCCGAATGTTTGCATAAGAAAACGACTATTGTAACCACTTGAATTCCTAATGCCATCCTCAAAGTATAAGTGTTTCTCTCTACGCATAAGTAATCAAACACTTTTTTAATCTTTAATTGACGATCGCATTTACTGTTATTCTAAATTACACATTAGCAATACTAATTTCTTTTTTACGTGAATTTAAAGTTATTATTTTATTGTTCTTTGAGGAACTCTAGTTACGTTATATATATATTAATGTTATTAACACTTTTATACTCGGCGTTGATTGGTTTCTATTATCGCCTCGACCGTGAGAACCGAGAAGCCATTGTTTAATCTATAGATGTCTTTAAATTTCGGTACATTTTTAACACTTACGTGTGATTTATATATACCATAAAAGGTTGTGCACACCAAAACCATTTTATATACGGGGGAAGATTTTTTTAGAAGTATACGATATCACAAACCCTATAGTGTGTTGTACATACATACTTCGGGGTAGTATTGTATTTGACTTACATCCTGAGAAACTAAAATGTATGAACTTTGGATTGAAATTTAACGTAATTGAATGTAATATGTTTCGTATCAAACAATAACATGGTTCTAAAAATTCAATGACATTGTAATTATTTAGACCTCCGCGCTCCGTTATATCGTGAAGAATATGCAAATCATATGCTCGACGCACAAAATTATCTTTTATGCTGTGGGCGGACATCATTTATCAAAGACAAATTTGTGTCACACCAGAAAATCGCGCAAGTCATTGTTTGCGTCCTTTTCGACCGCGATTATCCGATAATGTTTTCGATTCTATTTCTAAACCGATTACAAGTCATGTAAGCTTCTGGTTTCTACGAATGCTAGAATATAATCTTCGTCCAGTGATGAATTACTATTCTAACAGTTTATTCTTACCTCCAAAAGTCGCTTAACTATAAAGTAGAGTTTTCAAAACAAGAATCCTCCCACAAACAGCAAACACATCTTCAAGGATGCTGTAATTTAAAAAAAGAATGCAGTCTACTGCAATTTAAAGCTTGAATTGCGATGACCACGTTATCGTAGAATAGAATATCAGATGTCACACAATGTATATGACGAAGTCATATTACGACGGAAACCATAAGGGATTAATTGAAATTTTATTTTATTATAATTGGCCGTTACTAGAGTTATGATGTACTTTAAGAAAAGTAACAATGTCTTTGGTGAAATTGAATTTAAAAAAATTATCCTTGGTTTTATTGAAGGCATTTTAATTGCAATCGCATTTGTACAAATTGATAACCCAAGTCACATATTCATTTGAGAAAATCTTAGGTTTCGTAAAACATTTAATTGCTCATTACGTCGCGCATTAAATGCCTTTAATTGCCGTAAATATCTTTCGATAATTCAATTAGGCCTAATACGGATTCGCAAATTGAAGGATCGACGTCTTTTTACACGCCAGCTTCTATCTTTGGGCTAACCGTTCGAAAAAAAATCCAGCTGTTAACGCTTCGCCATTAGTTAAGCCTAACAGCCACATCACTCTTGGGATCACTGGTCATCAGTGTTCGTCACACTAACAAACCGCATTGTCTTCACTTTGTACGTGCTGTATATGTATAGAATGTTCAGTTTTATTTAGGGTATGAAATTGTGATTTTAATTAAGTAAGAGCGGAAGCTTAGGTAAAGATGAAATCATTATGAAAGTGGAATAGGAATAGTCATGATCTTTTAATAACCAAGGGTAACATCACTCAGAACGTAAATACCGATCCTAATGTGATTGCTGCATTGAACGGATATAATTTACAACTAATTATTATCATAACTACATATCTCGTGCAAAAATTTTTATGACCCATATGACTGTGCACGACCGTGTACTTACTTATATGCAAACATGTCATTAAGTAACGAATGCACATATTTCTTGCGCAATTCAAAATCTTCGACCATCGCTTCGAAGTAATAATACATGCATTTAAACATGTTTACATGATGTACGCTTTTATGTATGTTGTACGTACACATTACTATGATTATAAAAGTAACCGCTCAAATGATCAACAAACGAGGTAAAAAAAAGAATCAAAATAGAATTCGGCAATAACTTTTCTTGTTTTCTGATACTACATTAAAGGATAATGAAACCTGTTCTGAGAGATATAAATTAATTGCATCTTTCTATCTTCGATACAATAATTCCTCGAGGGCGTAATTTCTTAGGCAAAAATTAAATTTAAGTGGCCGACGTGCACTGCCAGGTTATTATAAAATGATGATGCCGGCGCGAACTTTGTTGCGATTTTACATTGATAACTAATAATAATTTACGATCTGTGGATGCTTCTTGTGATCCTGCTAGAAAAATCGGCGGCAAAAGGTGATGAGGAAGCGCAGAGAAACGATGCCTGGGCTTGCGTGATGGCTAAGACTCCGGGCGCTACTGATGCGTGGCGACTTCTTTGCCCTCTGACATTTATTCTTGAACTTCTAACAGTAACCACGCTACTTACTCTTCCTCATATGCACAAAATTAATAAAAGCGTATTAATAACGAACAGTACGTTCTCTCCTAGTTAATTACAGTGGAAGAAAATAGTATTTAACGTTTGGGGCCAATAATAATAATAAATTCTTTAAATGCCCCCCACCCCCCTCATATTCTAATCCTTCTGCAACAAACATAAGGAACATCTTCAAAATACAACCCAGCTTATCTTCAAAAAGCCAAGATGCGTCAAAGACTTATCATATTACTTTGAACCCCGAATTTGTAACAGTACTGACCATTTTCTTCTTGGTCTACCTCTTTTCCTTCTTCCCTCTGGTGTCGTCCAGCCATATTTCTTGACTTCCCCGTCTTCTTTCATTCTCTCCAAATGACCTAACCACTGTAGGCGTCGAGCTTTCATCGTTTGTGATATTGCTGGTTCTCCATACCTCTCATACACCTCTGCATTTGTACGCCTTTCCCTCTTTCTTACCTCCAAAAATTCTTCTTAGTATGTTTCTCTCCCATACTTGGAGTTTCTCCTCCAATATCTTGTTCACGTTTCTTATTTTAATCTTATTTTCGCCTTACGAGCCCTAAGCAATCAGCTTAGACCTCTCGCGCATCTATTCGCCTTTGCTGTTCTTAAATTTATTTCCACCTCTTCATTGCATTTCTAGTCCACCAGCGTCCCCAGGTACATGTAGCTTTCCACTTCTTCTAAATGCGATACCTCTTCCCTTCCCAACTGTATCTTAAAGGATTTATCCTCAGTTTCCCATTACTTCCATAGCCTCATATATTTACTTTTTTTCTTTATCTAATCTTAGACCTATGGTCTTTGCTGCCTTAATAAAAGTCTTTTGCTTTGAGTCTAGTTCCTTCTTCTTACATTTAGCTTTCCACTTATTCTAAATGCGATTCCGCTTCCCTTCCCAACCGTATCTTAAAAGATTTATCCTTAGTTTCCCATTACTTCCATAGCCTCATATATTTGCTCTTTTCTTTATCTAATCTTAGACCTATGGTCTTTGCTGCCTTTATAAAAGTCTTTTGCTTTGAGTCTAGTTCCTTCTTCTTTCGGGCCATTAGCAAGGTGTCATCCGTATAGGCAAGGCAACCATGTATGTATTTCATCATATTATTTCAAAGTTCTTGAATTCTTTAGCAATTATACTCCTAAGCCTTCGTATTTAAAGCTCCTGAACTACTCTGTTACGTGTCAGTTCACCTGAATGTCTTCGCCGTTAATTATAATATCACTGCGTACGCTTATGTCATGCACGTTGTTCTTAATTAGATGTTACATGGGATACTTTACAACGGCTAAATATTTGCGCTTAATGATACGCTTTTTTTTACCTTTCAGCTCTAGATTTTTAGATAATAATGCCAGTTATGTTGTCAGTGAACACGTGTTACGTCAGATGTAAAGATTAAGCGTCGATTCGGTAAGAATGCAGCACGGCCGCCATTATTAGAGCGACATTGATTTCAACAAATTATTACATGCCAAACATTCGATGTGAAATCATTGTAACGGTTGACAATCAATTTCCGCGACGAAGGTCGAACTTTAATGGACGAAGGAGAACGTTTATTTATTTTAACGCGCTCGAATCCTTTGTGGTCTTATTTGAACACACTCACTGTTAGGTCAGTTACATGAGAGACCTACCGGGATCATGTCCATCTTCTGGGCCACCGGTTAAACATGCAAAGGCAACGACGTTATTATTAATTATACAGAGGGTGCACGAGGTATGCATCGCACCCATTAACGGCGATCATTTATTATGTACTTGCAGATGTAGACTGTTTATAATATATTAATCTTAACTTTTCAAATTTAGCTTCTTTGTGTTTACTTTATTAAAGATGTAGGCGAATGTATTGTGTTGACAAAAAAATTTTAAGATCTGTCCTGATTTATTCTTGTATTCATTGGAAAAAGGAGTAGCTATAGAACGGACAACCCAATTGGCATTAGGTACTAATTGCTGACATGTCCAGATAAAATAAATTAAGATATCTTACTCCGGCGTCGGTCCCGACATACCAAACTAGGCTACTTTTTTAGATCATGCGGTATATTCAATATTTTCATAATTTTAATTATAACAAGTGAAGACCGCATCTATTGTGATCGCATTTTCCTTTAAGATGAATGTACATGTAATATATTCACTCCATTGTAACCAGCGTTTGATTGATGGATCCGCCTCGTTTATTTGCTCTGGAACGCGGTCTACTACTGATCAGGACTACCACCAGCACACAAAATAAACAAGCACATTATACTTCTGAAACTCGTTCTCCTATGTTTCCGTATGGCTTTATTTGTTTAGTCGTGTGATGAAACGTTTCAACTGCGACCTACCTTTTGAGCGACTGCAAAACGATTTTCAATCGAAACCCATTTCCTATGCATGCCGCATAAAGAAAAACGTTTAATACTGTTAATAATCTTTGACTTTTAGCTGTTATTTATATTGGGAAATACAATCCTTCGAGCGGCGATTAACGTTTAATCACGCATAAATTAAGTATTTTCGAGCGTGAAATTTGAAATTCCGTATTACATACATCTTCAGTGCACACAAAAATCCTCTTCGAGATTTATGCCGAGCTAAACTGCAGGTCTATTAATAAAGATGTAAATATCAACGCATTAATCACGCTCTTTTATAATGCCTCCTCGTTTGCACTTTTCACAAGTCACACAAAAATACTATGCTGGAAACTCATTGACCGTGAAAACAACAGAGGTGGGACGTGGATCTTACATGGAATTGTAAACTTGCAGGTGTTCGTGTTTGAAATTTCAAAAATTGCACCTGATTTCCTGTAAGCAAACAAAAATATTTGGTATTTCGATGAATGAATTAAATAAACGCTTTATCCATCGTTGAAATCTCCAAAATCTCTCAAATTCAACACGTTTGCTTACGTTTTAAAATCGCGACTGAAAAGTTTATTTGGTGGACATTACTTTTCATTCTCAGTGTACCTTTAAGTTCCATGGATAATTGGGTTGTTTTTCGTTTAATGCTGAGAAATGTACAGCGTCGTTTACAATTTCCATTTTTTTTATAAAATAAAATCCATAGGTATATTGAAACTAGTATAAAATTGGTCAATTAAATGGATATACAAAAACGATTACTGTCTCCGCTTTATTACATTACGTGCATCACACATTGACTTCCCCCGTCTGGTCGTCGTTATTTCCCCAATGACTATCACGAAATCGTCAGGTAAAGGGGGGTTTTACATCACGTCTATTAGGGTCGGTGTTTAAACAGGGTTAATGTGAGACACGCGTGCGGTAATTTGGTAATAGGGCTGTTACGAACCTCGTCCCCGCTTATGACCTCATTACTATAATTGCACCAAGTCACCTTTACCCCTTGCCAACCGACGCGACGCGACGCGACGGAAGAAAACCAAGAAACATAAAAATATTTTATGCCCGCGGTCGTTAAAAATTAGGCTCACAAAACATTTTCGAATTCGTCGAGAGACTTTAAGAGGATTACTGTTTAGGTTGAGCGTAAGTAAGTACTTGAGACTAAGCGATGCATTAGTCATTTAAACGCGCGTTACTTGTTGAAATTTGCATTTCTAATTAGGTTCTTTAATAGCGTGTAATTTAATTAAATTGACAACAAATCTACTGTAATGTAAGAACTGAGTTCAATAAACTAAACTTCTACGAGAATCTTTCCTGTTAGTAAGTCTTGTCGCTGCTTCCTATTCAATTATTTATTATCCTTTTCTTAAGTTTCTATAATATAATTGAATTGATTGTTACTGTAAGAGACCTGGATGCATTGCTTAGTGATAAAAGAAACTTCAATAACAAGAAACTATGTTATTTTAATCGTTCACTAATTAATGATGTATGATCGAAACACCTTTAAAATTCGGTGTGAATTATTACTTCAGATTATTTCCCAGCAGTGAAATTAAATAAAAATAAAAGCCATTAAGGACTAGGTGTCCGGTAACAAGTAAAAACCATAGATTAAGCGATAAACACCCAATCGGGAGTATCCAGAGATGGATCTAAACGACAACCACACACGAGGTTTGGAAAATTAATGAACTGCAGATATGGTCTTTTTTTGGTGGTTATTTGTTAACGTCTTGTGTAACACGAAAACGTTTTCATGAACAAATCACAACGATACACAATGTTAGATGAATAGAAAACAAAGAAGTTCGGAGAAAAACTACTAATAAAAACCTACCCTTTTGTTTAGATTATAATATAATCTTTTTTTAATCATTTACGCTTCTTCAAGTTTTCTTTTATTTTCTGCCAATTCCAAGAGGTTAGAATACTTCGCGAGAGGTAGGACCTAATTCTATAAAATCTTATCTTGTTTTTTTTCCAAATTATTAATGTTACTCTAACGTTATTTCTTGTTTGTTTTGTTTCTTTTATGAAATTAATATTTACTACTTGTTTGACGTTTTCTACAGTTTCTTTTTTCTGTCAACTTTCAAAAGATTTTAGATTTTTCATTTATTATTTTTCTCCCATCTTGTCCTTTGCATTTCATTCTTTTTTATTTTTCTTTCTTTTTGAAGAATTGATTTTTCGTATTACTTTTGTTTGCTCTTATTTTGACTTTATCTTCCTTTGCTTTCCATTTACAATATACTTATTTTCTAGTTTCATATTGCTAGTTTCAGTTCCCTTTTATGAAAATATTTTTTCGCATTTTTTGAGGTTTTTTTATTTCTTCCTTTTTGCCAGTCTTTTGTTTTTCAAGCAATCCAGTAGGACGTCAATTTTATTTCTTTTTGATTTTCAAGTAGTCTATGGGTGGTGGATCATTAGTTTACTTTTATTTTCTTGCTAGTCTCGTAATTTTAAAATACTCAGTTTCATCTTCTTTTTCTTTTCGAACATCTTATTCTTATTGTTTCTTAAATCAACAGATGGCGTTAGTGGATCCAATAGTTCTAATAAAAAGTAAAACAAACAGTTAAGCAGAATAAATTGAAAAGATACATAATTTCTTCATGGTCCAATAGATAGCACTAGCAGGGCCGAATTTTTCTTTTCACATATACAGAGTGGTGATAAAGTCTCGTACCAAGCTCATAATTTATTTATTTATTGTTTTTTTGCAAAATCCTGAAACAATGGCAACCCTAAGTTTGACTAATACTTTGCAGGCTTCATCCTTAAGATGACTTAGTTCCACGGGCAATTCAATGTTTAATTCAAACTTAACGGTGTCTTAAGTACCCTCGTTTTTTCGAAATTTTTTCCGCGGGGTAAGTTCTTATTTTGTCCGATGTTTTCGGATTCACACAACTTGCAACGGTTCAACGTTTTTAACTTAAAACATTATGAACTATATTCAACAACAACTTTTCTTCTTGATGGTAAGCTCGTTCAATATCCCTTGTATAAAATTCTTGTATGTACAATTTTCCAGCCTGAAGTTGCCTTAATTTCTAATTAATTATAAAAGGCCGATACATATACATATATGTAAAACTTACTACCATTAAAATATTTAATGAAGAGGATTTGAGAGTTTTGATTAAATTCTTTTACATTCAAAACTTCATTATGAGTTACCCCAGTGGGTCCTTCAATTTTAACCCTAACTTTCTCATGCAGAGTTTGATCGTCCTTCTCTTCAGTTAAATGATGATATAAAAAAAATTGGAATTTTCACAAGTTTCTTGAGAAAAAAATAGACATGAGCCAGACCTTCGTCTGGAATTTTGTGAATAATTATGTTATTCTGCAATGAAAATCAGAAAAATTGGTTCATGGGGAGCAGCTTCAATGCTTCCGTTAATTTTTACATGTTTTTGTTTTCCATTTCCAAATTATCATTAAAATAAAATAAAATTGTATTTTTGAATTGTAATGTCCATTTTCTTTGAAAAACTTGTTGTGTAAGTTACTAATTTTTTTATTTCATCATTTTCTGACAAGGACAATCAAAATCTGCACGAGAAAGTTAGGGTTGCCATTTAAAAAAATTTATGATGACGTCACAGCGGAAAAACAAATGCCGAACAAGAAAAGATTTTTGCACTGAAATGTGTCTTTTTAAAATTAAAAATTTACCTATTTCAGGATTTTGCAAAAAAAAAAACATGAAATAAACAAATTATGAGCTTGGTGCAAGACTTTATCACCACCGTGTACAGTCCCGCGCACCTTAAAGGCACCTTCTGCACGCAAACCTCACTCTTAAAACCTTGTAGTACAAGGTTCACAGATCTGTCAAGTTGTAGTATTTAAGCTGCGCACGACTATACATACAATGTGTTTCATTTCTCATCTACACACCCCTGTAGTTTTTATATTTATTAACGGATTGATTTCAAATTTTCGCCAGATGAACATCCTCTTAAAACACACATTTTTCAAATTTGAAACCTTTTGTATTGCAAGCCATGACCTACTGCGATTTAATAGAAAGTCGAAAAAATTAAGAAAACATAGTAGGCCTTGTTTGATCAAAAAAAGTTATTAGAAAAAGTTGTTTAGAATTACGAAATAACCCCAATTACCAAATTTGGTTGAAAAATTTTAATTTTTAATTATTAAAAAAATAGAATTTCAATTTAATCCATAGTTTTACGAAACGCTAAAACTAACTGACTAAAGTTTTACAAAACGCTAAAACTAACTTACTGAAACACACAGAATGAAAAAAAAACAACTTAATCTAATGTTCTACCAGGCCCCCATAACGCAGTATGAATTTTTCAATACGTTTTCTATTATTCTTTACAACTTTGTTTAGTTATGGGGTGTTATTTCAAGACAAGCTTGACGAATCCTGTTGCGTAGGTCTCCTGCATTTTTATTTTGATTTTTGTAGACTTTCTGTTTAAGTATTCTCCATAAATAAAAATCCAGAGGTGTTAAGTCAGGAGATCTGGGACACCAAAACATGAAAGGACTGTTTCTGCCTATCCATCGTAAAGGAAAAATTTCATTTAACCATTCTCTAACTATTCTTAATGCTAGAATAGTTCGCAAATGGTTAAATGAAAATTTTTAAACAGAAAGAGTACAAAAATCAAAATAATAATGCAAAAGACTTACGCAACAGGGTTCGTCAAGCTTGTCTTGAACATCACAGGAACTAAACAACGTTGTAAAGAATAATAGGTAACGTATCGAAAAATGCATACTGCACGATGGGGGCCTGGTAAAGTATTAGATTAAGCTGTTTTTTTCATTCTGTGTGTTTTAGTCGGTTAGTTTTAGCGTTTTGTAAAACTAGATTAAATTGAAATTCTATTTTTTTTAGTAATTAAAAATTAAAAATTTTCAACCAAATTTGGTAATTGGGGTTATTTCATAATTCTAAACAACTTTCTCTAATGACTTTTTTTGATCAAACAAGGCCTACTATGTTTTCTTAATTTTTTTGACTTTCTATTAAATCGCAGTAGGTCATGGCTTGCAATACAAAAGGTTTCAAATTTGAAAAATGTGTGTTTTAAGAGGATGTTCATCTGGCGAAAATTTAAAATCGATCCGTTAATAAATATAAAAAACTACAGGGGTGTGTAGATGAGAAATGAAACACATTGTATAAATGTACAACATATCTAATGAAAAAGGAAGTAGACACCAAATTTCAGAATGTATTGAAAAGGTGACAATAATATCGAAGAAACTTAAAGCAGTCATAACTCAATAGATGGCGTTAATAGATCAGAAATTATGCATTTTACTTTGATGTGCTTAAATGCGTACTTCTAATAAGAAGTTAAAAACGAAAATAATATTAAATAATAAAGTGCGTTCAATAAAAACCGTTACCAAGTAGGCTTATGTCAAATTCAAATTTTGCAAAGTCACGTCGTAACTATACGATTATATTACAAACATAACCTAACTTTTTTATCCATTTAATTACGATTTTCCACAAAATTGATCATAAAACGCAATTAATGAAATAAAACATTTATTTTATTACAAATACCTCGAAGATGTAAAAAAAAAACTTTGACTGTTGACGCTATTGACAGTTCGCAGTTATTCAAGGTTGTAGCATATGTACTAAGCTATGACGTGCCGTCATAAAATAAAAACAGGTTCAGAGCCTTCTCGATAACAGATTTTTTTGAACGCACGTTATATATCTAATAATATTAAAAATTAAACTTTTACTTTCACTAGAAATGAAATAAAAATGACATTTCATATTACTTTAAAAAGAGCAGTATCGCAGGCATTACTTAAATCTTAAGTTACCATCTTTGTAAGTTAACAGATGACGTTAACAGGTTCGAAGTTTTCATATTTTTTCGTATTTCTTAGACGCTTTTTGTCGGTCTTTTGTGTTTCAAACACTCCACTGGTAAAGAGTTATTTTCTCTGGAAATCGTCTGCCCATCGAAACGTGCGACGGGGGGGAGAAAGAATTATTTTCTCTGGATATCGTGTGCCGGGTCGTCAATTTTTTCCATTTGTCTTATGTTTTCTATTGCCGGGTTGCTTGTTTCAGATATCTTTGATTTCCCTATTTTTTCGTAATACTTAGTCGCTTTTTGGTCAGTCTTTTGTTTTTCAAATAGTCCGCCGGATGATCCTCAGTTTTCTTTTCTTTTCTCGTTAGTCTCGTTATACTCAAATACTCCGTCACTGATCTTGTTTTTCGATCATAGTTCATTCCTCTTTTGCTTCTTTTATCGAAAATTTTTTTTCGTTGTTTTATTTCCTACTAGTCTTATGCTGGATATCACAAACGTCACTTAAATTTAATAATCGGTGAAGAATAATCATTTCTATACCTTCAATACATGTAACCATAGCAACGTTCACCTTTAACGGATGATTAAATTTAAGTAACGTTTGTGAAATCCTCCATTAGATTTTCAAAAGAAAAACGCCGGATTTTTCATTTGATTTTGTCCAACTGCAGTTCATTATCTTTATCATTATCGAGCGACGCTTCGTTTCTTTTTTTTATACTTTCTGTTTTCTATTTGTTTTTGATTTTCTCTTTTTTTGTTTTCCATTTACCTAATGTTACCGTTCTTTTTTGTTTTCTTTTACACAGTTTTTATTAAGAAATTAAATAATACTTTGTCGTTTTTTTTTATCTGTGGTGATTGTCCAACGGGGTCCTAAGTCAATATCATTAATAATAAGAAAGCATGTTTTATTTAAACTGATGTTATTATTACATTATCATGAGTTACTATCGCCAAATTGAAAGTTGTTTTTATGGCCTACTCTAAATCTCATTTTATCATTTGATATATCAGAGTCAAATAAAATGTTCTTATTTGTAAATATTCACTAGATTTTTTTGTGCAGTTACAATTTTTTAAAAGTTATAGAAATCGTTCTATATAACTTTTGCAAATTAATTTAACGCCATCGTAGATAAACGCACGTGTGTCCTCTTAATAAATAATCACTAAACAGAGAAAGTGCCCATACTCCAGTGATTACACCTATTTCCGCAGCCGAAGCTGGTTATTTATCCGACGTACGATCAAATTATTATCTGTTCGTATGCCTACATAATTAATTTCAATCGCGGCGCTGTTTCTCGTTTTTATTTTAAGCCTAGTCTAACGTGTTATGTCACAGGCCTTCCACTGTCCCTCGTGATTAATTAACTTAGTTTCGTACGTAATTAATTTCGTATTGTGACTTTTTAATTAATTAAACTTAGTTACAAAGGGCCCTCTGAGAATTTTATGCTCGCTTTATATTAATTTCCGGTTGAATATTATTTTCCGGATATTAATATCTTAATTAAAAGATTACCGAGATACGTTTATGCATGTTGACACCATGTTCATGTTTAAGAATTCAAAGAGGATGATCAACGTACCAGATGGGGCAGAAGCTTATCCTTATTAGGTGTATTTTAATTTACCGTCATCTTCATAAGTATATGGTAATTTATTTCTACTGACCTGTTATACTAAACAGATTCTATTTAATTTTTTATCTTTAATGCAAACAGTTAAAGTCAAATAGCATTAAATGGCAATGACCAAATTCAACTGCTAAGAATTAAGTGGACATGCTGCATTTTTAAAAAATTCTAGTTAATTTTGTTTAACAATGCTTGCCACAAGCAGAATTTAATTACCATTTAAAACAAAAAAAAAATACTTAAAACTAGGTGAATCTTTCAGATATTCACATCGAACCGATTCTGCAAAATTGATATGCTTGCATACGATCAGATTTACTTCTAATTAACTAGAAATAAAGCTGGATGATTTATCTGGTTAATTAGGCGAAGTAATGATTCGATAAAATTCCCCTGATAAATTATTTCAACCTTTAATTTCGTTTGGTATTGCTGAAATTAATTGCGCGCATATTTCTCCGTGGAGAGAAGTCTTTTGAACCTAGATTCGAATCGAGAATGCATAATGCAAAGTGCAAAATTGTGTTTGTGCACGTGAGTCAAGGACAGAAAGCAATGGGAGCGAAATATTGCTTTGATGAGCGTTTGCAATTCAGTGATGGGCAATGCGCTTTCATATTAATTAAAGACCCATAAAAATTCTTCTTCTTTTCTTGCTTGTCAATATCGTGGGGATTCATTATTAAGGGAGTCAAAACATTGTCTGTTTTAACATCTTGCACATTCCAGTCAACATAATTCGTTGCCCTATAACTATATCATCTGATTATTATGCGTTCGAGGATGTCCCTTTTTTTAGGTAGGTATACAAACACGAATTTAAAAAAGTGCCTCCTCTTCACTTTGAATGCATTGTAAATATTGCCATTATCCTCATAATTTATTTATGATCATTACTGAATACTGATGCAAAACGTGAAGACACGCACCGAAGAAAAGAAAAAAAAAGCTGGAGATAAAGTGCGCCGTCTCGGAATAACAAATTCGCGATCGTTCAATGACATCGCTCGCTTATATATTAAGTTCAAAGCTTCGAACCTTAAGAAGTTAGGAAGTTCATGTGCGATACGCGCCATGTATTATTCATCCGCTCTAAATGGATTCCTCGCGGGAGATTGAAATTCATGCTAGGTAGATGATATTTCCATATTTGGTGCATATGCATTTGCCAATAATAAAGGTGTACCGCGTTTATGGTAGTTTCAGATTGCTCAGACACATTAACTTGATCACAGAGCCGAAGTTAAAATTAGAGTAGGTACATACAGCTCGCTGAACTACTGACCTTTAACGGTCTTCAAATTTCTAACTGAACACAAAACGTGTCGTAAGTCATTACTTTAAGTGCAAGTAGACAATAGCAGAAGATGACTTATTATCTAACTTTTCACAAAGTGGATTTTTCCAAATTTTAGAATTCTATTAGAATCTTTAATATTCTTAGTTATGAGACCCATACTTATACATTTATTTGTCGTAAAAAATGTTAATATAGAGACTACATACTACATAAACATAGCAGCCATTTAGGCCCAGTTATCAATTCTAGCTTAACTTTAAGCCAAAGCTTAAATCCTTAACAACAATTGTTGAAATAATCGTTGTTATGGGTTTAAGCCTCAGCTTAAATTTAAACTGACCATGTACAACTGGGCCTTAGGATTAAATGTAAGTCTAAGTTAGAATGTAACACTTACAATATCGTATAGCATACGAGAACTGACAATTAAGTTCGTAGAATATTTTTCGTGTGCTTTACAGGGCACCTCTGCAACAGCGGCAAATATGGACCGTGGAATAACATCCTTGTCTTGTCCTAACTTCAGTTCAAATTTCAAAACAATTGAACTTCATTTAATTAGTTTAACATCAGATTTTGCAAAACAGTTTGATATCCGCTGTAAAAAATTGCGTTATGGATTTCATAGAAAAGAGAATTATTAGGTAAGTCTGCCATGAACCCTGCTACAGTTTACGAGTACGCAAAGAGGTTCAAAGAAGAGAGGGAATCGGTTGACGACGATCTGAGAGAAGGAAGACCCATTTCGACGGAAGGCAGAAGAAAATGAGAAGAGTGGATGAACTTCTATCAAAAGGCCGTCGAATTTCGACTAGATTTATTACAGCAGAATTAGGAATCAAGAGAGAGACAGTACGAATGATAATAAGCGAAGGAGAGCTGGATCATGACAATCTCCAGCACACACAGGCTTTGTTGCAACACTGTGTTGGAACACCCGCCCTATTCGCCCGATCTGGCTTCTTCTGACTTTTTTTTTATTTCCTGAGATCAAGAAAGACATGGAGGATCATCACTGGGGGGTCACGAGACAAGGTGGAACGGATCACGACGTGAGCTCTAAACAGCCTCACGAAAAATGATTTTAAAGAGACTAGAAGAGGGATGGAAAAAACTTTAGAACAAATGCATTGCTTTAGGCAAAGACTACTTCGAAGGCGACCGTGTACTGGATAACAAATAAATGTATTCCGTAGTATTCCGTAACTTAATTGTCAGTCCTCGTATTGTGTGTCACGTTCTAACGTAGGCTTAAATTTAATCCTGTCTTAAAACTTTTATGCAACCTAGTCTTACCCCCAGTTGTACAATTGCAGCTTAACTTTAAACCCTTAACAACAATTGTTGAGATAATCGCTGTTATGGATTTAAGCTTCAGCTTAAGTTTAAGCTGGCGTTGTACAACTGGGCTACAAAAGAATTCGTACAAAAGCGATGCTTGGTTTAATCGAAGAATAGCTCGATGGGAAACTTTCGTCTCCTGGGCCGAAGGTCACACCAAGCAAAACCTACCAGTGTTCTTAAACCTCTTTTTTCCTAAATTGTACCATTTCGCCTCTAAAAACGAAACGCTATGTCGTTAACCTCGACGATCGGATTTTTCAATCACTGTATAATTGGCGCCCAACATGGGGCAAGAATACCACCACCATTCATTACAAAACTGGCGTCCAACTTAGTGGCGATTGAGAAACCAGTTAATTAATGAAAAGAGAAAACGACAAACAAGAAAATCAATTAGGAAAAAAGCGGAGGCTGATTAAGAAGGAGTCAGAAAAATCAAAACAAAATGGCAGAGAGAAAAGTAAATACAAGAACAAGAGGAGAACTAGAAAGAATTTCAGGTCAGAAAGATGACATAGGAGAAACATACAGGTGTTCCAAAGTGGATGGTATTTTGTAGCTGTCTCAGTTAATAATGAAAATAGAATAAAACTAAACAAACATAATTTGGTCAACTTTTCAATGGGCACAGTCGAAAAAAGAAAAAGCCGAACATCTTTCAAATCAAAATAACTTGTTTGTTCTTGAAGTCACCAAAAAACATTAAAGACATTTTTATAGCTTTTTTAACGTAGATCGTAATTTTCTAATCAAATAATTTAAAACCTTTACATTAGCCGAGCTACAAACCAAGGGCACGGTAGGCTCTGCCACTATTAAAAAAGACCGTTTCTTTAGATTTTTGATTGGACCATTGAAACCAACTAGAAAAGTTGTCCCAACGTTGCTTGCTTAGTTCTTTTGTTATTAACTGAGATACCATCCAATTAGGGGCACCCTGTAGAAAGCAAAAACAAATACAAAAGCGAAGCAAGAAAAAGAAGATATAAAAAACATGCGGGCCATGGTGATCAGGAATAAAAATGAACAGTGAATTTCTTTTTTAAATATAGAAGAAAATAAAACAAAATTATAACAGAGTAACACAGAAATGAGACAAAATAAGAAAGAAATAATAGAAGAAGTCCATGAGAAAATGGAGGAGAATAGAATTACATAATAAATTTATTTGAGGAATTCAGACTAGAATCAAGAAATGAAGTGGATAGGAAATTCACATAGGAGATAAGGAAACTGAAAGAAGAGGTGAAAGAAAACATGATGATTGGAACTGCCCAAGAAAGAAATGAGATAATAATAAAATAATAAATAAACAGACACGGACACTAAGGCCCAGTTGTACAATTCAAGCTTAACTTTAAGCCCAAGCTTAAACCCTTTTATCAACAATTGTTGAAATAATCGTTGTTATGGGTTTAAGCTTCAGCTTAAATTTAAATTGACATTGTACCTACAACTGGGCCTTAGCTTTGCTGTTTACGAATAAAGTTCACTTTCGAACGAGTTTATGTCTTTTTGATTCGTGTTTAGTGGTGATGATGATCTTCCTCAGGCAATTTACTTACCTTAGATGTAACCTTCTTGGCTTCATTCAAAATTCATTTGGTGTGGTTTTACCCAAATTATTTTAATTTGTCAAATGAATAGCTTACTTACATTACGATTATCACCACGAGAAACTGCCGTAAAAAGAGCACAGATTTTACCTTTTACAGTAAATGTTCGTTGCACGACTCGTCTGGTCGTAGGTGATGTGTAATATATGATGTCCTTCAGACTGAAATTTAATCCCGCAGAAGTTGTACAACGGAAGCAATCGTTGTAAAATGTGGGACTTGACGCAAGTACAAAAGTACATAGAATTTTCTTAACATTTTCCGATATCATATCATATCGATTCTTTTAATGATTTCATTTTGTCGGTCTGTATATTTAAAGGTGATGTATAAAGGACACATCTTCCTAGGTAATACAGTCCTCATAACAACCTTCGTGCCAATATTTTGTTTTCAAAAATTTAAAATTGAATTGTATTAGCTCCTGTATTTATACATTAAATAAAAAAAATACATTTAATTTCATTCCGGTTATTTAATCCCATTATTATGATTTGAATTAACTCTCATTAAAGAAAAAAAAAACTCACGTGATGCAAATGAAACAACTTAAAAAAACTTGCCCAAATGTTTCAATTTAGATATATCTGGTAGCGTTCGGTCGTGTATATGAATTTAAATAAGTTGTTTACTGCTACTTCACTTACTTTTTTTTAAATAATATAGCATTGTTTCTAGCGAGTTACTTTTTTTCATGACCTTGTCTTTTGATAAATGGTGGAAGCGCCAGGAATAAAAAACGTATTTGAATGTAACTCGATTAATCAACAACTTCGTTATAACAAAAGGGAATTTTTTAACGGGTAAAACGATTTACATTTATTGCCTTTCATTAAATATATAGGTATACCTAATTCCTTTAAGAAGTCTCTCTTGGCTGGGCTTGGATATATTTTATTTTGCGTTAAAAATTATTACGCTTCCGCTAAAGCTAATAATAAATGTCTTGACGTCTGCAGTCCTGCTCATTAAATTTCTGTTTTTAGTTGGCAGAAACCTCAACAATTTAGAAAAACATTTAATGTTAATGTTAGGCTCTGCGTGTAGTAACATACCGGAGCTTCTAACTCTCGAGTTTTCCTGTGCAGCATGAAACCGAAGTGCAATTAATTATTACAGTTTGCCGGTAATTGCGTAAGGATATTTACGGCATTTATGTAAGAGTAACGTTCGGTACTTACTTGTATGGAAGAAAACAATTATGATAATTCACATAACTCACCGGTTAATTACGCGACTCCGCAAAATAATTCCTAACCTTGTTAACGCAGAAATGCTTCGATAATCATTCTACTGAAAGCATTTCAATGACATAATTCGAAACCCAAGTTTGATAAGTTGATGATTAAATTAATAATAAAGTCAGTTTTCCATGAGGTTCTATTAGTGTTCTTAATGAAATTTATTTTATGATTTGCACTTTTAATTCATTAATTAATTAGCGTATTCGATCGAACAAAAATAGAATGAAGGGCGAGATGAGATGTTTTACTCTTTCTCACATTAAACAATATCGTTACATTCACATTGCAATACAACTTTGAGGATTAATTAATTTCTAGTTAAATTTGACGTCCTTTAGTTTTAATTACAGGTGATTTATGTAAATTAAGTAAAAATTTAATAGAACATTTTCAGCTTTGATTCATCTTTGGTAAGATATTAATAAGTAAATAAAGTGGTATGATTTTTTTAAGTTTATTTGTAATTCATTCATGAGTTTCGCCCATGTAATAAACGACAGACATAAAACTTCATTTCAGTAATTAACTCGGCGGTATAAATTACTTTTACTTAAAAAAAATCACCACATTTTATTTGCTTTTTAATACTTTTAATTACGCTGAAATTCTTGTCGTGAATACATAAAACCTAATTTCGACACAGATCGCGTTTTTGCATGGAATTCCTTGAATAATTTAAATCTACACCGTCCATAATACCTGTGCCAAGTACTTTAAATAGACTAGGCAGTTGAAACATACCACTACCAAAAACAGCATAGACAGTTGACATTTATAGTTATGTTAAAACTGAATGGGGCATAAAAATTGATCACCTGTAAATAATTTCACGGCGCAGGCTTAATTTGTTAGAAAGTTGTTTTGGCGCAGGCATTAAAAAATAATATGAGGACGACTTCCCCGAAAATATTAATTTTAATGGGGGCAGTGTATCCTTTTAATCTAATCCTAAAATAGCATGTGGACAGGAAGGATAAAAAATGCGGTAGTTTTTTACTGCGCTGTCCATGAATGGCCGTTATGAATGAAACGTGTTTACTTGGAGATAACTGAAGATGAACAGGAAATAAACCGACTGGAATCTCACTCGTCGGGTCCAGATATTAACTTACACTCGAGATTCGTATTGAAACGTTGCATTCACCATAAGTAATCTAAATGTGTTCTATGTTACATTGAGCTAAGGCTAATTGATATTTATGTGTGTTGCACCGAGAGGGGAATTTTTGATTCTCACTTGCTTGCTGTTTATTAAACGTGTCGAAGGACATTTTCGAATGCCCATCAAATAATTCACTCTGTCGCCTTTATTAACATAAAAGCAAGAAGTTACGGTTACGGCGTTGTAGATTCCATGCCGTTAACGTTTATCGCATGTTCGTAGTTTACTGCTTGTTAGATATTTATGTTTGTTTTAATCATTGTTCGCGCAGTGCGATTTTTAATTACCCCACCGGTTGCATACAAGTTCTTGCTTTAATTGCATTCCAAACATACATACATCGATGAACAGCTGCTTATACTTTTAAATCTTCCTATTTCTCGTTAAACAAACAATTTGAAAAAGTACTTCCGGATATATCATTTTGAATAAAATTCTTATACTCATTCAATTCACTACATAATATATATTTTTTAATGATCGAAGTTGTGTCAACGGACTCGGTGACTGATGGAATGTAGCCAAAATAAAAATACAGAAAATTGGCAAGCATGTCTAATTTCGCATGTTAAAAAAAATCAAGTGTACGGTATATACCGAGCATTAAAATTACCTGTAATGTTTCGACCACACACTTCGTAAGCCTTAGTTGCAAGTTTTCTTGTGAATACTAAACCAAGGTGTTTTAATTTTATCAGAATAAATCTGAAGTTTGTTTATTAAGCAAGCGAACGTACAGGCTTGTGCTTCTTGCATAAATTTTATTTATTGAAAATTCTTAACGAATACAAATGGTGTATCTAATAGTTAAGAGTTAATTTTTTTATTACGTATTTAATTAATAATAGATAACCGTCGAGAATGTGGAAGTTTTATGGCCGCATACCTTAAGATATAGTGAAGAAAAAAAATTAATAAAATGAGCGACCAGTCACGTCCGTACACCTGTGTTAACAAAGTACGTGTCCACAGATACAAAATTGCAAATTATAATTATTTACTTCTGCAAAAAGCTGCCCATGTATCACTCGTTATTAACTCGCAGTTGTTAACTTTTTCACGTTGTTGTATCTTTGAATCTTGACCTATTTATTGTTGAATTCGAAATTTATACGAAACAATAAAGTTAATTTAATTGTCCCTAGGAAACCGTAATAATATATCAAACCGCGGCGGAATATTTTTTATTAGGAGATAAAACCATAAAAGCCGATGTGGAGTGGTGTAAAAACTGTTTCTTTTCGAAATTAGCTATTCAAGGATTATAAAACAAGCAACATTTCTTCCACTTCTCATATAGCAATGAACAAGTCAACTTTAACAACTGTTCTTGTAGAAGAATAGACAGCGAGAACAAAAACATTGAAAATAAGTCTCTTTTATTAAGACTGCTGAAACTCTGAGAACACTGAAACTGGAAAGTAATAAAATGTTATTCTGTTGAAATTCTAGAAAAAAAAAAATTAAAGATTTTTAATGATAAACTGCTTCAATGTCGTTGTTAACTAATCCTAGATTAAACACCGCCTTAATTATATATCGATGCAACTAACCATTATTGTTTTATGGAATTAAACAAACAATGTAATCTAGTCCAGAGTAAATAAAAAAAGGACTCGTAATAAAAGCGAGAGACAATGATACGTAATACAGGAAAAGTAAAAGACGTACAGCTGCAGAATCATAAAGGGGGATAAGCCTTAATGGCGTTATGGCATTCAACTAATATTGTTTCACTGTTTAATTTTTTTTTTATTTATACGATATGGATTTCAGATACAAACAGAATGATTGTATATTATGAACTACGAAGTTTGCTAAGTTACTATATATTTACCAGAATTAAGAAGTAACAATTAAGCTAACGACATTATACAGTCCCGTTTTTTGATTGTGTTTAATCGAATAAGTTTTACTTACTGCCAACCACTATTAACACACAAAAAAAGAAGCGAAGTTATAACATACGTATGAAGGACAAAGGTCAAAAATAATTAATAAAAAGCGTTTGAGAAGCACTGGATGTGATTGAAATGCCCCAGCTGAACGAAATTTACTATTATGTAGTGACGCGGGCACTAGAAACGAAACGAAAAGCTAACGCGTGTTCAATTGAAAAGTTCATCAAGTTGGTTTTGATTTTTTGATGGAAAAAGCGAAAAAGCCAATTGACGTTTGATAGGTGACAGTAGTTGTGTAACGTCCACAAGTTTAATGTAACTGAAAGTTCAGTGTACAGAGTTCTTAATAGAGTTTTTAGTTTCATAGTGACTGCATTACTACCACAACAGATTGTTTGGCCTTCCGAAGTAGCCATGCAAACAAACAAACAAAAATAAGGAATTTCAGGGATCATAAGCATAATAGATGGAACACATATTCCTATTATTAGACCTTACAAGAAGGCACAATCATATACATATCAGCCGAAAAGGTTATTACAGTGTTACAGTGCAAGGTGTAGTAGATAATTCAAAAAGGTTTATAGACATTTCATGTGGTAAGCCGGGACCTCAACATGACAGTAGAATCCTTAGCAAATCAGATTTGTATTTCGAGAATCTGGAGACAACAGATTATTTAAAAGATATTTTTTAAACGCCTAAACGGTCCAAGTGGTAAGAGCCCGGCCCTGCAATCGCATGGTCGTCGGTTTGAACCGCGCTCGGGATTTTTCTCGGAGATGGTCAGTATCGACTTCAGGCATCCTTCAGTGTTGGGTATAAAATTCGACACTGCTTCCCCTTAAACGGCGAGGGGGTTTGGAAGTAACAAAGCCATGGATCACTTTAAACACTCAAATACACTCCCGCTCCTGAGGTCTAGACAAGTCTATGACTTAGGACCACGTTGGGCAACCACCACAGATAAAAAAAAACTTGGAAACTCTGCGTATCCTTCGAAATTATGGTTGATCCCACCATTGGACATACGCAAATCATATCAAAAATTTGAATCAAAACCTATCTGAAAAAATAGAACTTGTTCTATCTCCACACCGTATCCACAGCTCAAAAATTTCGTGTTCCAAATATATATTTATTGTAGAAATTGAACCAAATCTTGTACAAAAAAAGGTAATCTAAAACGGCCTTAAAGCAATTCAATTTCAGTTTCTTCTGCACCACTTCCAATTTTTTATTTTTCCTTGATTCTTTTCTTCTTCTATTTGTTTTCACTTTAACTCTTCTTGTAAGAAAATTCGTTTTTGTTTATAGTATTCTATTTTTTCTTGCAAGAGTTCCCGAGTCTTATTATTTGTTGAATGTTTTCTTTCTCGCTTTTTGGGGGTGCCTTTCACTGTACCTGATACTACAACATTTTTCAGACATGTATCCTTTTTGTATTCTCTATTATTATCTTCCTTTCTATAATCTTTCAACGGAGTACTTGGAGAGTTATCCGGATCCAGGTAAATTTTTTCTATCGAACTTTCTATTACATGTTCTGAGTATTACATCTCCTACAATATCATCAATTTCATTATAGAACTGAAAACGCATGTCTCCAGATCCTGTTTTCTTTTATTGTTTCTTACAGATTTATAATTTCTATTGAGGTTTCGCCACTTTGTTGCACATTCCTTTGGAGTTACCTAAGAAATATATCATATTGAATATTTCTATTTAATATAAGATATAATAAGTGTAATTTTTAGTCGTGTAATAATAATTCTCGCTTGTGAAGAGTTTTTTTTTGTTTGAGACTAACCATACCAGCTCTTTTTCTTTTCCACATTTTCGAAAATATGAAATAGTAGGAAGTTGATTCATATTTTCGTGAAAAATTATCCACTTAATAAAACACCGGTGCTTCAAATTTCGAAGTACGCAACAAAACTTATATTTATGTTTAAGACCTGTATGTCTTCACTTATTATTGTCCACACAGTTTTCCGTTTTCTTGGATGAGACACATCTAAATAATGCTCCCTTACAGAATTTATTAAGGCAAAAGTTTTATTATAAGGCCACAGTCTTGGACGTAACTTATTTTTTTCTTGTAAGTTCTCATCTTCATGATCTTGTGTCTTGTCTTCATCATCCTCGCCTTCATTAATAATGCCAGTGAATTCTTCAATATTAAAAACCAAGTCGTGCAGAAGAAATAAAACAAAACCCGAGAATTACATAATGAATCGAAACGAAATACGAAACAAAAAACAAAGCAAAATTTAAATAAGAAACAAAAGCTTGGAATACACTTAAAATGATGCACTTTTAAGAAAACAAAAAACAAAGAATCAAAAAGTCTTTATATTTTGCCGGCACTTTTTTATGTGGCTTGGTGTCTTCCGCACTTGCGATACCCCCTATCGTTCAAGCTTCTTTAAGTCCGATACTCTTAACAGGGGCAAAATAACGCCATAAGTAAGACTTTAGGCGTACAGGCGGCGCTGTGGTAACCTACTTGAAGTTCGGGAGTTCTCCGTGCAAAAGTTTGGAAGTTAAAGCGAAAAGTTAATCATAAATCATTATAATACTTTGCATTATAATCGGCAACATTATTAATTACAATAGCCTGTATTATAGATGAGTCTTCGATTTTCATCATTTTCTACCTACTTATACAGAGCCTTCAAATAAAAGTAAGACCCACTTGACCTTTAGTAATTTAGCAAAACTAATAATTTTTTTTATTTTGTTCATTTGGTTAAGATTTTCAATTTGTTTTCCTGTCGCGACAGTCTCACTCATGCGTGCTCACTTTTTCCTTTTTAATTAGGGTGCAAAAGGGCTTGCTTCATACATATATTTAGTTCGCGCCAGGAAGGTAGACAAAGAGTGTTAATAAACGTCTGATACCGTGCATAATTTATTGTTTGTGTATCGACCGCTCATTTAAATTTATGGTACCTTTACTTATATAGAAAATCCTCAACCTTCGCTTAATATCGACAGCCAGTTAATCTATGTAAGACATCTGAGTTATAAAGCCTCACATGGAAAATGAAAATGGAACTAATTCAAATTATTTATGAGCCATTAACGTCAGAACAATATTTACTGCCAGGCAGCTCGCGAAGTTCACATCGGTGGCTTACAGCTATTTCATGACCGCAGCTGTTTTCTTTATTTTCCTCCTCCTCCTCCTCCATTCTTCTTTTCACGGACGCAAATGATGCAACTTATTTACAATTAATTCACTTTTGTAAAAATACAAACCTGAAATAAAATCAATTCTTGGAAAGTGATTTCATGCGACGAAATCGTATACCTTTAAATATCGGCCGTCATGATGACGCGCAAGTGGAACTTGGCGAGCGTTGAAGACACGAAAGTCCACTGCGGGAGGGCAGCACCTCCCGGCTTATTGTATGGTAATTAGAACACAGGGAAAGTCGGACCGGCCTCCCCGTGGTGACCGGTACGCATATCACATTCGCGCTTGTTCTCACCTGCCACTTTGATAGATGACAAAACACTAACGAAACAATAATAAGTCATTGCTTTTCGTTCTTCATTTGTCTTTTACCGATTGCAGTTCGATTACTGTAAGACCTCAAGCAAGCTTTAGGGAGAAGTTTCACGAGCGTTTTTCCTACGCTGCGTTTTTTTCATTGAAAGCAGATATGCGTTCTCTCCCTCTCTCTCTCTCTCTGCCAGTAAAACGCCTTCAACTTTTTTTTTTAATTAATAAATGCAACTAACAGTAATTGAGCTAGCTGTACGAGTATACTGCCATTCATATTATTTCGTGTAAACAATATTTCTTGCGACAGTTTCGTATTTAACAACTGGCATGTGCCAGAAACGCTTGTAGGCGCTTTCGTTCCAATGTTATTGTTTGTAACTCGTCACTATCGATTGTCACGATCGGCCAATGCAACGTCAATTGATCGTTTCGTTTTTCAGGCGAACGACTTGGATACTTTCCTCTGCAAGCAAGAGTGGGACCGGCGGTTCGAAGAAGAACTGGAAAAACCTAGGAGAGATTCCGCGTCCCAAATAGATGAGTTCTTCGAGCACCCTCACTCCCGTCACCAATCCATGAGTTACGTGTCGATGCGGACGTTACCGGGGACTGATGATGACGTTTTCCTTAGGCCGCCCTTATGGGAAGACATCGCCAGCAGTATACAGAATATAGATCCAGAAAATGCTAACATGCTCGGGGTTAGTCCTGGACATGTTAAGCTCGAAGCCGTCGATGACCTTGCCGTTAGTTGTGCTCCTACGCCGCTACTTTCGCCATTAGAAATTAAAACTGAAAAGGTAAACTCAGTTTATTTTAGTGTTTTTTTTAACCCCCTCAACAGATATACACATTCGTTTTTGTTTCCAAAAGCTTTTTTTGATGATTTATGGTATCTTCTTCCGAGTGTATCTCTTTAGACTTATTCTTCCTTGTTTAGCTTTAATAAGTTTTTGGATGTATCAATTTTTTGAAAAAAAAACTTGTTTTCATTTTCATTAAAACGACAGCAAATGTTACTAAACTAAAATCAATGATGAATATGTCCAATGAAATTGAAAATATTAATTACATAGAAAAGTAATTTCATACAATCTCGTTTGTGTCCGCATATCATACGAAGTGAAAGGAATGCTCCAAGGGGGAAAAAAAGCAGGAGACATTGTAGAAAAAAATCCAATTATCTATTTATGCATTCGGGCTATAGTTTTCTCGAAGGAGACCACCGGCATCGAAATTTGAAATTATTTAAAACACTGATTACTTCCTTACAGGACATGCAATAAATTCTTTTCCGTTACAGTTTGTTCAAAATATTTTCTACCAATACTAACATTTATACCGTGTACGAGAAATGTTACACATTTCGTTGTTTGATGTAAAATAAGATACGTAATAAATATTGATTTCCAAACAATAAATTGTTATTTTGTGAACAATCCGAGTAAATACAGAGTAGAAGTAGATTGAATACATTTAAAAAAGTGTCCACCAACGAAAAATTATTATTCATAAAATGACTGCTTTATCAGAAAACATTTAAATTAATTAAACGAAGTCTGCATTATAAAATACCCCAATTTCAGCCTTCGACTGCATTTACGACATCCATTAATAAGATATTTATTAGAAAAAGGCATTTATGAAGTTGAACTTATTTGAAGTTAGGGCGTCAATTTCTAAATTAAGAGCTTTACACCTTTTTAACAGTTGGACTTAACCATAGTAAACAAGAGTTCATGTATATTTAGGCGAGACAATCTAGTTTAACAAAAGAAAAAAAAACGTGAATTTCAAATGGACTTATCACGGTAAAATTAGATGAGAAAATCTTTCCTTTAGAGAAAGGAATATGGAGTTATATGGACTTAGGACCAGTCAGTTTAATTTGTGTTAAACTCTGAACAATTATACCTTCTAAACTCTTCAATTATAAAATATTATCCAATTTTGGACTTATCATACTCAGATTAGGAGTAGGAAGTACTAAAGTGTAAGTTTAAAGAAACTGAAGATACTAAAGGACATGAAAAAGAAATATGCAGTTGCAGTTTACATGGATTTGGGCGAGTCAATCTAGTTTTTACAAAAAAAAAAAAAAAACGTGGATTGGACTTATCATGGCAAAATAAGATGAGACAGTCAAATATTTTGTGAATCGGGCTGTCCGTTTAATCCCAGCAAAATTTTAGTTTATTCAGAGAGAGGAATTTGGACTTTCTGGAATCAATCTAATTGCTGCCAAACTCTGAAAGAAAGAAACAACTAATTTGAAACAAACATAATTTTTTTTTATTCGCGTATCCCTTTCAAAACAAAAGATAGTCAAACGAAAAAAAGGATATTGTCAAGAGAATAAACAAACGAACGTCGTTTTCTACAAAATAAACAGGTAAACTGTAACAGTGTGAAATTCAGTCTGTAAAGTTATTATCATTTAGGCCCAGTTTTACAATCGTGGAATACGGACGGAATAACTGTTCGTCGAATATTCTTTAATGTTCTTCCATATCTACGTCACACCTACGTATCGGCATAAGAGTAAAGTACTTTTATTTTTCAAAGTACGCAGAAATATTATTTGAAAAAGTTATTTAGAATTGTTGTGAGACCTCAAATATGAAACCATGGCCGCCTATTCGATGGAAAAAGAAATTTTACATATTTTTCAATTTTTCTCGTTTCTACGTGTGTATCATAGAATTTTAAATGTGCAGAACTGGACGATTCTTCAAGAGTGACATAAATATACTTTGGGATTTGTTTCTCGCTCATCTACCAACAATACTGTATTTTTAACGTTTGATTTCAATATTCGCAGGCCGAAATAACTCCGCCTACATTCTTCCCGCGAATTTCTACGATCGCATTACGACTTGCGATCAAAACGCATTGTCAGGCTAGGCCTTAAGACCTGACAAGATTTGTATTTATTTATCTTTTGAACTGTAGACTACACTAGATTTTTGTTCTGAAAAAGCTGTGAATAACTGATAGCGAAACGTCAGGAAAGTGTGCGTTTGTCAAACGACAGCCATTTGTGGTCACAAGTGGAAACAAGTTTTTAATCCTCCCCTTAATGTTTGAAATTTAATGGCAATTTTCTTTAAAAACATTTCAAGTTATGTATAAATGGTAACTGTAAGAATATTATTTATAACATTTTCAACTTCTAAACAGAAAATTACACTCGAACTGTTTATGTAATTTTGTTCTTATAACGTTGTTTTTTTTTCTGAAAATTGACTTGAAGTACCTAATTAATAATAATACATACAATGTAATTAATGCTGCGGTTTCTTAAACATATAATTACCGACATTAATATACATGATTCGAATGTGCAAAATATTACAACAAGAAGTCAACTTATTTGTCGAACCGTTAATTATGCATACATATGTGTAAAAGCAGTTACAGAGTTCTTAAAATTACAAAAAAAAAGTTTAATTTACATTTCCTCTAGCCAGTTAAATCTACAGTTCTTAAAATATCACGGAAAACAAGTTACCAAAAAATGTCAATAAATATGTATAAATATTTTAAGAAATTTGACATAAAATGGATGACCTGTTCAAAAATATGTTATTGGGTATTCCATTAGGGGAAAACGAAGTTGATTGGAGGTAATTGGTGTGTTACGTAATATTAAATACATGTGCATATAGTGATGTAATATTATTGTTATTATTTTAAGGTATTACAGCAGCCAGCGCCAACATTACATCTGATGGCTACTCCCACGTCGCCGTACAATCAACCACAACCCACAAGCCCTCAACAACAGCAGCAACAACAAGCACCGCAGCAATCAACTCATTATCAACAACAGCAAGCCATCCACCACACTAACAACAATACTCACCCTCAGTATAAGTACAACAATAACAACGGTGCAGTGGGTCCAGTGCCAGGCAGCGCCCTTTATCCGCCCATGTCGCGTCTCATGTACGTCTCACCACTTACGCCCCCAAGCTCGGAGCCTGGGTCACCCGGGGGCACCTTGCCAAGACGTACGCCACCACCTCCTTATCCTGCACCAGGATGTCCGTCAACTCCTGCTCCCACTGCCCCTAGACTTAATACATCAAACATGCCCAAGTACAATAGACGAAATAATCCCGAGTTAGAAAAGAGGAGGATACACCATTGTGATTTTATAGGTAAGGCACTTTTTTAAGGGTAGTAGATCAAAGGGTTTCAATTTGCATCTTTCAGGTTGCACTAAAGTCTACACAAAAAGTTCACACCTGAAAGCTCATCAAAGAATACACACAGGTATGCTCTGCTTTGACCAAATTATTAAGTCCAGCCAAAACTGTTTGGTCTTAATTAATCGATCCAATATTTTTGCAGGAGAAAAACCCTATCAATGCCAGTGGCCAGATTGTGAATGGCGATTCGCCCGATCGGATGAATTAACGCGTCACTATAGGAAACACACGGGTGCCAAACCCTTCAAGTGTGCAGTGTGCGACAGATCTTTCGCAAGATCGGACCATCTAGCACTGCACATGAAGAGGCACTTACCCAAAACAAGCAAATAGTAGAAACGAGCTTAGCCAACTCTCTCTGAATGTTGAAACTTCTAGAACTTCTCGTTCGTATCTCTACACATTTTTCCACGACATACATTCCTAATAATAACGTCTTGAATAGATCTCAGCGTTTTAAAACAATCTCTTGTCTCTCAAATATTTTCTTTAGGTGATATAACTTTTTGCCGTCTCAGCGCGAAGAAATAACATTTCGTGGCCTTCTCTAGGGTGTACTTAAAATATTTCTTGTACAATTGTATATTTTTAGATTGTGATTTTTTGTTTGTTTTTAGTTTCAAACTTACACTCCATTAGCTACTAGCTCTACAAAATTTGGCAAGAAATATCTCGTAAATTGTGATATAAATTCAGAGTTTAATTAATTAACTTAAAACTAAGTTATTATTCTCTGTTTCAGGTCTAGATTGTTGCTTTTGCAAATCAAAAATTTTGCAATGAAAATTGGGGAGAACTAAGTCTCTCATGTAGATGTTATTTTTGCTACTTGATTAATTATTTATCGTTAAGTTTGAAATGCGACTGGCATACTTTGCGTCATCTGAAATGGAGAATGTTATGCTTTTCTGAAGTGACAATTTTATTATTATTATTATTATTATTTCTATTAGTTTCAATCGTTCAGGAAACATTTATCTATTTTTTTTTGTTATGCAGGGGTTAAATGTTTAACATAAGCGTTTGTCATTTTAAATGGCATTTTGCTGTTAAAGGCGTAACTTTAAATTAAATAAAAATAAATTGATTATTCCTTTTTGTTTAAAAAAAGTGCCGTGGAAATGGAATGTCCGAAAATGTTTTTTTTTTTTAATTGAAGAAAGAAAAACAATTGGTATTTGATCTTTAAAATGTAAACTTTATTTTATGGAAGAGTTTACGAAAAAGTATGAACGTCAATTTGATTTTGAATTTTAGAGACAAATTGTCGTCTTTTCGCACATCACAAATGCATATAGAGTTGTCAGTTGTAAGTTGTCAGAGTTGTCTTAAATTTAACACCTTTTTAAACAGTCTCAAAAGTTGTACTGTGATGTTCGTTTTAAAAATATTTTTGTGCAACAAAAGCAAAACATCCCGTACATATAATTCTGTGGATTTGAGTGTAATAAATTTGTTGTATATTTAATCCCTAATTTTTGTTGCGTTTCACTGCGTTATTTTAAACTATTTACATCTCAAGTTTCTTCATAAAATTTGCCATTTTATTACCTAGTGTTGTGATTTTTTTTAGATATATTTTGTCCACGATTATTATATTGTTTTTTTTTGTATTATTGTGTACAATGTTCAGTATAAAAAGTTACCAAATATGTACACTGATTAAATAAATGTACATAAAGAAAAGTTTAACTGACTAGAAACTAGTCAAGTATTTCCATTAATTTTAAGTAAGAGAATCTAATATTAAAGCCGCTATGCATATCTAGTTGTATTTATATTCTAAACGTAAGAACTTTAGCAAAAAGATGCACAAATTTTTATTAACTTTATTTTAGAATTTTATATTTTTATTATTTATGTGTAACTAGAGAAAATCGTTAGAGTACAGAGTAAGTAGGTAGCAATTTGTTTTTTTTTTAATTTTGTATAATTACTTTAAATACAGTTTTATTTTTAGTAATGTGTCTTGTATTTTCCCTTTTCCTTTCTCCTAAGAACAAGAATATTACATTTGACTACCCGTGCTGCTACTTTAATTGGTACCTACTACAATAATAGAGGACTGCATTAGATTTATTTTAAATTGCACAATAAAAAACAGCTGATTAGTTTCAAATAACTTTGTACAGCAACAAAGTAAATAAATATAAAAAATATCGCTAATTAAAGTAAGTTAAGTCAAATAAAACTCACTAAATTTCCTCAGAAATCCCCCAATTCTAACATCAACCGACGTAACTTGGATCTAAATATCGAAATAATCCTTCTTGGAAAGTATTTTTTGATCACATGGTATAAGTATTAAAGATTCCTACAAACATATTGACCAAACGTTCGTGCACCGCAAGTTCAAGCATTCCGACAAAAACTTATCTCAAACGTTTAGGTGTATCAAATAAGATATATTTAACTAAAATTCCTTTAAATAAAACCGTTTTACTTTAAAAATATTTAAACGTAAGCGCATGGAACAACAGATGTAGGCAACGAACTTACCGACCAGGAATCGAATAGCGTAGGATAAATGGCGTCGCGTTATTTTCCAGTGTAGTGAAAGTAATAAATCGGGATTTATTTTAAAAGTGTAGGCATGACGTCTGCGTACGCGGTAAATAAATGTTAAGATTTAAACAGTGTTTAAACTTGTCTAATTTCGCCTTACAATTCAATTCGTATTGCACTTAAACACGTCGGTTATAATCGGTATTGATTTGCGCATTCTATTAAAAATTCTAGGTTAATTCATTCGATTTGTCTTATATGAATAAATTTTAAAGGGAATATTAAAATGCACAATGTAAGTAGGTAACTGTTGCGTTTTTCACATGAAAAGTATTCATTAGTAAATTAAATTGTACTAGAAGTGTGTAATCTAATGAATGAATGAATTTGTAGCTTGGAAATATTGAAGAAAAAAAATTATGTTGCCAGTACTGCCGGCGGAAATACAAGAGCTTGAAAACTTTGAGAAATCACGAAAATTCCCACAAATATAAGGTTTTGATCAACTACTTACTTAAATGAAACGAATCGTCAAAATTGCAGTAATAACAACTTTTTAATGTTTCAGTTTGGCTGCAAATTATGCGCAAAACAGTTTCAAACTGCAGAAGAGAAAGAAGAACATCTAAAGAAAAAACATTTAAACAGAGTAAGCTGTTTTTAAATATACTTTAATTTTACTTTTAATATTGTTAAAAACATAGGTTTTTTCATTCTCCATATTTAATTTTATTACTTGAGGCAGTGGCGTGCCAACCGTGGAAGGAAAAAAAATGTTTCCTCTCAGTATAATTATAACGACCCGTATTCTCATCCTATGATTAATTTAATAACGTGTTTATTTTTTCCAATGGTGACGCTCGTCTGTCACTTTCTTACACATTAAATTGACATAAAGCTATATCGTTTCTTGTTTATTTTCATCACGACATAAGATGAGAATACGAGCCAACGTTTTCTATAACATCTTATAGATGTTATACACTCTTTAAAAAAAAAGAGGAAAAAGATTGGACAGAATTTTGGGATCTCAAGTTTTCTGAATCTAGCTTAGACATGGTTTTTAATTTCATAGCCTTCTGAGGACAACTTTAAAATGATACGAATGTTTTAAATTTCACATCTAGTCGGCTGTGACTTTTAAAGTGCGTTAAAAAAAAACGTTATCAAGATAGGCTTATGTCAAATGCAAATTTTACAAATCACATGCGGCGCTTACGAAAATTCACCTGGTTGATAACCGGGTTAGAAGTGTGAGAGAGAACATTAAGAGACTTAGCGCATGTAAGAGTGAGAAAAATAGAGTACGGTGTATCCACCGGGTTAATTTTCGTAAATGCCTATGGTAACCATATGGCAACCTAACTTTTATATGCATTTCATTACGATTTTCTACGCATTTAATGAAATAAAACATTTATTTTATTACAAATGCGTCGAAGACGTAAACAAAGCCTTTGACTTTTGACAGTTGACGCTGGTGACAGTTCGCAGTTATTCAAGGGTGCAACATACTATGCTAGTATGCTACAACGTGCCGTCATAAAATAAAAACAAGTTCCAGAATCTTCTCGATAACGGATTTTTTTGACCGCACGTTATAATGAGCAAAACATAGGACGTAGCTTATCACAGATAATGAATTTCATTTGTTTTGCTATAGTCGTGCGTAACTTGACAACTGTAAGTGCTACAACTTGACAATTGTGTGAGTCTTGTACCACAAGGTTTTAAGGGTGAGGTTTACGTGCAAGAGGTTCATTTTTTTCAGGTTCAATTTTTGGTAACAACTGAGAAAATAATTAACGAAGCAGCACGACAACAAACGACAATAATAAGGATGTTGAAACTGTCAAAAAATGTAGCGCGCGCTCAATCTACGACAGACGTCCATTGTTGAATGTTGACAAAAGTTTCACAGCATTCTAGATGTGAATTTAGAAATTTCTTGGTAGATTCTGTCACTGTTGCAATTCACCTAATTTATCCCCATTCTAGTAACAAGTGTGGCGATGCAACAAAACACGCATGTGCGCATTTAGTTAATCGAAAGTTCCTTCAGTCACTTTGACGTTTCTCTTCGAACCTAACCTTAGTTTCAAATTAGAACGTCCATAGCAAGAAAAACGTTTTATTTAAGGAAAAATAAAGCAGTTGCGTAAGATGAGCACCGCCTGCATCGAACCACTTTTGAGCTCTACGAACAACTCCGTGGCTAACGTTAAACAACATTTCCGGCGTGTCAATTGATTGACAATTAATATTAGTATGGCGTTATCAAAGACACACATAACGAGTGATCAATATCTTTTCTAATCAAGTGACCTATGGAAATAAAATCGTGTGTCCTTGATTAATTCATTACCTATTTCAAATGCCAAATGAATTATTTATATTGCACTTTTATACAAAATCTAACTGCTGTTTTTATGTATTATATGTTTTTTTTTTTTATAAATTTGGATATCAAATTCCAAATTCACATTTCCCACAAAAATAGCACGCGCCAAGAGCAACTAAAAACTAGTTCACAGAAGGTGCGTAAAATGTCTGCCGTTCTCTTGTAAACACAAGCGAATTCTGCGTTCTAAATTAATAATAACATTCCCTAGGATTACTGGATTATTATTTAATTCTTTGCAATGTAACAATAAACTCTTATGAACAAAGATTTCCGTTAATGAATTAAACTTACTGACAGTTATAAGTAATTGAAATGGGAATGACATTTGAAAAATGAATTAATCAAAGACATACGATTTTCATTCCATAGGTCACTTGATTAGAAAAGATATTGATCACGCGTTATAAATTCCAACGCCTACTCTAATTCGTTTTTATTTTGATCACTGTTTATATTGTCTTTAGTTTATTTCTCCAATAGAGTAATAAATTAATATGGGTGGTGCTTCGTGACAGCAGCCCGTTTAACGAAAGATCTTCACGTGTAGAAAAATTGCTGTCTTTCTCATAAAGTCTGTCGAACATTACTTAATCATAGTCACAATGTTACCTGTTATCCTAGTCACAATCTTTGTAAATTATTATTATTTTTCGTCAAACATTGAAACATTGTAAATTGAAAAATACAGCTTGCTCTCGGGAATTACAGTAAAACTTGTTTTTTTTTTTTTAATTATTTTTAATTTAATTCGAACAATGTTTAGGTACATTAATTGTAGGTACGTCGACTCTAATGATTAATAAAAGCCTTATCTTTATCCCTAAACAATATAATAATAATAATAATAATAAGAGACAAGGTTTAAAGTGAAAGTTCTTGATAAAAAGTAAATATGTATTTTCTACAAACAATACAAAATAAATACGAAATAGTGTTTTTTTAAGTTGCATTTAATAAATAACATTAATACAAGCATAATTATAATCTGCAGCACATAAAATTAAATATTCTTGCTTGATCAACTCTGATCCTTCAAGTTTAGTTTGCTTCTGATCTTCCTTTTCTTTGTTCCTCTTTTATTTCTTTTGTCTGTTTTGTTTTTAAAAAAATTTAATAGGAAAAGGAACTATGTGCACCCCTCACTAATGCTTAAAGATCTTTTGTAATAGAGACACATTTCACCCTATTTTAGTATTATATTAGATATATGTATGTATGTATATGAGATATTGTTATTGAAATAGCCAATTTTCTTTTAAGGATTAATTATAAAAATAAATTATTGTAGAATAAAATAAGAAAATGCCGAATATGCCCTGACACAATTTTTAATAGCGAAGAAGACTACTTACTCCACATAGACGAGGCCCACAAAGGAAAATATGTCGATTATTACATGTGCAGTGACTGCGGGAAACAGTTCAAGACAAAAAGCGAACTAACCAGTCACATCACATCAAAATGCGGCACGGTGAAACAATTTAAGTGCCAAGTATGATCCCAATATACTAGTTGCAATTCGCCTATCATTAACAACATTTTGTTCTGCAGGTTTGCGGTCAAGAACTGATGACAGCTGGTTCACTACACAACCACATGCTGAGACACAACGGTGACCCGAATTTCATGTGCAGGTTTTGTGCTAAATTATTTTTAACTGCCGGCCAATTAAAGGTCCACGAAAGGATACATACACAAGATAAGGCATTTATATGCCAGGTATCTCATTTATTATAATAAATCTCCTGTATGTTTTCAATAATTTGAACCGAAAATTTTAGGTTTGTGGTAAAGGTTTCTGTCACAGACAGAGTTTGATAACGCACAGCACCTTACACACAGGCATTAAGCCTTATCAATGTGAAAACTGCGGTAATTCTTTTAGTTGCGTTGGAAATTTACTTAAACACAGGAAAACACACGCAGATAGCTGCGGACTTATTCCACTGACCACGCACAGGGTGAAACACCCTGCCACCAGAATGAAAGTTAAAGTTAACACTCCCGCCAACTCCAGACTGAAGCAGATAAAAAAAGAAAAGGAGCTTCAAGAGAAGTTAAATGCTTTTAAAGAAAAGAAATTAGAACAGGAGAAGGTATTACTTAAGCCTGATGAAAATTGCGAGGAAACTGACTGCGTCAAAAATGAAAATGTGCTTTGCTTTACCAAAGAAGCAGATGATTTAAATGCTTTTGATTTAGGTATAGATATACCAAATGATAAAAGTAATTACACAGAATGTGAAGTTAAGGAAGAAACGAAGGCAGAAGAAATTAAACTCACAAATGAAAATGATGAGTTAGTCCTGGAGGACGCATTAAAATACCAAATTGGAATTAACTTTAATAATGATTCAGTAGATTCAGATAGTGTAAAAGACATGGTGAATGATGCAGATTTGGAAAATATGACAGAAAATGTTGATTCACCTGCAGATGTAGATATTCCCTCGAGTGGAAAAAATAAAAGGAAACCTTCTGGAAACTCTCTAAAAATAACAAAACAGGAACTAGAAGAATTCGTTAAAAGTAGAAATATACGTAAGTGTTTATGCCTGTTACAAGCGAAGTTGCAATTTTTTATTTTGTTTTACAGAAAGTAAAGAGGACATCGTTTGTAAATTCTGTAAAAAATCGTACAGCAATGCGAAGTGGCTTTACAGACATGAAAAACTACATCACGAGAAAGAGGGGGGTAGTAACAAAGATGAAAATTCTGAAGACAATTTTCGTTGTAATTGCTGCGAAGCATCTTTCACTTCAAGAGAAGAACGTAAGACTCATCAAAAGACTGTACATGCGGATATGTTAAGTAAGTCTTATATGTTTTGCTTAGACACGTGAAATATGTTTTGTTTGTGTGCAGCTTGTCAAGACTGTGATAAAATCTTTTCTAATATGGTTTCCTTGCGCATTCACAAGAACAACTTCCACAAAGGTTTACCAAGGAAGGTCTACATCTACGTTTGCGAACGTTGCGGCCGGCAGTTCAAGCAAAAAGCATCACTGGTGTATCACGAGGAAAACAATTGTGGAAGTGGCCCTCTAATCCAGTGTAATGTCTGCGGTAAAAATTTCTCAAGTGTGCACGTTAGAAAGTCACACATGCGAGTGCATGACACAGAAAAAAAGTTGTTGTGCAAGTTCTGCGGAAAGAGTTTCCATTGGAAGGGGCAGTTGAAAATTCATGAGCGCAGCCACACTGGAGAAAAGCCCTTCTCATGCCTGTACTGCCCAAAGGCATTCGCCTATCGTGAAAGTTTGATTACCCATAGCAGTTTGCACACTGGTATTAAACCTCATTTGTGTGAGGCTTGTGGCTCCAGGTTTTCTTGTATAGGAAATTTGATTAAACATCGTGCTACTCATGTAAATACTTGTGGTATTTGGTACAGCAAAAATAAATCTTAACTGATCATTTTTTTGTGGTAACTCAACAAATGCAGATCCATGTTATATTGTCCTTAAAACTCTGAATTATTTAACTTATAAACACAAACTCTTAAACACAAACATATCAAAGGAATAAACTCCTGTGATTTTATGTTTAATTATACCACCACATAATTTATTTCTATTTAGGAAGTTACTGTAACTCTATTTCATATTTTAGTTAGACATGTAATTTATGGTTTATTGCATACTACACATGTACTTATGTGTAATCAAAATAAAGTACTAATTTCATAACAAGTTTTCTTAATATGAAAGCAGTTGTTATTCAACTTGAAATATTCGAGATGCTCTGTCTGTCATGTGATGAGAAACACTGATAGATAATTGAGTTAAGTACCAAGTCAACAGCTTCAAAAAATGTTTTAATAGGAAGTGATATCATATATAAAAATAGAATGTATTATACAGCTAACAATGCATATTAAAATATTCCTCGACCATAAATAAAAAGGAAATTTAAATTAACTTTTATTTACAACCAAAATATATTAAATTCAATTTGTGGGCAGCTATTTATAGAAAAAGATTTCATAAATTCCTGAGATAAAAATTCTTTAGACGTCGGGAGTTTCGAAACCCTTTCTGTTTACTACGTTCAATAAAAACATTATTTACAAATGATTTAAAATATGTTTCTTCAAGTCGGGCATATGCTTTGGTACGTAATCACATTTGTGGCACTTCAGTGGAGTGTCCAACAGTTCTTTGCACTTATTATCGGAAGGTAGAGTTATTTTTCCTTCTGATTCAAGCATTCGATGAATATCTAAAACAAAACATCATTGTATCCATAATACAAAGTTTAAAATTGGATTCTATGATGACACTTTCTATGTGCAATCTAATCATTATTTATACAGTGTATGTTTGTTATATTGTAATCAATGATTTAAATACAATGTAGAAAGGAGTGCACCACCTTTTAGATATTATGAAATACACATATAGATGAGTCAGATTAAATTACGATAAAATATAAAATTCAAAATTTTACAATATTTTTGTAGGATCAAGAAAAAAGTTATAGTGTATTTACCTTTGGCCTCTATAAAAAAATCTGTGTTAAAACTATTCCAATGCTTTTTCGTCTTTACACAAGGAGAATTCATATCATCACTTATCACATGTAAATGCAGCCTGTACATGCTGGCCTCAGCATGGTATCCGAATCTGAACGTTTTTCCTTCATATTTAGAATCTGCAACCAAATCCTCAGCGACCTTCAGCATGTATTTTAATAGATCCAAGTGAGTCGTCTCGACGGCATTCAAGCTACTTATATCATCCTTCGGCAACACTAAGAAATGATACTCTGCTTTGGGATACTTGTCTTTTATAACGACCACCGTCTCGTCCGCCTTGACGACACATTCTGGATCTTCCATTACGGTTAACAAATTGGTTGCCCAGTGACCCTGTGGTTTATTCTTTTTTACATCGCTGTCTTCTTGAGCACCGCTGCTTCTCCTCTTGAACGACATGGTTTTCAAATTCGAGACGTTAATAAAATTTCTGATATAAACAACAACAACAACAACCTTCAACATAAAAGAAGTAAAACTTTACAGTAAAAAGTTAGGTTAATTATGCTAACTGTCACATGACTCACATGTCACGTACGCTCAGTGTTGCCAACCTTGCCTAACCAAACTATCGTACGGGTATACCAAAATTATTGTACATTATCAACTTTCACTTTCCAAATTATTGTACATTTACATAGTTTCATTTTTTGTTATTTTTGGATGAAGAATACCAATATTTAATACATTTTTCTTTACTGAAAAATAATCACTATATGTGCAGTTCATTTTTTTATTATATGCCATTATGCCGATCGATCGGTCGATAAGTCAAAGAGCTTTTATGTGGCTATCTCCTTCTAACTTTCGTGAAACAGCCTTACGGCTTTTGTCATGTCATGTCATTTCAATTTCTTGACTTAGATCTATACGATCGGCATATAATAAAAAAATGAAGTTTGTTCATGACTATTTTAATAAATGCCAATCGATCGATCGTAATTTTAAGAACTTTTATATGTATAGCTATCTCCTTTTAACTGTCGTGAAATAGATTTGCCACTTGCAGTTGGGGGTTATGTTGTGTTCTGAACTCAGATTGATAGGATCGGCTTATTGTAAAAAATGACGTATAGGTAATATACTAAAAACAAATATAACATCAGAACACAAACGTAGTTAAAAAAGCTGATAATACTGATGAAATTATAAATTATTGTAAATATAGAATAAAAATACTATTCCGTTTATCATTAAGGCGCGGTTTTACAATCACAAGTTAACTTTAACTACCAGTTTACTTCCATAGTTACAATTATGAAAACAATTATTTCTATGGGAATAAACTGAAAGTTAAAGTTAACCTGTGATTGTAAAATCAGGCCTAAAACTATTATATAATTTTGCTGAAAAAAATCGTCCAAATTATTGTAAAAATATTGTACAAAAAAAAGCTATCATACGCGTCCTTAAAATTATCATACAATTCGATAATTATTGTACAATTGGCAACACTGCGTACGCTCAATGTCGCCAATGGTCTAAAAATTAGGGATGCGCATCGATATTTTTACATCGATGTTTTTCTGTCGATGTTTTTAGAACATCGAAGTTAAGCGATAGTCATCTATCGGTAAGTAGAATACTAAAAGAAGCGAAAATGTTTTCTTTGATCAATTTTTTTTTTGAAATTCTGATTTAAAATTAGGGTCTTCCCCGAACATTTCACGTGTTCCGAGGTCATAAATACGAATTCGGACAATTTTTACGTCATTACTGTAAAACACAAACTGCAGTAAGTATGTATTTTGTAAATTGTGAGTGTTGTACGCATAAGTGCATGACTGTTGAAAAAAAGTGCATTAATAAGTGTATTCATATTTCATACTAAGGTGTTGTCTTTTGGTGAGTTTATTTAACTACTACTTCATTTTTTAGATAAAATTTAAATCAAAATATGTTTCATTACTTATCATCTTTGCAAAAATTATAAAACCATTACCTGTTGAATTTAGTAGGCAGCAACAAAAAATTCCTTGGCAAATGTCTCGTAATTATATAGAAAAATCGATGTTAGAAAACTTCGATATTTTTATTACGATGTATTAGCGACATCGATTTTGCTTTTCGATGTTACCATCGATGTTCGACACCGATGTTTTGCTATTCGATGCGCATCCCTACTAAAAATGAAAGTCTCTAATGGTCTCTAAATAGGGTCAACATATTGCATTATCGTTACAGCTTACAGCTTTAATTAAATGATAATTAAAGTGTTTTTTTAATGATTAACTAATTTATGTAATTTAAATAATGAGCGATTTCACAAGTGTGTTTATAGAGATATTCAGATATAACTGCTTTTTATAGGTACCTATTAACGAGCAGGTGGAGGAGCAAGTGCGCAAGTGGTGCATTTGTACCTACTAGAGTAGCGATCTAGAAACGTCAAAAACATTCATTTCATGATTTTGAGCTTCACTGAAGTCAGAATTGATGAAATTCGTTTTCAAATTGGTTTAAAGTTTCACTTATAACTGATAGGAATTTTTAAATGTGTTTTAAAGGCCATGGCCACCAAGTTATATTAATAACAGAAAAGGCACTGCAGAGAGATTAAAGAAAAAAACAAATGAAAAACGATCGATTTCACAAAAAATCTCGTCACCAAATAAAGAAAAGAAACGAGAGTAAGAGCGAGATTGAAAGCAGTTTAAATTTCCCGCATCTCTATCTAGTGATTTTTATTATTCGTGTGTGGCCTTTATGAAGAATTATGATAGCCAAAATTATAATAATTAATAATTATAATAATTAATATACAACAATATATATAAAACAGATGATTATTTCCTAGGAAGGCTGACTTTGTAAAATTGTGATGCTCTTTAGTTTTTAGTTTTAGTTTTTAGTTATTAGAGTGTAAACTTATAGCGTTTTCCACTGGCTGTACTAGTGCATACTCAGTGTATTCTCATCTCATTTTAACCTCATGTAATAATAAGAGATGAAGATATACTGAGTGTGCACTAGTGCAGCCAGTGGAAAACGCTATTAGGCTTAGTTCAAATGTTTAGTCATAATATGTAACTTAATTATTTATTAATAATTAATTTGTTTTTAATTTTTTCACCAGACTGCGTACAGATGATTTCCCATCTCTGCAGAATACTATTATTGTATTTGTTACTGTTATGTAACCTGGTTGAAATAAATAAAATAAATAAATAAAATATGTAGGTATATTAAAACGTTCATAAATAGAACAGCGATCCCATCCTACATTAAGCTTGCTATTTCTATTTTCTAATAATGTCATGAAATAGCTCCGGATTGATCTCGACGATTGCCATATATTTTTTAAATTACTTTTAGTTTATTTTCTATGTTTATATTCTGATTTATTATAACCTGTGATCAATATAAAAATAAATTAAAGCGTTGGAATTTAAATGCATGTCTTATTAATACACAGCACACTAATTGTCAACCAATTGTGACACAAATAACACGCCGAAAATGTTGTTTAATGTTAATTACGCAGTTGTTCATAGAGTTCAAAAGTATCTTGATACAAGTAGGTAGTGGTCATTTTACGCATCTGTTTTAATTTAAAAAAAATAAAACATTTTTCTTGCTTTGTAGGTAGAAACCTTAAAGCGATTGAAGGAATATTCGATGAACTAAATGCACACATGCGTACCCAGGACCGCTGCAAAGTTCAAGGAAGTCTTCTTCGTCATTTCACAAACACTTGGTCATTTCACCCACACTTGGACCCAGTTATACAAAGTAGGTTTAAACTCAAGTTTAACTGAACTAGGTTTAAAGTAAAAAAATTCGCATAGCATCTTAATGACATATGGCAATTAGCATTCATAAATAAAATTTGATGCGATTTTGTTCACTTTGAACCTGGTTCAGTTAAACGTCGGTTTAAACATCCTTTATACAACTGGCTCGTTCGCAAAGAAACGGATATGGGATTAATTTTAACCTACTTTAATTATTAATTTAAAAATGAAAATTCTGAAAAATTTAACAAGAATAAAAGAAAGGGGAACACATCTATTCTAGATTATTAGATATAAAATGAATCTCCACATCCCTCAGCACTCTTTATCAATTTTTAAAGGATCTTTTTCTTATGCAACGCCAACTATTTATAACAGTCTGCCGCAAAACTGTAAACGTTTGTCTAATGCCAGTTTTAAAAGTAAATTGAAAACTTATTTTTTGTGCAACAGTCGGTGATCGCTCCTTATGATTCTCGATGCGCATTTTTCAGTTTTCAATTTTCTATGATTCCTTGTTTTGACTGTATTCAATACACATATAAACATATTTTGTTAGTGCATTGTAATGTATAATTTTTAAAATTAAAGCTGGTTCTTGTCCGATGAAAATTGTATCACAAATGTAATGTATCACAATGTAATGTATAATTTCTATAATTAAAGCTGGTTCTTGTCCGATGAAAATTGTATCACAAATGGCGCAAGTGTTTGTGCGCCATTTAGTGTCCGTTTAAAAGAGTTTGTGATATAATTTCTATGTTGTAAATTTTTTTTTAAAGTTTCACGGTTGGGATAATAACAGCTTTTAGGTGATCCCCGCCGTTAATAAAGCTGTTTTATTATTATTATTATTATTATACCTTGCTTTGGCAGTACCGCAAAGTAATACAAAGTATTACAAAATGGCCTAGCTAAAGTGTTGGGAAATACACCCCTAAAATTACAAAAAAATATCTTTTAGAGAAGCTGTGAAAAAGCTACAAATGAAGATAGATAAGTATCAGGTATCAGTGACCTCCGCTCTTAACCAAATTCAAACTAATACCCCCTGCATAAATTAATAATAAAGTTAGTTGATTATGAGAAAAAATTTAAGCACTCACCGATCTGCATCCCTTCTGCAACCTGACGTGGAACTAAAAAAAAATTAAATTTAACTTGAAAAAATTTGTAATTTAATTACCTATATTTTCTGGGCAAATTTTATTACACATTGAACACGAAATTCACGGAGCATTAATAGTTTTTTTTTAATACACAGCAACTTATATAGAAAATTTTCAACAAAAAAGAAATTATACTACAGTATAAACACAGTATAAAGATTACACATGTTTTCCAAACTGCAGTTTTTGTGTTATGAATTTTTGATTTTTTGCAGAAGGTACATATCTAAATGTGGTTTTTCTAATGAGATTATTTTTGACAGAGAAAATAAATGCTATGCAAAGTCTAAAAAAATGGATCGTTACTTCACGCCGAACAAGTTTTTCGTCATTATCTCGATGTTTTGAACAATATTGCGTTTTGAAAATCGCACCCTCACATATTTATTTAATTTAATTCTCCCAGGTGACATGTTGACACTTGTTTACTGGTAGTTCAAAATTTTTTAATTGTTTCCTATTTGGCGCCTTTCATGTAATGCTTTGGTTCAATGACATTAGCGCCATCTACGAGAAATGCTTAAATTTATAACCTGAAATTAGTTACAGCTGATACGGAATCAAATATTCTGTTATAATAAATACATTGTTTATCTAATAAATCCTTTTTCAGAAAGTATTGTTATGTTTTTCTTATTTCCTTCAATTTTTAACTACTTATTAAAAGTAAATTCATTTAAGTACTGTGAAGGTAGCCACAAATTAATTTCAGGTAAACAACGCGCATGCTCAGAAAAGTTCTACTCCTACAAAGCAGTTTAATGGTGGACTGTGTGAATACTTTCGGTGAAAAACATCCAATTTGGTAAGTGCAAGTTTCTGTGTTGTTTTTAAGAAAGTTGTTGATGACTTTCTTGTACTGAAAAGACAGGAATTAAAGCAATTTCCTTGAGTTTCATTTTGGTCAAGCCGTAGCTTGAACGAAGTTTTCAACACGTGTTTTGCGTGAAATAAGGCCAAATAACTTTTGTATATTATTTAAAATAATCTAATGAATTTTTCAATCTAGTGTTTTGACGACTTTAGTGACATAATAGGTGTGTTCGTTTGTTCTGCACTTGTCTACACTTTTTACACCCGAGAGAGTGAAATGTATACACAATCGGAAATTTGGTTACTGGACAATAGAAAGACAATAGATTCGGTTCGCGGAGAACTAATTGCCAACGACTCGGCAGGGCGGGCGGTAGCTGACATCGAAAACAAATGAGCGTGATTATGATTAGTCAAATTCCTATCTTTATTTTTCTAGTGCGTTCCCTGTCGCACGCATTATAACAGGATGTCAAGTTGAACATTTACCGAATCTGTATGTATATAATAAAATATAAGTAAGAATGGGAAAAGCAGAGTAAAGGAGTCCAAAGTGTAGAAAGTGCAGAACAAACCTGTCGTTTGTTTCTGCACTTTCTGTTATTTATGAGTGAATATAAATAAATGTAGTTCCCGTTAACGTTATTTGGCAAATAACTTGATTTTTGTGAATGGTTTCCATGGTGATTCGTAAAGTTATTCGTCGAATAAATTTATCAGCAGGTGCAAAGATCGGGCCTAAGTTTACTATCGTAGAAATTCTGATATCCGTATATAGAATATTTCAAATTATTTGAAACGCATAAAATACTTGACCTTAGCATTTATAACGATGCTACTACAGCTGATAAGTTTTTATGGGTTTCAAATAATTTTAAATGTTCTAATCATAGTCTTAAAAATTTCGTACATGCTGTACAATGTGTCATATGAAGTAAAAATAAACTCTAAAAACCAACATTGCTCACATAAACAAATAATTTAGTTTATCTGCAAACTTTGTTGAAAAATTTATTCATTTTTAATCATCTGTAACTATACCGCACATGATCTTGTAAATTACCATTAAAGGCCGGATTTTTAGATCAAATGCCTTTGTTTGGTTCCTAAGATTTTAAAGATTTTTTAAAGATATCGTCTTTTCGTTTCATTTGACTCTATTTATAATGAAACGAAAAGATACCTTTTAAAAATCTTTAAACCCTTAAGAACTGAGCAAAGGCGTTTTACCTAAAATCCGGCCTCTAATTATCATGCATACAGGGTCATTACGTCATTAGCATTACCCAGACTGCTACCTGTCCTTTGGAAACTGTTGTTTATTTTTACCTATTTTATCTGTTTTTTTTTTTTTATAAACTGCTATTATTTGAAAACTATTTTTTACCTATAAATTGTGTATGCATGCTTTTGTATTTGTCTTCAGGGTGCTGATATCAAGGTCATTTGCTAAGATATATTCATCTTTAACGGCAGAAGATCCCCTTTCTCACTTCACATGCTTCTTCTTCACAGACTCCGCCGGTCCCTGCGCCACTGCACTAATAAGCAACTTCTTCGGCATACAGAGGCGCCACTATTGCCAACGCCTAATAAAAGTCATCATAGGCAGCCATACATGCATGTATGGTTATTTATTGTATACTGTATATTAAGGAATAACAGCTTTATTTTACTTTTACTTACTGTAAAAGAAATTAAAACGAATACATGTACTTTGGATACTTAAGGCCGTTTTAGACAGTGTTATTAACTCACCAATTTTCAAGTTTCGTATTTTCTTAGAGAAAGAAAAATGTATTTTGTCGTTAAAAATCATCGTATCATCCCGATTTGACGTTTAATAATAATAACAATAATAATAAGTAGAAATGATTTTGTTTAGGAACTGTTTTAAGTTTGTCCATCCCGTTTTGATTTTTTTAACATCGATATTTCTTTATCGACTGTATCTAAATTTGAAATTCGTCCTCAATAACAGACAGAAATACCTGATACAAATTTTCTTTTTTGTTGTTACTGTTATCGTCAGAAAGAATGTGTCACAATAGGTTCAAATTGATTAATCTTTTCCTTTTTTATTTATGTATTTTGTTTATACATATTTTTTGAAATTATTTCTTTTTCTTTCGTAAAATTTACGATTTGCTTTTCTTTTTCTTTTGAAGTTATCGTTTTCTTCTCTTTTCCGATTACATTTTTCCGAGAGTAAAAAAAATATTCTTCTTGTTTGTTTTTATTTGGTATCTATAGTTTCTGATATTAAATGACCAAAAATATTTGTTTATCTTCGTAAATGTTAATTATTTTTAAAGAAATTTTCAATTTGCAATTCGTTTTGAGTTTTCATTTTTATTAAATTTATTAACTTCAAGAATTTTCATTTAATTTTTTCTATTTCGATTGGATTCCTCGTCCGCCAAAAATTAAAAATTAAGTACTAATCAAAAATTTATTTGCAACTTTTTGCGTTTTCTTTCTTTCTTTCGTAAATGTTGCGATTATGATTTGTTTTCCGTTCTCGTTCTTTTGTTTCTTTGTGAATTTGAATTATCATTATGTTTTGAATATTTTATATTAATTACATTTTTAAGTTTACCGGTGAGAAGTCACCAACAAACCTCCAGCAACAAAATTGACTGTCAAAGCCGACCTAATTATCACAGAACTATAATTTTAACAGCATTGTGAAGATCATTAACTATAGTTTGTACCTGATGTTACTGGTGTATCACAATTGAGAAAAACAAACGAAATCCAAATTATTGGCAGTAATTAACGCCCTGTATCTAATTATATAAATAAATTTTTAAAGAAACTATTTACGATGAAAACTTTCACGTAATCGGATAGCAATGATCAAATATGTATACATATAGAAAGATGCCGCAACTAAGTTTTGGCTGATCGATTTTATTGATTACTGATCGATTGAAAATAGTTAATGTCACGCACTTAAAAGACGCCAAATACAACAGCGCATAACTTTTCGTACAAATGTTGCACAAACGAAATTCTGGCAAAATACGAGAGAGACCGCTCAAATTTATGCTATTTCTGAGTTTTGGCCGATCGATTTTATTGACTAATTATCGACTGAAAACGGGCGCTCAAAACACCTCAGATATTTAAGACAGCGTCAACTATAAATGCACATAACTTTTTATGCAAATGTTGCACAAACGAATTTCTTGCAAAATATGAAAGAGAACGTAGACAAACCTAGAAGTAGCATAAATCGATCATATTAAATGTTCTCTTTCATATTATATGAAAATATGAAAGAGAACGTAGACAAACCTAGAAGTAGCATAAATCGATCATATTAAATGTTCTCTTTCATATTTTGCAAGAAATTCGCATGTGCAATATTTGCATAAAAAGTTACGTGCATTTGTACTTAACGCTGTCTTGAATATCTGAAGTCGTGGAAACGCCCGTTTTCAATCGATAATTAATCAATAAAATCGATCGGCCAAAACTCAGAAATAGCATAAATCGATAATTTAAATGTCCTCTTTCCTATTTTGCAAGAAATTCGTTTGTGCAACATTTGCATAAAAGTTATGTGCCTTTATAGTACGCTGTATTGAATACCTAAAGCCGTGGGAACGGCTAATTAGATTTAAAAAAATTATTTTGATTGAGTTTGTTATTCCAGCTCCTTATAAACGGTGAGCAAATACAAATCAGATTAGAGTAGGCGGTGCAAAGAAAATGTATGTCTGTGATTATGATTAAATGATTAAATAGAATGTCAGTAAATTTGACAGTCTATGAATGTATTACTTTCATTAATTCAGTTAATTACAGATATTGAACCGCCTACTCTAATCTGATTTTTTTCGCTCACTTTTTACATTTGCTTAATTCAAATGATAAATAACTTGGATTTTACAAAATTGTTTTAATCTCCTGGGTTTTATCAGCGAAATACGCCATGGGCCGTAGCAAAAAAACCTTAAGGAAGAAAATAAATTCCAAATCATCCATCAGCAGTCATAACAACACAGACGTCGAAAAAACAAAAATAGAAATTAAATTTAATGGTACGTATGCCAAGAACCTCTTCTTGAAATAAAATAAATTATGAAGTTCAAAAACATTTCTAAACAAAACGAAAATTAATTACACATTTCTTAGATGACAGTGAAGGTAGTGGAGACGAGGTATTCGTGGGTGAATATTCCCTGGAAGACTTTGTAAAAGCGGATTTTATAGATGAAGCCGATTTATTCAGACACTTTTTTAGATGCCTTAAGTAAGTATTACAGTTTCATGTTTGCATTTCTCAACACTTCAAGAATTTCCAAATTCTATTATGAATCAGGAAAAAACGAATGGTGAGTTGATTTTATTTTCTTCAGAAAAACGAGGCATTTGCTGAAGCTAACGGATCAAATAACCCAATGCAATACAAGGGTCGTCGACGAACTTTTCGAAATACACGCCAGCACACCACCCGAAAATGATACCTGCTTTGAACCAGTAATACCCGCGGGTGGAACCAATCCAAATTTGATAAACGCATCTAAAAAAATTAGACTTAAGTAAGCGAAGCTTGAAGCTAAAAGGGTTTGTTAATGCACGAATCTGATGCCACAAAGTTTTTAGGATACCAAACCAGGATGGAGAAAGGCGATTGGTGGCCACCGAAAAACTGAAATTCGGCGACGTTTTGATCATTGAGAAAGCAATTATAATGACTGACTTATTGAACAGTTACATCCAGCACTTAACAACGTACCGTTGTCATCACTGCCTAAGGTTCATCGGGTTTTTTGTTACGTAAGAAACTTCTTCTTGGTCAAGTACTAATTACGTAATCAACCCTGATTTTATTACCCATTACATAGTTGCCTCACTTGCGATATCGCAGTTTTCTGCGGCTATAAATGTCGGTACGCTTCTTGGAAGCAATACCATCGCTGGGAATGTTTCGGTTTGCAAAGAAGATTTTGGTACACGCCAGATCCCCAGTACATTGCTTTGCGCTTGATGTTTTACGGCGCACAAAACAATTTTAATTTCGGAACGAAGGAATTTCAAGACGATTATAAAGCTGACGAACAACACTATGGAGATGAGAAAAATCCGTACAAGTACATCTACAAATTAAAAGTGAATATAAAAGAACTTTCGCCAAAGGAATTGAGCGAAATCTTACTGGTAAGTTACTTTAACGAAACACAAACTTGGTTGTATTTCCGTTGTGTTATAGAAATGCTCGGAGCTTTTGGTGTACTTAATAGAAGACACCGATTTTTTCCGGTGGCTTCTTTCAAAATTTCCGGAATACTCCAGTAAGAGACTATACGACGTTTACATGATCGTCGGCGGAATTCTTGTTAGACACTATATTCAAGCTGAACTGCATACAATCTATGTCGACCAAATCAACGGACATGATGGTCTTTTCAGTGATAAATACGATTTTCAATCCGGAGGAATTTTTTTAACCGCCTCCTTGTTGAAGCATCACTGCAAACCAAACGCCATCTGCAGGTGGGCTTTTATGGAAATTAAAAATTATCTGGTTTCATAAAAAAATTGATTTGCAGCTTCCGAGAAAACTATATCATCGTTAAGGCATTTCAGGAGATTGAGGCTGGTGAAGAAGTTACTTTAGAAAGGTACAAGGTGAACCCATCGAAAGAAACGTGTCAATGCGAACACTGTATTATTAAGACGAAGGAAAAAGTACGTATATGAAACTTATTATAAACGTCGAATGGAAAATTAATCTGTATTGCTTCTACTCTTTTTTTAGTATGAAAACAATGCGTTCATATGCATCAAATGTGGAGGTAAAGTGGTACCTGCGATCATCTTGAACGATTCATACCCTTTTCCATCCAACTCATTTGTGCTCAATCAGCTTGAGACAGAGGCTGGAACGATGAAATGCATCGGCTGTGACGCACTTCACAACATCGAATCTTTCAAGTCCATAGATAAAATCGGGCAAGAATACATGAACTCCTGTAAGTGGCATTTTCGAAATCCTACATGAGGTACACGTCTTCTTTTTTTAGATGACAAAACTGAAGATATAGAACATCTGGCACAAGCTCTGAAAATGTATACACAGATTTTGCATCCAACACACATTTTCCTTGCCAATTTTTACGAGGATTTAGTGAAGCATTATCTCTATCGCGGTCGTAAGTATTTTTGGCCGGATGTACAGAGAAGATTCGTCGGAATCGAATTAATTCATGTGTTTGTAGCTAATTACTTCCTGCGGACGCTTCCTCTAATTGACAGTCACTTGAATATTCTGGAGACCCAGTATGGAAAATATTCGTATGCAACACTTACCATGATGACCAAATACACGTTCAGATTGATAGATTTTTGCAGACATTTTAAGACTTAGTAAGTATTCTAATTATACAGGGTGCATCTTTGGTATAAATTTCTTCAATAGCTCCAAAAGAAAATATCTTGTACATACAAAAGTTATCGGTTATAACGAGTTCTGTATTAGTAAATTATATCTTCATACACAGTATGTTCCATCCATCCAGTTATCCACCACACTTATAGTTTTTTTGAATGGAATGTACGTTTGCAATCATAATTCATGACATATCTTTTACAGAGGAAGTCATCATGGACATTTTATTTGACGTTCATGGTTTCGAAGGAATTGGTTTCGATGTTCTGCAAGGTTCCTGTAAACGTCATGAATTATGACTGCGACTGTACAAATTTTCATTTCACATTTCGATAAATCTCTTAAAAGTAAACACAGGCGAGGAGAGACACTGTACATTACTGGTAATTATACAATTGTTGTTTAGGAATATCAATTACTTTGTAATCACGAACGTTATGCAAAAATCTTCTTTTTTCATTAAAAAACTAAATTAAGAAAAACACTTATGAATTTCACGATTTATTTCAGATTTTTGTCAAACAATAACACCTTAAATTAAACTTAATTTTCCACGGAAAGTTACTCGCTTTTTTTAATAAACAGGTCTATCAAACCACTGGAATTTTTTCGGTTTCGTCATGTCGTATTCGTATTCCTCGCATCGTCGTAATCTAAAACAAATTCGCATGAAAATAAAAACCAGTTTTCGTTTTAAAATGATTCAAAAAAATAAAGTGGTAGGGGCTTTTTGATACTTGCATTGTATGACGCCGCTTGCATCCAACCACCGGAAAATCCTCCCTGAAACACATCTGATTGGCAAAGGGTACTGGTGCCACGTTAAAGAATAGTTGTCCAACAAGAGCACTCGCGGCCTTATCAATGAAACTCTCTTCGTTGTGTTTTAGACATTTGTAGAAATCGTCGTCACATTTACAATTTAATCTACCAGAAGAAATAATCATAGGTCAAATCAAATCAAAATTGTTTCAACAAAATAACTTGTCCATAAGTATACCTTTGGCATTGCATAGAATAAATAGTTGAAGAATAGAATAAAAAGTAGCATAAATTACATACAGTGTAAAAGGACCATTATTTGTTAAGCCATACTTCGATTTCTTTGATTGGATAACATCATCGCATAGATCATGAGCTCGGCAACACTTGTCTGTACCAATCAAAGATCCCAAATCTAATTCGTTTTCAGCTACTGAACCATCTCCACACCATTTCGTTTCTGTAAAAAAATAACATTCATTTATTTTCTTCAAATTTTTATAATTGAAACTGTTTCCAACACAAAGAACAAAAATAAAAACGTCTAAAGGATTTGATTGCTGTTCCTTTTCCTGTTTGTTCTTTGCCACTTCTTCTTTTAAATAAAAATTATGTTATTCTAATACTTACGAGGAAAAATTATTCTTTCTAAGTTTTTCACGTTGTTAACGTATACAAAGTGTTGATGAGCTTCGCTTAGTAAAATAAGTCCACTCACTGCCACCACATACGACAACATATCTGGAATATTCTTCATACGGGCTCAGTGTGACTTATAATTATTGTTTTGTAATTTTTTTGTCATTAAATACATTATTGTTGGCATTGAAAATATTCATATAAATTTTAGCCATGTCACAAAAAGCTACGTTATTGGCGCCTTGTCCCATAAAACACGGTATGTTTCCCAAAAATGTTGGTCTCGATAATATATTGCCCATTAAACGGCATATTTTAGACGAGTTTTTGATAAGAATATTTAAACTAAGTTATCATTCAAGGAATCATTTTTACTTTTACAAAAGTTACGTAATACCGTACGGAAGCAAAAAGTTTCAAAAATGAATTTATTGATTTATAATATTTCTTCTTTGCATAAATTGATATGGAAGTAAGAAGAACAGAAGTTTGCTGATTACGTACGTGTTGTATTGTAAAACAAAATTCGCTGTAGAAAGAACCATACAAAAAAATCAACCTTTATTTAATAGAAAATTAAAAATTTTGTAAATCAAACCACTGATACACTTTATCCTTCGTCATATCCAATTCGTATTCACGGCACTTCTTCCTCCTATAAACAAAAAAAAAATTATTACTCTCCCTGATAGTTGCAGAAGCACTCACGGTAGATAAGTATATTTTATGCATCGTACAATCGGATATTCTTCTTTGAAACATTTCGTCGACAACCCTGTGAAATATATGTGACCAATCTGGGTGGACACTCTGCTATCCACAGTTTTAAGGCACTTGCGAAAATCGTCATCACACTCACAATTTAGCCTGCAAAAGAAACGGTTTTCAAAGTGAAAAATAAAGATTGTGTTTACCTGCTGTAAAAATTCGGGTTCGTCAAGTTATGCCTTGTTTGGTAACCCTCGATCACATCATCGCACAAATCGTGTGCCCTACAACACTTATCGGTGTCTGCGAATTCACCCAAGTCATCATAATTTTCGGCAATGTCTCCTGCCCCACACCATTTCGTCCCTAGCAAAACAATTTCATTTTTACAACGTTCTAAATTTCCGAAAATCCGATCTCTTACCTGGATAAATAAAGAACCAATTGGGCATTCGTACCTGATCACCTCTACCAAAAAAGATCATATTTTCCTTGAATGAATTATACTTATCCCAAATGATTCGCACGGCATCACCACCTAAGCCAAGCAAGGCGAAACACACAACCGTCAATATTTTCATTTTCACAATGAAAAATGCACAGATGCAATCCGGAATTTATACGAACATGTTTTGATAAAACGTATTTTTTATATTATTATACATACATATCAAGTGCATATCAGCTGCAAGTAAATTGCGATATAGAACACACCGGGGTCCTTTAAGTGACAATAGTTTTGCGAAATTCATAGTGAAGCGCATTTGTAATTTAGAATTCGTTCTAAATGCATTGGGCAATATATTCTTTTTGTCTGATATAGTTTTGTTTTGTTGAGGAAACAATAATGTGTAAACAATTACGTGTGCTGTGCTTTGTTTAAAATTTCAAATATGTGACCCGATTTGGTAATCAAATCGCGCTGTGAAATATTTTAGATTGGCCGGTGATATTCTGATAAGGTGATAACCTGCTTTTTATGTGTATTAATTGAGTGATTTGAGTAGGAAGTAGAATTTTAGATTTAGTTTTTTTTTTATTGATACCATTTGTACATATTTCTGGAAAAAGACCATTACATAAAATTATAGGTATACATTTTATTAAATATAAGACATCTGACTTGTAAGTACATAATTACTAAAATGTTTTCTTTATTTCAGTCCTGAAGAAATAGTAGCTTATTGCGATGTAAAATATAAGGACGTTGAAAAAGTAGCCAGATTTTATTATTTAGAGCACAAACTTGAAAATTACGATGAGATTCTGGACAATATAAAAGCAATTGTTAAAAATGAGTAAGTAATAGCTTTATTTTCAGTTTAAAAAATCATTTTTATTACTGCCACGTTGCTTCTCTGAAGATTGAAGTATTTATTTATAATAATATACAGGCTGAGTCCAAAAGAACGCCTACACGAATAGCGTCGGCGTTTATTGTCGTATTTGAGCGGTCAAAAAATCAAATGAAATGACAGAAGAAACTCCACAATATACAGGGAAATCATAAATTACTTCAACCCACGTGACCAATTTGAATTAGGTTTTGTTTTCTAGAAGTGGCAACACTGAGAAAAGTGAGGTTATTGTTTCAAATTAGCGTGTATTTGTCATTGAGTTTCGTGACTGTAGGTGTTCTGTTGATTTTAACCACGTTAACCAATCATTCCCAAATGCTTAGGTAAATTACGATGACTTCGTAAATCGCAGGCATTACATCTTTGAGTGATTTAATACACAGCACTGCGCTGTTACCAACAGAGAACAACGTGTTGCCTATACGGCGGGGTCATGTGGGTTGAAATCATTTGTGATTTCTCTGTACCGTATCTTGCGTCTTTAATACATTTAAGACAGCTGTCAACTTTTGCTTGTTAAATGCAATGGTATAATTATTTTAATAAATTTCCAAAGAACTTTTTAGTCTGCGTTTTTATTGATGTGCTGTAATAAACACATGTTTTTCAAAATAATAAACAAAAAATTAAAAGAAATAAACAAATAATTAACATGAAATGACGTAGTAAACAGTTGCTGAACAATACATGATATCTGTTTTACGATAAATAGTGTAGTGTCTATAAGTACTTCCCCATAAGCAAACAAATGGCGATAACTATCAACATTTTTTTTTTTTGTTGTCAGATAGTTCAGTTTCTTGTAGTTTATAAAACTGAAAATATGAATAACAAGAAATTAACTTTAAATTTATATTTATATTTAATTTAAACATACAGAAATTATTTAAATTTGTTCTAAGTCTTTTTAGTTATTTAGTTGTTCAATATTTTCAATTTTATAAACTAGAAGAGAATAAATTATCTGACAACAGAAAATTTTGTGTCAGTTGTCGTCATTTTTCGTGGAAATATTTATAGACGCCACATTATTTACTGTAAAAGAGGCATTTATTGTTCAGCAACTGTTTATTACGTCATTTCAAATTAAGAATTAATTTACACCTTTTAATTTTTTTTCTATTATTTGGAAAAAGAAGTGTTTTTTGCAGCACATCATTGAACGCAGAAATAAAGTTCTTTCGAAATTTATTACAATAATTATACCATTGCATTTAAGAAATAAAAGTCTTAAATGTATTAAAGATACTAGCGCTGGATTTCACAAACGTCACTTAACTATAATCATCGATTAAGAATAATCATTCCTATACCTTCAACACATGTAACTATGGCAACGTTTACTTTTAACGGATGATTAAATTTAAGTAACGTTTGTGAAATCCGCCATAGATATGGTATATTGTATAGTTTTTTCTGCCATTTAATTTGATTTTTGGAGCGCTCAAATCCGACAATAAACGCCGATGCTATTCGCATAGGCGTTTTCTTGGACTCAGTCTGTCATTTTCTTAAACGTAGCAATTATTAATTTGAAAACTTTTGTCTTGTTCACAGGGAGCTGGAAAAAAAGAACATGTAATAGTCCTATATGGTGAAATATCCCAATGCAAATACTTACATCTTATTTTATTTATAAAACCTTGAAATATTACAAAATTTTATTAAAAAAGATGATAAATTGTAATAAAAGTTCTATTGCAAACGACTTTTCTTACTGTCTGTCTACATTTCCCACAAACTTTTAATTTATAAACATTCAAATTTTGTAATGTTCCCGCCAAAAAAAAAGACATCGATACTGACGCCCTCTGTAAATAGATACCTGAATTATAACGAAGGGTTACACAACGAGTTAAGAATTAACAAGAGGGGAAATACGGCAGTGGGAAAATGGGATTACATTTGACGGAAGTTACCACTTTGCGGTAGGTCAGCTTTTACAATATGGCGGTTTGTTGACATCCGTTGTCGTAAAATAATTGAAGGATTTTGTGCATGTATCTGAGTTTAGAACGAATATGTGCTTATTTAGCAACTATGATTAGTAGTTTATACAAACTACGACCTACCAGACTTCATGAGATGGATAGCCATTTGCACCAAGCATTTAAGTTCAACTTAACTTAATGTTACACAATGCTGTGTAACCTAAAAATGACACATTATAAACGCCACTTAAATTTAAGCTCAGCTTAAGGGTGGGTTTACAGAAAGCAAATCAAATATTTAATTTCGAATTAAACTAATCACGATTAAGTTGCCATAAGAATTACATTGCCAACTGTCAAATTAATAACGTCATTAAAATTTTATTGCAATTAAATTTTTTGTAAACTGGCCCTAAGTGTTTGGTGCAAATGGCCAGGAGTCTCATATAATCCATTCCTTTATTTATTTGTTATCGCAGTAGGCCGTGATTTTAAGTTAATAGGTTGGCTATCATTAGGTTTGTTCGTTTGTCTACACCAGTGCACAGTACAATCACAGTGCAAGTGCACTGATCGCGTTCGTTTGTCCAGTGCAATCTATTCCAAGTTACTCTAGACTGCACTTTTTTGCTCGGTGTTTAATGTGCGAGCAAGAAAGTGCAGTATATCCTAACCTGAAAAATCTCACTTCTAATGGCCGATGTTTATCCTAAGGTTAATTTATCTGTCAGTTGGAATGTGACGTATAGTTGAATGTACACATTCTAACTGACAGATAAATTAAATTTAGGTCTTGGTATACAAATAACTATTAATATAAAAATAGTTCACACTAAAAATATTATAAGTAGGTACTCACTATCGCGTGATTTTAAAATATAGCACTGATTCACAGGATCAACGTCTGTCACCGTACAGTTATAATTATAGGGTCCGTTTCATTTATGGTTTCATTCGTCAGGATCAGGGGGTAATATCTTATATTACAATTCAGATACAATGTTCTTACTTTCGCTGCCAGCCGTAATTGGCGCTCAAGTCAATATATTTGAATTTGCCGCTGTTTTGATACGTTAATGCGTGTGATCCGGTGAATTACGTGTAATGTCAAATGTGTTTCCATTTATTTAGTTCTTATGGTGTATGTGTCTGTATTTTTAGGTAGTTTATTATAGATTGGAAGGTACGCATAATTTGTTTCTTTATTATTATTTAGTAACACAAGTTGTAAGTACTTTATTTAGGTAAAATGCATTTTAAGTTCCTAAATTTGCGCGTACTCAGAACTGTCATTTTCGTATTATGAAAAAAATTATAAAATAACACTAATAAACTTTATATCAGAAAGGAATAAATAACACACAATTTAACTGCAACACGGCACGAGCATCTGACAGTACTGAATATGCGCAAATTTAGGAACCTAAAGTGCAGTTTTACCTTTATTTATTTAAATTTATTTGTAGTAACAATGGGAATTCACAAATGCTGTGTAATTGGCTGTATTTATTCAGGTAAGCAACAATTATTCAGATTAGTGGTGTCACACTACTTTTACAATTTTGTATTTTCTTTATCATAACAAAATGCATTTTAATAATGAAGAGTTACATCACATAGGTGAAAAACAATAATACAAAATTCATAACTGACATGTTTTGCTTTAAAATTATCCATCCAGTATAATCGAAAGCAGCTAATATTGAATAGAAAACTTAGGGCAAATTAAATTGTAGATTTAATTCAAATTTAATTAAGGCTTAATCATTAATTACTTAAATCTGAGGTTGATAGAAGAATAAGTTCTTTGCACTAATTTAGCTATTTGATTAATAAACTTCAGTAGATAATATTTCTTATTACAGGTACCGAAAGGCATCGGTTTCCAAATCCACAGAAGGACTTGCAACGCATGCTACTATGGATAACTATTGTGGGAGGTGACTTGCTCAGGATGTCTATAATAAGAAACGTATCTGTAAAAATCATTTTGAAGAAAAGGATTTGACACCAGGCAAAAATAGAATAAATTATAAAGCTATTCCAAAATTGTTTCTGAGTAGTAAGTATTGTGCATGAATAGTGTACGATGTGTGAATTGTAAAAGTTCTTCATTTTCAGATTGTTTAAATCCTACTCATTTTCCTCAGGAGGCCGCTAATAACACTGAAGTTGAACCATCAATACCTCAAAATGATATAATACAATGTAGTCAAGAAACACCTATCATAGGTGCTCAACATTGTTTTAAAGCAATCACCACTCCAAGAAAGTTCCAAGGTAAAGAAAATGTAGAATTGTCAAGTACCCAAGAATAAAAAATTATCCTTTGTGATAGAATTTGATATTACCTGCAAATTTTATATTTTTCAAAAATTAGTATTTTCTTCAAATAGTACCTGAATTGAATACTAAAATATGTTTGAAAGAATTCTGTAATTGAAATACACCAATATTATTTGTAGTACCTACTTTAAATATGCACTAAACCAAAAAACTAAATTGTCAGATATTACCTCTTGGTTAGTAAGTAGGACAGTTTATTTAGATGAAAATATATGGAACATAAAAAGCATAAAATATATAGATATAAAATCTTTACAATTATTTCATTGTAAACAATGAGAACAAACCGTCAATAAACATTTGAAGTAATATAAAACAAAGAAAACTCAATAAAATGTTTTTAATGGAAATGTAGAAAAGGTGTTGTGAGAAAAGTAAATTTTTTGGAATGTAAATTTTTGTTGATAAAAAAATAAACAAAAAACTGTTTTTTTTTAATCAGTATAAACATTGACCAGCAATGCAAATTTTAGTCAGTAACCTTAAGCACCTATAATGTAAAGCTGATTATTTATTATTATTATTATTATTTCTGTTTCAGCAGAGAAGACATCTATTTTGCAAAGTGTTGGAGTTCGTCGCAAAATTCAGTTATCGCCAAAGGCAAGGTATATTTATGGAGAAACTTTAAAATTGAAACGACAAGTGAGAAGAATTAATCAAAAGTGTCAAAGCTTCAAATCAAGATTACAGGCAATTGAAAAATTCTCTGACCAAGACTGCTTTAATAAAGTAGCTGCAAATATGTCATCAGCTGCAAAAGTTTTTACAAACCTTCAAATGCGAGAATCCAATAAAAAGTCAAAAGAAAGGAGATTCACTTTGGAGGAAAAAATATTGTCTTTATCATTATATAAACAAAGTCCAAAAGCATATAAACTTTTGGAAAGGTTGTTTACCTTACCTGCAAAGCAAACATTAAGAAATTTGCTTCAAAAAATGCCTATTACTGCCGGAGTTAATGAAATACTATTTCAAAATTTGAAAAAGTCTGTGTCAAACTTGTTAGCACAACATAGATACTGTTCGTTGATTTTTTATGAGATGAGCTTAATGCCCAATTTACATTACAATGAAAAGTATGATTTTATAAGCGGTTTTGAGGATTATGGAGATGGAAGAAGAAGTACCAAGATCGCTGATCACGTTTTAGTTTTTATGGTACGTGGTATAGTAAAAAAATATAAACAACCAGTGGCTTATGCTTTTACACAGGGCAGTGTAAGAACTGCACAGTTGATGTGCTTGATTAAGGAAATTATTTCCAAATTAACACCGGAATTAAAAATAGTATGTACTATATGTGATCAAGGAAAATCTAATGAAGCTGCAATTAAGAAATTATTAGAAGACACTAGAATAGAATATTTAAAGAAAGGAGAAGAATGGCGTGGTAACTTCTATGAAATTAATGGTGTCAAAGTAACACCTATATTTGATCCACCTCATCTCTTAAAAGGTGTAAGGAATACCTTACTTACAAAAAATTTGAAATACACCTTTTTTCGAAGTTTTTTCTATACATACTCTAAATATGTAAAATAAAAATGTACACATGTATTATAATACAAACATATAATAATTCTCTAAATTTAATTTGCTCTGTATTAGTTTTAACGTTGCACCAACATATTTATGACGTTGCTTTAATCTCTTGGACAATTAAAATTAATTGTGTAGTTCTAGCAACTTCATAAAATAAGTAGGTACATCGTAAGGACTTTTAAGCGGTAAATATTATACTTTATATTCTTTAACTACATTTTAAATAAAGGCGCCAAAGAAAAGCTTTTGCTGCCAACCACCTATGTCGCCACTGTTTCAATGTTCCGCGCTTGTGTACGGGTGATAGCAGTCTATATATGTATATATATATTATGTAGTCTATGGTCAGGATTTCGAGTTCTGAACCGTTCAAAATCTTACTGAGCATGAGCAGTGCACAAAATTGGATATAAATTTCATATTGCGCATGATCTGAACGGTTCAGTGCTTGAAATTCTGTCAAATGGAACAGACCTATACGTTTTTGTAGGATTCATTATTTTACGCCACATTTTACGCTCTTACCTGGAGCGGTTAACTGCACTGATCATCTGTCACGCATGTTTAAATTGTTCTTGTCTCTAAAGTTTTTTTTTGCACGAAACTACACTGCACATCACGTGACGTTGTGCCAAACTACACCTAATTGTTTTCAGTGTAACTTCGTGCAGTACAAACGAACAAACCTATTTTAAATTAGACAAACTAATTTGGTGTCATTTTAAAATTTGTCAAATTATGACAATTCAAATCAGATAGATCAACGAAACAGATTTGAAAAGTAACCCAGCCAAAATTAAAAGTGAAAGGAAATGTTTTACAATTTATGTATGTGAATTTGGACGTGAATACCTCGTGATGAAAAGAAAATATCGCAACATTGCCTAATTCGAAGTAACCTTAAAACTTAAAATTAGCAAATTTAGCCTGTTTTGGCATTAAAAAGCTTTGGGCTTAGAACGGTGTAGCAAAAAAAATAGTAAATGATTTTTATTGAAAAGAATAATGTTATTGAACAACTATTACAATTTTAAAACTAGGCCAGGTTTAGATAAAGAAAAAGTGCGGTGTGAAAATTATCGGTTCCTGTTTTAAGTGATGTTCGTCAAACAAGGTTTTAGTAATTTTTGAAGAATTACATATGTCAAAAGTCCCTCTCTGAGGTTGCTGCAAAGGAAAATGTCTGAAGACGCAATTGGAGTTAGGAATAGTAAGGTTTCTTGGCTAACTGTGCGAGCTTTTAGGTAATAGAAGTTGTTGATGTTGATTTGTCAAATTACAAAGTATAAAATTTGAAGCCACGTTCTCCATACAATGAAAATCACGGAACTTGAGTGCTGCGTAATCAATCGCCGAAGCAAGAACCGACAATTATTTCAGTATTATTTCTTTGTTAACGGTGAATGAGAAAAAAGGACGGAGTTATGATTCATAAATCTGTTGATGCAACACCAGACAATGACGCAACGGTTTTCTCTTGTGAATAATACTGTAAATTAAGATGCAATGGAAATTAAATGATCTAGTTTTAGTAGAATCAGACCACCTACTTCTGTACATTGTAACATTGCATTTATTCATTTTTTGCTGGTGTTTGCTATTTACTATTATTAATAAAAATTAAGTAACAGAAATTTCCAAAAATTTAATTAAATAAGATTCAAATGACACAAGCAAGAAAATCACAAATAACGAAAGAAAAAATTGCCAGAAAACTGTAACTGAACAAAAAAATACAACTTTACTCGTTATACAGGCTGCTACAAATTCGAGGCTCACCATTGGGATCTCGGAAACGGTAAGAGATACGAAGTCGATTAAATTGGTGCAAAGTTGTGTATTTTGGTGCTGAATAATAATCCATTCTGAAAAATCTTCTACGATTTGTAGTTTTTGAAATATTTCCAAAAACAAGAAAACGTAATTTTCTTTTTTATTTATTCAACTTCATTTTTTCTTATGGGCGCTATAATAGGTTTTAATACCAATGAATAGATCTATTTTTTCTGATGCTTTTCGATATATCACACATCCTTATTTAATAATTTGAAACAACTGGAAATGCAAGAAATTGTTGAAAATAACACTGCAAAGAGAAACATGGTATGCAGTGAAAACAAAAACCAAAAAAGTTTGGTATACCTTCGGAGTTTTATTTCGTTTATCACAAAAGCAGATTTTTAAAAAAATTTTAGATATAAAAATGAATGATGTGAATCCAAGAAAGGCGTAAATTTTTAAAACGTATTGTGCTAACAACAACAATTTAGTAATAGCAAGAGAAATTTACTTCCAACGATGACGATGACGCAGTATTTAATTAGTTTCGTAATTAAATTATACATTTTTATGATTAAAGCAAGAAAGTATCACAAGAAATTGTGTCTTTAAAAATCTCTCATTCTTGTAAATTTAAAATTGTATTGTGCTAGCAACAATTTAGTAATAGCAAGAGAAATTTACTTCCAATAATACCCAGAAAGATGCTATCCACACAGAACAATGTTATTAAGTTAAATAGAAACATTGCACTTTATTGATATTTTCATAAAACTCGAAGGACATATCGAGATCGCCTTAATGATGATGAGAATGAAGAATTATTAGAAGAGATAATTAAATAGTTAAATTATAAAATGTATAAAACTATGAGACTACAAGAAAGAATGTTTCCTCGAGCAGTATAATATCTTTTAAGATACGAGTTTTCTAAAGACATACCTACATAATTTAATTTGATATTTTTTTGCTTTAATAATAATAATGTATAATTTAATTATAAATCTAATCAACTATTGTTTTGTAGTTGTCTTTCTGGATATTGTTGGAAGGAAATTTCTCTCGTTATTACTGAATTGTTGTTGTTAAGACCACAATAAATTTTTAAATTTACGTCATTCTTGGATTCATAACATTCATTTTTAGATCTAAAAATTTTACTACAATCAGCTTTTGTGATATACGAAATAAAACTCCGAAGGTATATCAAACTTTCTTGGTTTTTGTTTCCACTGCATACCATATTTTCTTTGCAGCATTATTTTTAACAACTTCTTGCATTTCCAGCTGTTTAAAATTATTAAATGGGGATGTGTGATGTATGGAAAACATCAGAAAAAATATATCTATTCAATGGTATTAAACCCAATGTAGCGCCCATAAGAAAAAATGAAGTTGATGATGGTCAGAACGAGATGAAACGTTTTAAGTAAAATCTAATGATATCATCGTAAAGAGCTTAAAAATGTATTAATTTTGTTATGATCCCTGCAATAATAACTTCAGAAAAAAATAAAAAATAAAATTTCGTTTTCTTGTTTTTTGGAAATATTTCAAAAACTACAAATCGTAGAAGATTTTTCAGAACGGATTATTATTCAGCACCAAAATACGCAACTTTGCCCCTATTTAACCGACTTCGTATCTCTTACCGTTTCCGAGATCCCAATGGTGAGCCTCGAATTTGTAACAGCCTGTATACACAAAAGTATCAACTTGACATCAGTTGAAAATGACGTTTCGGATATACATCCGTTTCCGGTTTTTTTGGTAAGTGGTGTTAGCAGAGAAACACTTGAACTAGTAATCTGACCAGGCCGGATAAAAGACGTAGTCTCGTGAAATCTAGTAGGTCGTGTTTAATTGAATTATTATTACATTAATCTCGTTATTCACATTTGCGTCGCAGAGTGTGCGTACTATCGATATCATAAAAAAATAGGACAACTTTTAAATCCAGTAGCCATGCGTTTCCATTATTTTATTATATTGAATCTAACTTTTTTGTATTTTTGTTAACGCTGAAATTCTAAGGAATTTGTCTAACTGTGACACCTTTTTCTATGCAAGCAACTATCCTAGCTTTTCAATCAATGTAGGTATGTTCGACAATTTCAAATAATTTTAAATTTATGGTCGGTAGCAGTTTTACACAGCTTAAAAAGTCTTGTCCTAGTTTTTTATGATAGCAATAGTACGTATTGTGATTGATGATGATGAAGGATACTAAAAGAATTTTAAACCCCAACAAACCATCGCTGCGCCACTGATTTTATAATATTTCACTGCTGGAGTCTAAAAAAATTTAGTTACTTTCTTAATTATTTAGTTGCAATTTAATTCGTTTATTTCTATGGTATACTTTATAGCCATAAGTTAGTACGTCAAATTTTTCTATGTTTTGGAAAGGGAAATATAAATTAAAAAAATTCATGATTCTTCAATAATTATTAAACCCTTACAGTGGAATTCGTTTAAATACCGATAATTGTACACAATATCACATTTTTCTTTTTTCTTTTTGCAAAATTAACCTATTAAAAATTTAAGCAATGCCTTAGTCAGCGTTGACCCATTTAAGAAACCTCTGAAGCAATTCTATAACGAATTTGGCTGCTCTATCGAAAAATCCCGGCTGTTGGTCCTCTGGATCTTCCTGTTCGCCCAGGTCTTCCACATTTAAGTCGTACTGTTCTGAAGCCCGCTTATTGCGAATTAGCCCTTTTGAGTTGAGGTCTCCTCTTGCGATGGCTTCTGAAAACTCTTTGTCTTGATGAAGGAATTCCGCGAACTGTTCCGTCAAGCTATCTTTGCTTAAATGTACATTATTTGTAGGAGCCTAGAAAAAAATACAATAATCATTTTAACAAGAATAAAAAATCACGTTTTAATAGTAATTTATATATCAAGTAAGTAATGAGATAAGTCTCTTAAAACCATTTTACGTACGTGGTACATACAATATTTTTTGGTACACGCTCGCCAAATCACCAACATTAATGTTAAATTGCTCGAATTTCGAATTAGCAAGTCTAAATTGTCCCTCTCATCAGACATGGCGTTGATCGGTAATCATAGCAACGAGTTGAATTTTATACTTAGTTACTTGATTTATTTCATTGAAACTTGCTCAAAAAAAATCCGCTAAAGTGTTGCCATGGCAGCTTTAAGTACTAGTCCGATAAGCGACCATCTTGCGGAGCGTGTACAAAAAAATGAATTTTTTTCTTAATCGAGAACTTACATACAGGTTATTCTTCAATAAACCCACAAAAAAAATACTGACGAAAGAAGAGACTTTCCAGAACGTAGGAAGAATATTAAAAAATTATATACAACAATTTATAATTAATTAAAAAAATTACATCTTTAAAAGCGTCCAATAAACGTTCATGGTTAAGCAAAGGATAAGAGTCTTTCAGTCGTAAAACTTGACCGTGAACTAATAACACACAGTTGCACAGCTGATGATGAATGCGTCGTATAAGTGTATTAATTGCTGAGATTAATTAAAATAAATTATGTTTTCAAAGGTGTACAAAAATGAAATACTTATATCGAAGCGAACAATAATTTACGACAGGTAATTCCGTCGCGTTAAAAAATAACATCAAACGCACGTATTGAATTTTGTTAGATTTTGTACAAATTTGCGTTAATAATTCGCCTTTTATAATAATATAATTTGTTTCTCATTGAACGGCGCACAAAAAACGAAATTATAATAATTAACAAACCAAACAGATTACGAATGTTTTTACTGATTGTAACGTTTTAAATTATATGGATTATCATCACCATTTCTTTGTTATTGGCAAAGTCTATTATTATTCAAACGTCAGTTACAAATCGAATAAACGACATAAAGAAAACCGACTGATTAAAATGAAAGGGAAGGGTAACGCGTAATATGGGCCATAAAAAGATGTCGAAATGTTTATGAGGGACATGTTGCTTGGGGGAATAAACTTTATTTACAATACAATTTAAATTCTTAACACGGATATTTGAATTGTTTTCGTGTTGTAGTGATTTATTTGTTGACCTGTCAACGCAAAGTTCACGCTCGATGCCGCGCCGTAACAATCATAAAACTGTATTTATTTCGTTCATCTGCTGCTCTTTCTTAACTAGGAACGTTTCGACGTTTTGAATAAAAATAGTCTAGTCTAATTTTTGAGTTTTTGCTTTAAAAAAAATCATAGTACATAGGGTTTCAATGCGTCAGGCAACATTTGATAGGATAGGCGTCCAGAGGAAAATTTTGACTTACCCCAGAAATGAATTTTAGACAAATAATTGCCACTAGCGCAAGACACAGCAGTTTGGCAAACATTTTGGCTAATTAAGTTGACCACTAGCGACAAATGGCAACAAACACCACGAACCTTCCTTTATATCATCACCATCGCGCATGAAATCACGCATTTTGCCCTGACCATGGGCAGCTTACATAATTTAAATCATAGCATTTGCTTTGTTAAATTACCTACGAGAATCAATGTGCTTCCGGTATATTGTTAATACCTATTAATTGACATTGAAATGAGGTACCTGGAAATACATGTGATAAAGAGACAAAGTATGATTCAAGTTCGGGAAATTATGGGCGACATTTTTTTTTAATAGTGGCTTCTTTTATTAAACAATGACAAGTATTTTATTGTTTTGTTTTGTTTTGGTACATTGTATTGTAAGTGTAACTTACTACTATTACCATTATTAATTTTTACTAACAAAAGCACACGATAAAAAATTTGGGAAAATAAATACATAAGTTTTGATAATTATTAAAGAGTTTGCTATTTGATCAAAAGAAGAAAAAAAAAGATCCTTGTATCTCTAATTTGAATTTTGTAAAGTCCTGAAATGCACATTTCCAAAGAATTAATGTCATCGAGTTACATTATGTTAATAAATGATGACTTTGAATGATGTCATGCGTAAAATTGCAAGAGCACGTAGCGAGTTAACGATTTTAAAAAAGCGGCCACCATTATTTGATTAATCTTGATAATGAAGTACGATGATACATAGGATATGATGACACATAGATTCATATCAAACTTGTTTATATGCACATAAATATTAGCGCAGTCGGTGGAACAATTTACTTTATAATCTTAAGTAGGCTTTACACCGAAGGTGTAACAATAGTGTTAGTAGCAATGCTGTTAACAATTCTTAAAAACTGGGCCAAAAAATGATAGAAACTCCTGTTAATAACATTGTTGAAAACATTTACGATTAACATGTGAAGAAATACGGAAGAAATGTTAGTAACATGTTGAAAATAATTTATGTTAAGTAATGACATTTGCTGTTAACGTTTATTATTTTTTCTACTAACTTATTAATAACATTCTTCATAACTTTGTTAATAGTAAATATTTTGCGATCGGTCTGAAAGTAGGTACCGAAATAATGAATATTTATGGAACCACCAGGTTTCAGTTTACAAGGACAGACAATTTAACAACACGTTCATAACTTGCAGTATCATTGTTGATGGCAATATCAATAATATTGTTGATAACAGTGTCAATAACATTGCTATCAACAATGTTAAGAACATTGTTCAACATCCTTATAATTCATTCCTGCTTTTTGCTGGCAACACTGTTAGTAACAATGTTAATAGCAATGTTAATACCAAATTGTTATCTACGTTTTCAGTGCCAATCAAATGAATGTTACGTATTTGTTATTAGCATTATTAACATGTTCTTGTTATTGTTTCTGTTATAGAAACCTTCAAATATATCATTTTTTATTAAAATCTGTTTTACTTTTCATTTAAAAAAATATACTGAAATAAATTTTTAGAAAAATGTTCTTGGCTGGTAAAACAATACTGGAACTTGACCGTAAACTTGCACAGCTAATAAATGCAACGTACAAATATATTAATTGAAATTAAAATTAAATAAGAATATTAAGCAATCTTAACGTGGAAATTTAAATTATTTTTCGGGTTGTAATGATTTATTTGTTTACCTGTGAAAGCAGGTGTTAAAAGTGGGGTCGTGGTTATCCTTATTTTATACAATTTGTTCGGAATAATTTGCTTTACGTGATTTCCATGCGTTTATCAATGAGTTCGTATTTCAGCTGATCACGTCAATTCCGTTTAAAGGTCAAGTTCACACACGTCGCCGCGCCAAAACAATCATAAAACTATAAAGCACTTTATTTATTTTATTTATTTTTATTTATTTGTTTATTTTATTTATGACTGTATTTATTTCATTCATCTGTTGCTCTTTCTTAACCAGGGATGTATCGTCGTTTTGGGAATAATTTTTCAATAAATATTCCTGGAAAGCTAAAATACTTAAAAATTTTCTAACATTTTCGCCATTGTGAACGGCCGGAAATTTAAATCCAAATTTATGAAATTTAAATTAGTTTAACTGAACGGAGGAATTTAGAGATTGATTTTAATATAAATATTCCCAGACCTTGGAGGCAAGTTAATCTCAACATAAGAAGCTCTCTTAGCAAAAACTCTTTTAGATAACCGCGAGGGCAAACAGATGGACGTTATCGCGTGAGACCGTGCACCAACACCTACGCGGGTCGATAACGCCAATCGAAAAGACACTATTACCTTCACGGTAGGCAATTTTAGCTACTCCGATGTCCAAATTTTGCCATATTGGGCCTAACTTAAGCTTTTGGTCGCAGGAGTGCAGCATCTCCCGGGAGGGAATTGTTTACATTAAGATAAAACGCAAGAGCCCGCGAAGGGAATATTTTTGGAGATTGAAAATTAATGTTCGTCTTGCCGTGGTGTTGAACAAACGTTCGCCTTTTTAAACTTTTAACCACCCTTTCTGTGTTACGGACATTCATTATTTGATATATCATTTTTTTTTAAATTCAATTTCACCTCCCATAACAAATAATAAAAACTTAATTTCGGTGTCGGAGTGAGTTTGGGTGCCAGAGGTCGAGCCTTCGCCCCCGACAAAGAACAAAGGAATCAGCAAACCCTGCGTCCTCGAAAAGGGATGTAAGTCCCAGACACCTCTGCTGTTGAGTTCTTCTCCTTACCACTTACCCGGTAGGTGAACTGTTTATCTTATTGTCATGAATAATTTGCATTTGTTGTAATATTGTGACCCTTCCGAGGGAGACCAAACTTTCTTCTTTTCTATCAATATACCCTATATTAAGCTAGTTTGATTTTGACTTTGATTTGTATTAGGGTAGTTTGCGGAAATAAGGCGCGCTTACACAGTTCCAACCCCAAGAGCCCTCCTCCGAAGTTTTGAGTAAATGGGAGATGTAATGTCAATTTGTTTAATCTAAATTTAAAGACTTTCTTTCCTAAGTCCCGTGGTGGCAGCGATAAATCAAATAATTTCACTTTCTTTCATGCGTGAATCAACCCATTTACTATAACTTTTAAAAATACGCTACCCAGTAAGGAGGGATAAATTCGGGGGATAGACAGTATTCTTCACCCCCAAGTTCCCGCTTACACCATGTTCTGTGATGTCTGTTGTCGGTCCATTCAAGAATCGCCTGTATAAGTTCGAATATTTGATTAAAAGAAATATCTGTTTAAGTAACAACGAAGAAAATTAAAATATAATAATTAACCTAGCAATATTTCTGTCATTTATTTAAATAATGTTACCGAACAAGTAACGGTATGCAACCGAATGTAACGATGAGTATTGCAATAACCTATAACATCCATGCATACATTTTACGATTATTTTTTCATGAGGCAAATTAAATGTCGCCTTGAAACTGGTCAATGCAAATAGTTTTGACTATTATTAATTCATTCATGAAATAAATAAATTTGTGTCTTCAACATAAGGATCAATAAAATTAAAATACATATTAATTATAAGCCAGCAGTGTCATAATTTAAATTAAATTAAACGGTTTTGAAACAAAATTATTTATTCAAGTAAACGTTGATTGTAAAACAAAATCATAAAATCTTAAGACTGAATTGTTATCTACCAAAAGAATCTAAAGCTAACAAATAGGTTTTCCAACTTTTCGATAAAGTACAAAATATTGTGTTGAAGGAATTTCTAAGTTACTGATTAAGAATTTTCTATTTCATAGCAACTTGCTAGCATTGTCTATTCTCAGAATAATAATTTTACATGTTTAATAGAACCCACTTCCAGACGCAATTTAGAACGACAATGTAACAAAGATATTGTAATATTAAATTAAATCCGGGAGCTTTCTTCGTCGAGAAAACAGATAATTAACGTGTGCTTGCTTATGTTGTAACTATTATATAACACCAGATTAAGATTTGAATACGGAATGCGGGCTACTTGTAAAGAAGAGACTATTATTAGATGTGAAAGTGCAGTAAAAAGGCACAATTAATTGAAAAAAAAAAGGAAATAGACTTATACATAAATTTAATTGAGGGTCCCTTAATTTCACAGAGAACAACTGAAGTATTATACATATTTTATAAAACGTGAATTAGAATTAGGATAGAATTAAAATTTTTAATTTCGATTTTCTGAATACAACCGATACAAACGAATCCGATTCGTACAACACATCAAATGAATTCATTAAATAAAATTACACTTTCGTAACATTCGGAATTACCCACATTTCTATTAAAAGAAACAGCAAACACATACATAATACATATGTGCATATAGTTTATAATTAAACGTGTGACCCGGAGATATAAAAAATGACATCCCAAAATCTTGTTCTTATTATCGACGATCTATAATTAGTAAATGAGGGAATCTATTTGTCATTAACAATTCGAAACTTGTTCTGGATAAACTTGAAGAAGTGGTCGCGGAGTAACTGTTGTTTACCCGGCGAATTTGATCAATGACTCACCTCTTATGCACGTCATAAAGACCGTGACGTAACCGATGAATTCAGTGCTTATTTAAAGCTGGTTTTGATAAGTTGGAAGGTAGTTTATGTTTCCTTATAAATACATTTTTTTTTGTTCTACGAAACCATTAAAATACCATGAAGATAAAGCAACAATTTATTCTCGCAAAGACAAAAAAAAATGTTTACGATCCCAGCATTGTTTGCAAGCAATTCGTTCATTTACGTTTGTGAGATGAATGTGCATTAATTACATCCTGTAATTATTGCTTTTACTAGCATTAATTTTACTAATTAATAAAGTGATATAATTTTTTGCAAGTCACCTTAAGGAATTCCTAAATTTTTAATTCCTTTTGCACCTTATTTTTTCGAAAATGTGAGTGGTTTAAACACGTTGTAACTTGTCCATTTTTTTTTATTTAACAAATTTACCCAGTTGATTATATTTTTTGTTCGAATACGTCATCGTAATTTGATAAATTCAGCTTATATCTTGTTGTAAAATCTCCACATAAAGCGAACAAACAATGTTATCGTTAGCATAGTGAAGTATAACAAAGGGAATAAACTGAAATTTAGTTTTAATGAGACTTCCACTACATCCTGTAGGTACACTTTTGTAATCGTAATCCGCACGTGAATTCCATGAAACGCGAAAGTTTCATTAAAATTGTAGGCAAGACCAAATAAGCATTAAGGCACATGCATATAGCTAGCTAACTTAAAAACAACGAAAACCTTTTCCTTATTGCACAACTTCGTCCCATTGAAAAAGTTTAAAGGACAATCACATTTATGACATATTTGCCATGTTAAATATTCATCCTTCCATTGATTAACGGTAACCCACTTTGTATTCAAAAATTCGAAGGTGACCTTTATTAAAGACCTTCTCAGTTTGTTCGCGCTTAATTTGCATTTGCGTCTTAATTTTTGAGCACGGCCCTCAATTTCTGCTGCAAACAACCCCCCTCCCCTCCCCCGATTCAAAACAGTAACTCCGGCGTTTCATTAATCAATTATGTAAAGAAGGCGTACAATAAAAGCGGATGAAATTTTCATTTTAATTTCGGAATTCACTTTGCGAAACGCTCTTTGATTAAGGAATAAAAGGCATCCTGTCAGCATCTTTGATGTTATACGTTAACTAATTCTTAAAGAATTATTTCGAAATAGATTTCCGAGCTTCAGTTGAGTTATTCGATAAAGTGTGTTAGCTTTCTTTTTTTGAAATTCACGTGAATTCTTTTGTCGAAAACCGGGTTTTATATTGACTATGGTGTTAACACCATCACGCATTGTCACTATACAAGTGCACTCATTAAAAGTCATTTCAATTTTAAACGCGTCGGACGACGCTTGTTGATTCTGTTCGGATTCTAACAACTGCATTTAGACAACTGGGGGGACCCATATGTTATTAACAAATATTTCACGGGAGATAAGATAAATAATTGATGTTTCATTTATAATTCATTTCTGATTGGACAATTATCATCAAATTCCGCATAGTGTTTCATTTGTACTTAGAAGAAGTAGACTAGTATTTTTAAATTCGTCCATGTTTCGGAAGAACATTTTTTGAAATGCCCAATTGCAATTGGTCGGAGCTGTGGACAGTTGGGTGGATTCATATTCTTTTCAACAAAATCAGTATTGTTGTAAGTACTATGGGACTAGCATGAAGGGTAGATGCCAAAGGGGAAGGATTGTACTGTTGGTATACCAGGGGGTATTCTTTTCTGAAGACATTTATTTTTGTAAATATCTCTATTAATTGTTTCTTTGTATATAAATGCTTCGGGGTAAACCATAAGGACATACATATAAGTAGCACTTTTTGTTCAAATTCTTTTGCCTTGACATATTTGTTGGAATCATCTACGTCCTCTTCTATTCTTTTAGTATAGAACTGAGGTCCAGGGAGTGTTTTTTTTCACATCCTTTAGGCGTGGCTTCGATAAAATCCTTTCATCGAGCTTCCGAGCTCTTCTTTTTGTTCTCGTTTCTGCCTATAACACTGTTTGACTAGTTTTTATAGATCTTCAAATTATTTCTGAGTTTAATTGGGTGAAGCATTTCATTAGTAGGCAGTGTCAGCTTTTGGAGCCAAATCTTGAAGAGACATCGATGGGTTTTGCTTTATGAGTTTCACCACTTTTTGGTTCAAGTTGGACCTTTCTTTGGACCTACAGAAATGTTAAGCAGTAAGCCTATTTTGTTTTCTGGAGAACTAATAATTATTTTATGACAAAAAATATACAGGTGAAGCAAAAAGTGCATGACTTTGGGACTTATACGGTTTCTACACTTTTAACTCCTTTACTCTACTTTTCTCATTCCTACTTACATTCTATTATAAACATCGCACTCTTTCAGGAACGGTTAGTGTAAAAAGTGTAGAAAAGTGCAGAACAAACGAACAGACCTATAGAGTTTACATGGATGAAAATAATATAAATGGGCAACTATGTTTAGTATATGTATAAGACCAGGTTCTAATCGAAGTACATACATTCAAACGCGCACGTCATTTGTAGGCGGGCGTTGAATGCCCTTCTATTTGAACTAGGCCTTATCTGAAGTGTGTTCTTACTATGAAAAACGTGCAAGTGCAAGTTTGGCAATATCTGATTCTAGGACCGATTAGTAAATTTATTGGATGTACAGTCAATGAAGAAAGTTTTTTTTTTCATATGTGGACAGTGTTAGTAGAACAATTTGTCCATACGACGTAAATCCATACAAATACTTGTTAAGGACCTCTGCATTTGGACGCATGCGTGCGCTCGAAGCAGCTCGATAATAATCCTACGTTCATGATGCAGAACGGAGCGGTCATAAAAGCGACGGAGAACGCATGAGATTCCTGGCTTGGTTCGCCCAGACAAATCGTGTACAGAGTCAAAAAATTTCATTCGAACACTGAGCTTCGACGTGTGTAAGTCGGCGAGCGAGCGGATGCTTGTTTGGTACGAAATTTAGGTGAATTGGCAGTGTAGATATGCGGCATTTGTGTTTCCTGTTATGAAAGTGCACGGTGTATGACTGGAGTGTAAGTGTTTATGGTGATCGGCCCGGTTTGCGGGTTTTACAAATATGGCATTAGGTAACGGTAGTACGGCAAATGGGGGGGTCACACAAGAAAAGGCCCCCGTCGTCAATGGGACAAACATGGAAACTTTACCAAGAGCAGGCAAACAGGTAAAACCACTACATTTAAAAAAATTAAGCCCAAATTATGTGAGGTATATTACACCTCCTTACTTAATAATTACACACTGATACATTGTACCCTTCCACATACATATTACAATTAAGAAATGAAAAAAAAAATTGGCGCATCTAAATGTATTAAATCAAATATGAAACCTTGTTCAAAACATAATTAAAAATTGATCAAGTTTGAGGCCAAAACGATTTTATGACGTTGAGCGTCTTTTCACTGCTCTTTCTGTGTGTCCTAACAGTTCTTCCTTGACATAAGTAGGTCATGAGTGCATTCGAGTCATCCCTTTTTACTGTTTTCTGATCAGGTCTGCCAACCTTCCCTTCTCTTCTTTGGATTTGAAGTTCTGCCTTTCGTTTTACTGGAATTAACATCACTCACCGGGAAAGCACAGAAGACCAAAAAACCTGAACACAAACGAGCCGTTTAATTTTAAACCTGTTTGTTAACCGTTAGATTGATTTGCATCCTTTTTTTCCATTTTTGTGAGTCCTGTGCGTAAGTGGAGCATGAATGCATTCGAGCAATCCCTTTCCTCCTTTTTACGGTGTTCCTAACGGATTTGCTACAACTTCCTTTCTCCCAAATTTTTTCTCTTTTCGAAATATTCGTATTTAAAGAGCTTTTTCAATTTGCTTTGTGATAAAAGTTTTAGCATACAGGGTGTTTTCAAATGTGTTTTAATTCGATGACGGTGAGGGGTTTGCACTGCACTTTAATTCAATTAGAAATTTCAAATTTTCAAATTGCGGTACATTTTTGAAATCACAATTCAGAAGTTGTGCGAAATTGGGAAACGAAGAGGTTGTTTGTGTTCTAATTTTTTTTAAAATTATTATTATTAGTTTTTTGAAAGCACGTCTGGCTAATCACTTGCGGCTTTTAACCGTTCGTTAAAAGTTTTCAAGATTGCAGTTCACGTAGATATTTGAAATTTAAGGAGCAAGCGTTTTCCGTAGAGATCTCTTTAAATAAAATAAAATTGTCTTTGTATCACTTCCGGTTGTACCGGAAGTAGCTTATTTTAAATGGAATGCTATATTTTTTATCACGTTTTTGAATTCTTGATTTTCAAAAAATTATAACAGCTGTTATTGAAGCAATTTTATTTGTAATAGCTAATATTGTAGTTGAAGCTTTAAGGTACTTAAAAATTCCATCAGCGTAATCTATTAAGCTACAGGGTGTCTAAAACGCACCGCTCCACTCGAAGATATTCAAACACAGAAAAATACTTTTTTTCAAATGGAATGACCGATATTTTAATGCACCATTGTATGTGGAATCAGATGCTGCGTCGAACTGTATAGCATTCCCTATACCTAACTTTAACAGTTTTTGAGTTATGAAACATTTCGATTTAATTCATAGGAAATTACAATTTTAATAGGTCAAATATTTTTAATTTTATTAAGATAGCAGGGAAATTATAACAACGATTACTGTTACTACAAATTTTGTAGTCAACCAAAGAAAACAGAATTTGCCAAGCGGAAATTTACAAATTTTAATAGTTCTTTAATCATCCTTCTTTTAGAACGCTTGTGATCTTATAAAACGAAAAGGTATGAATTTCATTATTTTAAATTGAAGAATAAAATAGCTGCTAGTTTGCAATTCTCTGGATTTGCGTGAAAGTATTTTAAAACCATTGTCTAATTATCTTCGTTATTTGTTACTGATCTTCGTACATTTTATTTTTCCAAATTGTATAAAGTTAGGTTCAAACTTTCCAAACTGTGTTTTATTCATAGGAGACAAGAGGGGTACATTTGATTGAACACACATTCTCTGCTCTGAACAATTTTAGATCATTCTTCATGAATTTAAGAAATAGATTTAAAATATCAGCGTTTGAATAATTTTGATTTTGATTCTCAACTTTTTTTTGCTTTTGCTTAAAATTTGTAGTAACAGGAAACGTTAAATGCAATTGTTTGTTGTTTTCATAACTATGTATATCAACAAAATTAGAAATATTTAACCTAATAAATGTATATTTTTATGTATTAAACCAAAAATTTCTTATAACTGAAATACTGTTAAAGTTAGGTATAGGGAATGCTAGTATAGTTCGACACAGCATTTAATTCCACATACGATGGTGTATTAAAATATTGGTCGTTCCATTTGAAAAAAAGTATTTTTCTGTGTTTGAATATCTTCGAGGGGAGCGGTGCGTTTTAGACACCCTGTAGCTTAATAGATTATGCTTATGGAATTTCTAAGAACCTTAAAGCTTCAACTACAATATCAGCTATTACAAATAAAATTGCTTCAATCATAGCTGTGTTATAATTTTTTGAAAATCAGATTGCAGAATCCAAATTTTTAAGAAAATTCAAAATATCTCAAAAATGATGCATTTTAGAGATAGGGAAATTTATTGCAACTTAACATATTTTTACATGTAAAATTAAAAAACGTGATAAAAATATAGCATTCCATTTAAAATAAGCGAGTTGATAGCGACTTCCGGTACAACCGGAAGTGGTACAAAGACAATTTTATTTAATTTAAAGAGATCTCTACGAAAACCCTTGCTCCTTAAATTTCAAATATCTACGTGAACTGCAACCTTGAAAACTTTTAACGAACGGTTTATGTGGATATCCCTGTATATAGCGTGCTTTTTCTCATTTGTTTCTTGGATTTGTCAAAAGATGGCGTATTTTTCGAAATGTCATTCCAAAAATTGTTTACGGCGAAGATTATGAAGCCGCAGTTTTTGCGAAATTTTTTTGTGACTATTCTATGTATTTGTTTCTTAAGTAATCTGTACATACCTTTACACATGTTAATGTTGCTATTGATTACCAATATTATTTTCACTGCAAAAATATACAAGGAAATGAGAAGTAAAAATGCATAAATACTTATTAATGGCTAAACATTACAATTTTGTTGTGTTTTCGTTATAAATGCATTCGAAGGATTCCTCATTCCTCTTTTTTGTTGTATCAATCAGTTTTGCTATCATTATCTCTTTTTTATTAAATGACATTTGGTGCTAATGAAGACACTTCTTAAAAAATTAAGTAAACAGTGCATTGAGCTCCAAATGTTTGCATTTTCTAATAAATTTTAATTAATACAAGACGAGAGATATTTTTTCGAATCAAAAAACTTTGGCAAGTTCGTTTCCATTTTCTTCATTTTTAGAATGAATGGAATTTTTAAAAATGATCAGAAGATGATTATGTACAATTTTTATTTGTAAATAATTTATTCTAAAAGTTATGTTAACTCAATTTGCATGACTATACATATTTCGAGTATTTCCTCTTTTTAAAATCGTCCGAGCGTTCTGAAAGAAAAGATCCTTCCAGAACATCATAAATAAAGCTTAAGACGTTTCAATAGGGATATTTTTTTAAATATTTTTTTTTGTTTTATAGAAGTGCAGCTACGTAACATATGTAGGTATACATATAGTATACATATTTTAGATGTTTTTATGTCGATGTGTATGCAGCAGAAAAGCTTTAAGAGTTAATGTTGATTCTTTAGAACGATGAATAACGTTGATATCTGCTATTTATATCCCCTAGTTGTGAACTGTAATTTAACAATAGTTGTTTATCAATACTAGGAATGTGTATTGTTATTAGTTTGTTATTTTGTTTCTGATTTTACTACAATCTGATACTGATAGGAGGGAAGGTATTTTCCACATATTTTGATGAATTAAAGCCTGCTGATTTTAATCTTCTTATCAAATTTTATAGGAAAATTCAATGTCACCTTATTAAATAGATTATCAATTTTTTTTACTTGTCCGTTGTTGGTAATAATTTCTCAACAGAGTTGCTTAAGTAAAGGTGAAAAAAATTAGAAATTTGAAACTACCTTTCAAAGGAGGTTCTCGTGAACCTGTATATTTATTTAGTTTTTTTAAATTATTACATGCTTCATTTACTGATCGTGAACGTCGTCGGTTCCGTTATACAATAAAAATACTTTCACTTCAAGGCGTGAAGCACAAAGCAGTTTTTTTTATTTATTCAGTTCTTCAGAGTTATGACATCAGATACACTATCTACGTATGTATGTATGTACAATCGCAATAATTAATCATGACGCTTACAGAAAGCTTACACGACATCGTATCCATCTCCTTAAAAACTATGAACGTCGAATGCATCAAAATCTTACTGCTTAAAAGTGAATTCGGGATGTCGTAAATTATTTTTTGCTTAGAAACCACAAATAAAATGTCCACGATGAGTTTTTCTATAAAGGTTATGTCATGACTTGTGATTCGGACTGTATATACCTAACAGTTTAATTTTTACAAATATTGTGGCTGTGGTTAATATTATGAGTTTCATATTTGTTTCTATTTATAATAATTACATAATTGGTTGCAGAGTAACTTTGAATGAAGTTTGTTCTGATTACATACTTTTTCCTGTATAATACAGTATCGCTAATTATGGTTACGTTAGCGATCATTGTCACAGTAGAATTCCTAATTACGTGGAGTTTTATGTGCACAATACAAGCTTTTGTGTATCCAGCACATTATGACATCATTCGACGCATAAATTTGCATTTTACATTAACGTGTAGCCTTTCACGGACTTGTTAATTAAAAATATTTTTATGACTTATTTTCGATATTATTGCACACTCGTGTGCCGAATTTCCCAAACTGGAAAGCCAAAAAAATATTTTGGTCAGGTGTGAAAACAGATTTTGCAAACGCATTTTATTTATAACCCCATCCTAGACGGTTCAGAAACTTTCGTTCGGTCATTCTGAGTGCATTTGCATATGGCACCGACGACTTATATATAATACGCGTCCTGGCAGCTGTGTCAGTACGGAAATACGTTTTTTGGGTGAACACATGTCAGTGACGTTTAAACTCGCGTGTGACTCAGTGCTCCAATTCGTTTGTAGGATATTATTTACCCGACCATTTAATTCCCCAGTTGTGCTTGCCTAAATTATTTGACATAATTGAAATTTTAATTGTTCAAGTTTGTTTAAAAAGAAGAATTCTTTTTGGTCAAAATTTAGAAGTGCACAGGGGGAAATTCTAAAAGTTAAAACAAAAAGGAAAATTTATTATAAGCAGCTGGCTTTATCGTTTCTAAAAAAAATCATTTGCATGATGTGAAAAACGAATGCTTTGCGTGACCTCAGGGCAATCCCTTTTCATTTATTTACCTTTCGCGTTCCCCCTGCGCAGTTATTCTTTAGTATCAGCTGCGTTCTTTATTAATTGAGACGAAATAAAAAGCGATATCCTTAATGAATCATTGCGGTGTTGGCAACAAATAGATGTTTGGTGTAATTATAAAATAAAACAAAGGCAGAAAATCGTTGCGCTCTAGCGTTCTGCGGGAACTGTTTATAATGAAACTCGTTCGCATTAATTCGGTGTTATCTACCGCCCTGTGTTTAAGCAGGAGGAGTAGTTGGTTGGCAAACACGAAATTGTTATCTCGATAAAATATTTGGACAGATTTAAAGTGTATTTGCATGGCAAACATGAGTTTTGTAGTGTAAAGAAAACACCTGCCATAATAAATAATAAATTTACTATATAATTTTTCGTTTAATACAACTAAGTATGTTTAATAAATTTCTAGAAACGATGACGGATTTTGTAGAAATGAGATTCACATTTGGAGTTGATTAACAACTCGAACCTGTTAAGGTTACACGTTGAAAACATTTGTGCCTCCAATATTAATTAAAGTTATTATTGTTTTTAAAAACATTCCTCCGTAAAAGAAAACTCATTTGAATTGTTAAACGTTTACCACGTGATAGATTGCAAAATATTTTTGCTGTTGATTCAAGGTTATTTAACTGCAGCGTTTCTTTCCTAAATCATTACGTGGCACAGGTGAAATATTGTTTTCATCTAAAACAAATTAAGAGAAGTATCTGTGTTTGCAAAATTGAATATTTTTTTAAATTGATTTATCATTTGTCTTGATAACGTTTAATTAATTGGAATTAATGTCACGTGAAATTATATCTGATGTAGTAACAGTGTATATGGTACTGCAGTCTGTCATGATCTTGATTGTCATGAAGTACCTACTTCTAAGTATACTCGTAGACAGCTAAAAAAGAACGTTGCTTAGCACCAATGCATAATGAAGATAAGGTCGAATTTGGCACAGTTTTCGTTCTCTTTTAAAAGAGTTGAATGGAGTCACATCATTTCTTTAATTTAAAAGTTACTCATAGTAATTGTAAAAAGCGATACGTCTTTAAGTAATCTTCATTAATTTTCAGTCTTCAATCAGTTCAAACAGTTTTCAATCTTCAGTATTTTCGAAATTTATTATAATTATTAATAAAAAACATTTTCTAGCACATTAGGTAATTAGGTAATGAGAAGATTAAGAAGTATATTAAATATTATTGACGTTAATCTCCTGTCGGGAATCTGATGGTGATGGCCGTTTTTGGTTCTTCAAAAAACTTTTGTATAAGGCATGATTGAACGAATCGTAATGTTTTGTCATTATCTATTGCCAGTTCAAATATTTGCACAACAATTCACCTGTACATACGCAGATATATTTATTCTCTATTTTAATATCTGTGTGTGTTTAATTGTTTATATAAAGATTGTGTGTGTAAAATATTATAGGGCTTGTTGATATTAACATTTTCAGCCAATGCATTACGATATCGATTATTTAATGGCTTTTTCATAACCCTGCATAAGTGAGTAAGCAATCGATGCTTATTTGCGTAGGTACTATTGAATCACCTGACTTATTTTTAGCAACTTAATTTTTTAGCATATTCCTGAAAAACAAAAATCTATTCTTTGTCAGTTGAGCCCCGTTGATAATAAAAACATATTTCTCACATCTGAAATTTACTTTAATTTAAATGAGAAATTATATTCTGAAAATTATTTTTTTTAATATTAAAAAATCAATGAGTTTTCGAGCCCCCCCTCGGCCCCCCGAGTAAAATAAACGCGATTTTTTATCACAGCAGCATTTCCGTGTCTATCCATAAAGCAGATGCAAATTTTCAATCCTCAAATCAAACGATAAACCGATAAAACCGCCGTCAAAAAAATTTTACTACGAAAGGGGATTCCGCGCTGACGTCACGGGCCGATTTACTATATTTCTAGGAATTAAAGTAGGTCACAAGGTCGTTGGGATCACCGATCATATCAACAAGAGATAGCTAACTACGTGTAAAATTTTTGGTACACTTCCCCCTCCACAAAAATGCTGCTTTTGTGCTGAATTTGAAGATGTCGCTGATGATACTGCAGCGCCCTCTCGCGTCATTATTAACAAAAAAAAATTGAAAATCCGCGGGACATTCAAATTCAAATTGAATACTTTCTGGGGCATAAAAAGATGTTATAATTACATTCGTTACTTAGAAATCAAATATGTTGTACATCTCACCGTAAAAGTTGTGACTTCGTCAGAATTTAACGACAAAATCACAAAATTCACGACAAGTATAAAACACATTTGATTTAAAAGTACCCAAATATAATTATTACATCTCTTTACATAATTTAGGATTGAACAGAAATTTATAAATAAAAACATTGAAACGTCACTCAATTTATTATATGTATAACGAAATAATAATTAATAATAACAAAACAATTGTGTACAAATTCCAATTTTCATTGCAAAAAAGTTTCTGCATGTTTACGTATTCATAGTGTATCCAAAGAGAATAATATTGCTACTAAGGCAATTTACACAACTTCTTAACCTATGATAGAAAAATGTGTTAGGCTTTAATCAGCAATTATAGTGCATAAAAAATCTGACGAAATTATATGCTTACATCTTCAAAATTTTACAGTATTTTACATAAAGAATATGTATGTACAGCTAAGGAATCATAAAGTACAACAAGCTTTTTAATTTTAAGATAGTCATACAAACCAGATAAGTAAAAACAAATAAAAACAGATAGTAAAAGTAAGGTAAGTTGAAACTTGCCAGGTATTTGTCATCCCAGTTTGTAATTCCGAAACAACTTAATATGCTAAGAAAAACTTTAAAATACAAAGCACAACAAATAAAAAGCAGGCAGACTTTGAAGAAGTTTGATGATCCCACAGATTCTATTATGGTATTAAGCATGTATTTGTCAGTTGTTTCATTACTTTCAGGTTGCACACCACGATCAGTACTACTTCTTACTTTCAGAAAAGTTTGTAAGTTACTTAATAACTCATTACTGTCATCCTCACAATTGGTACCCCTTATACCAGTATGTGTGAGCCCATTCAGTATATGAGTTTTTAAACAACTTATAAACTGTAGACTTGTAGGATTACAGTTGTCACCACAGTACGATCTAAGACCACCAAACATATTCTCTAGAGCATCCTGATTTATGCTGCGTGTCCGTAGATGTTCCAAACCCATGGCTTTGCATTTCCTCCAGATTGCGGGCATGACTTCTAAATTAGCTAACCAGCCTTTCTGGGAGGGAGGCATTGCACCTTTATAGCCTACAAAGCGCCATTGGCCTGTGAAAAGAAAAAGAACAAATATATTACTATTTCCATAATACATATATAGTAACGAGTGATTTTTAAAAATTTTTATCAACTCTTGCCATGAGATCTGGATGGCATGTCTTAGCTTAAGTGAAAAGTACGTCATTGCACTCCTTTATGCTGTTTTACAGTAAAGCTACATGTCGTTCAAATTCCATGGCAAGAGTTGATAAAAATTTTTTTAAATCACCCTCTATAACATATTTTGAAATTCAACAAAAAAAGTAGGAAAGTTTAATTAATTTAGACTTTTAATAGAAAATTGTTATTGAAATTACGATTCTTACGCCTGAATGTCCTAATGAAAATAATATTTACATACTTATAAGTATTGACATCTGAGATCTACTCCAATAGTATTATTCTCTTTCATGATATAAGCAATTCTTGTAACTTACTGATTTTATGCTTCATTGATTCCCAAAACTGCAAATGGTTGGAAGATTCGGACACAGCAGTACGTAAATTTTTGCCTTGGTGTGGATACACGTGCATGCCATTAAAACTGTCGAACAACATATCTATTTCATTTACTAAAGTTGCAGTGCTAAAAGCACTGTTTCCCAATGAACCTACAAACCATGATAATTAGAGTAATAATTTTTTTTTGCATCTATCACTTACCTTTCGACATGTTGTAAAAGATTAAACATGCAACAGAATGGCTGAACAGTTGTGCCGCTAACGAAACTTTCATTTTAGAAAATGAAGTAGGAGCCAAATGCTGAGATGTTAGTTTTGGCACAACTCGAAAGATCATTTCCTTCCTGTCCATTTCGAAAGCATCCTTTATGACCTGTATATCACCTCTGCCAACAGTGTCCTCACCAGCAAACTGCATTGGAAACTCGATAGGGTATTTTAGAAACAGGTTCCTTGTAAATTGTTTTTATTCATCTAGAAATTGAACCATAGTAAAAAGATATTTAGGTACTTGAATTATATGTATACTTACTTACTGATTACCGATGGAAACCAAAACAGGCGTACATTTTCAACTGCACCGCAAATAACACATAAATGTCGATCCATAGCAATTACTAATAAACACCACTAATTATAAACACTATTATAAACACTAATTTGCTTTTTAAAGTAACGCCGAAAATGTGATGAACACGTAAAAGAAGAAGCAACACTACAAAATGACTACAAATTCCAGAGAAAATTTGACAACATTCAAATACGAATTGCGTTCGACTGAGCGTTGCGGAAATGAGAGGAAGAACAGGAAACATGAGCCAAGATGCTAAAGCGCCAAATTTAAATAAAGTGGCCAGCGCCATCTTAACATTCAGCGCGAGTAAACAATACTGAAAAAGGAAATCTGTAAACAAACTACGATGTGGCTAGCGCCATCTTCAAATTCAGCACAATTCCATACCTATTCCTTGCCTTTCACCCCCTTGGCCTACATTCAAAGTGATACCGTATTTCCCATGAAGTTGGACGGGCCTGGTTGGGATGTTATGAATGGTCGTCATTCGATTGTTTTTGCGGAGCACTTCGGTCCTCCGGAAGAAAGTGGAATTTTGTATGTAAAAAAAAAATGTAAAATAAGCACCAATCGCGATGTGAATTAAACAGAAATTGTCATTTCAATTAGTATTTAAATTTAAATAAACGTGTAAGTTCTTTAAAGTTAGGTTATTCATTTTCAAAATCGGAAGTTTCGTGTTGGCAGCAGTGCATCATTGATTGACGTTTGTCGTTTACCGCGCAGAGCAAACCGACTTATTTTATATTTATTTTTGTTAAAAATTATGCAATAATGATCGTGGAAAGCTAAACAATAAAGTAAATAGAGAACACCGTGTGAAAATCATTTTCTCGCCGGAAATTATATAAGATAACCTCAAACTTTCTCGTTTGATGTAAGGGCAGGTGATGTATGGTTTTTGATTTGCTTTTTGCAGCAAAGTTTTTTTAAAAAATAAGGTGTTAGTTGTTGCTGAAGTTACCTTGAACATTGCTGGATGATTTTAAACCTTCTCGAAGGGTTGACAAACTTTAATTGTTAGTAAAACGACGATTTTAACAAGTGGTTTCGATTCGACGAGAAAGAATCAAGAAATTCCGAAGAAACTGATGCTGACTAATTTGCTAAACGATGTTTGATCGTCTCCGTGGATTTCTCTGTGTTTCTTGCGGAAATTTCAAATAAATCACTACAAGAAAATAAATAAAGCACCACTCACAACAAGAAAGTGAATGAGACAACTAAACGATGCAGTAATACTGTTTATTACAAAAGAAGTATTATAAAAGGTTACTGTTAACAAAACCACCATTTCTTTTCATCTATAAGGTTATTCTAAAGTAAGTTCCCAGTTTAAATGGCAGTATCTTCTGTACCTACATATTAACAGTGTTGGGTTCCATATAAATATCATTTCTCTTTTGAATATTGATTTTTTTCGTTGTTATGTTGACTATGTAATTAGTTGACCTTATAGGTTACCAGAAATAAATCCGGCTGACTACTGGTTATAGGGTTGCCTCAAAGAAAGGATATTTTTAGTAGACCTACTACAAAACAATCGATATAAGATATCATTGGAAACATTCCTGGAATGCGTGGAATTTGTGATCATATTTAACTTTTTCTTATTTCTTCTTGTTATGATAAAATCTCATTTCCTAAGGAACGAATCGGTGTAGAATCAAAAAATTTTCCAAAGTTATGACCACTTGAAACTGGTAACTTATTCAGAATAACCTTATACTATGAGTAATGGCGCATTTACAAGGAACTTACCGACCATATAGGGTCTTATTTAGTTTACAAACATAACTGTGTGTTCTATTCCAGGAGGCACATTCATGAAGATATATTTGGGGAAAGACATTTTTGACAATGTAGAGGTCTTATTCATTAATTATTGTTAATGAAATTTGAAGAGTTGTCAGACGAGCAACGGGGCTTAGTCAAAACTTTTTCTCTGTAAGCAATTTCGCTTTAAAACAATTACGTACACTTTGTTCTTCAAAGCGAGTATCTAAATACACTTAATAATTCGATAAGCAAGCTAATGACGACGTGGCGTTAAGTTCTCAGAATTAATTGATACTTTACTGTGTTAGACGTGCAAATTTAATATTGCTTTTCATGTATGTCGCTGTAAATGAAGGGGTATTAATAATTTCGCTTGTGTTAACTTGATTAAAAATTTCCAGACGATGTGGTAGTATGTGAACGAATATTTTCTTCCTACATTGTCCAACAATTATTGCAGTCCAGGGTGGCTGTGGATTCAAACATTTTTAACTAATTATTGTTTCACATTTCAATAAAACATTAAACAAGAATTTATTTGTTGCTTAACAGTCAATATTCGAGATGTCAGTTCAACGATGCGAAGTAAGAATCGACATTTATGATTCAGGTTTGATTCCACACCCACCCAGGACTGCAATAATTGTTGGACACTTGTTATAATTACAAAAGTAATGAATTACGTAATCCATATTTATTAAACAAGAAACTTAAGTTAATTAACTATTAATCATTTCCGTTCAGATATTAGCATTTTCCGTATAAAGAGCCAAAGCATGTTAAGAATTTTTCTTATTACTTCCATGCGCTTCATTGCTGCTGCTGTTGTGGCCTGAATTTGTATACAACAAAAAGAATTCACAGCAGTAACTCGACCAACTGTTTTAATTAATAGAGTTTCCTGGAAGTCCGTTGTACTTTAATTGTCCGGTTAAAATACTTCGAATATTTTATTAATTATGTTACATTCTTTTCGTAGTTCATTTCTAAAGCGGACGTTAATAATGTTAAATACGTTTACAACTGCCACAGTTCTTCTTAGAAATATAATATTTGCTTATCACACACATACATTCTTAGTATACGCACGCGGCTATCTTTCTGCTTTTCTTCTACACACACACACACACATACACACAAAATACATTCTCTGTTAATAAATAATAATGAAATCGATGTGATTTCTTTCTATGTAAAGTTCTTCAAACCCTGATTTTTTTTAAACGCCATCTACTTCCACTTCTGTAATCGTGTAACGAAGGTGTTGTTTATGCATACCTTGGAGTTAATTTATATTACTTAAGCAGCGTGTTAATGTGCAGGAACTCACGCCATATGTTGAATTAAGTATGTAATGGGACGTCTAAACATACCGACGTTTTTATTTTCGTCTGGTGGTAAAAACGATGTTTAAAATTTTTTTTCTCTGTAAATACACTGAAAAATTGTTATGGGTTAACAAGTCTCTTTAACGGACAGGTGTAGTAAAATAAATTGTACAACGTACATAATTATTATTGTTATAATCCCGCTTATAAAACACTGTTTGCTTTGCCTTATCTTTATACCATTCAAAGAGCGTAGAGTGAAACGCTAAATAAGATTACAAAAGAGTTATGCAAAACACGACCTTATACGTACACGTTGGTGGTTACATCAGTTCCTCAGAAGGCTCGTGTGTGTGTACATGATTGACGTGATTGGCGTAAGCGATTCGTGTTTTTAAGGCATCAGCTGAAATTCCAATTACCTTTTTCTGTTTATTTGTAATTACGCTGAACCTGCTAAACGTAAAGTTAACTTTTACTAAACGTGCAGGAATGCATATTTCGCTAGCCATGTTGAAATATTAAAGACACGTGACTAGTGAGGAGAAAAAAAAACTTTAAATGGGAAAATTATTCGCTGATTTGATGCAAGCCTACACATTAGATCGAAACAGGAATACAACTCGCTTAATAACTTTGTTATATACTTTCAAGTATTCCCAAAAAAGTTTTCGCTTTGATGAGGCCAGGATGCTTTCTTTGAGAAAGAAATTCTGAGCGGCGATAATAGCCTGGCCTAGCAGGTTTCATTGACCCTGTCCCAGAGAAGAAGTGACGACGAAAGAGAAAGTTCACGATAATCCCATGTAGATTACAGTAAATTATATATTACTTCTGATTGTGATAAATTGAACACGAGAGGCCACATCACTATATAAAAACACGGCATTGCAGCAAATGTGGCGTCATAAAATAAATCAATTCGCAGTGCAGGAAAAGCTTGGGCATCGCAGATATAATGATGTAACAGAAATTCTTTCGAGTGCGTAATAAGATGTAACCTAATTCGTCGCCTGAGGAGCAGGACATTTAAAAGATGTAATCGATACACTACTACTTATTGTGCTTATCATAACTTAATGAAGTCTTTGATTGATACGTCTATACTATACAGGAGTGCAATGAGTATAATAATCGGGTCTATTAATAGACCTGATTTTTCAAGGATACATGGTTTTTATTGCATTTACGTAAGCCAGTGGACAGGTACATAAGTGTTTTGCAATTTACGAGACTTAAATATTCATGTGCTTTTATCAAAATAAATTCTTTCGAGGAACGTGTACAAATTAAATGAAAGCCAATTAGTTTGATTACACTCAATTACGTACGTACACATCTGTTACTTATTTAAAAGTTGTATAAAATTATATTATTTAAACGGTAAGAAAAACACTGGTGTATATTTTGGGATGACCTTTTATTGAACACCCTTGAAAAATCATTCGTAATCACTACGACGAAAGCAAAGGGAAGAGTTGTAGAAACGGGTTTTAGAATCCTAACAGAACACGTTACTGCCTCGCTTCTTTATTATGAAAGTTGTGTTTATGGACCAGAACACGTTTCTTTCTGCACGCTTTATGTGAAGCCAAAGCATTCGAAGACCCCGATGAATTTTATGCTCTGGAAAATAAATTTCTTGACCTTACCATTCCCCGTTTTGCAAAAAAGTGCTTAAAATCACATTGTTTCGCCGGGCACGTCTCGCAAATTGATTAAAACAGTTTTTACGTTTTCCAATGTACCATTTGATTCTAGAATGTTTCGTGCGTTGTCATTTATCTTAATTGAACTTTAACGAAGCAAACGTGTAGGCATCCACCCTGTTTTGGTCACACCTATGCAAATTATCTGAAATAATTGAGCTCGTTGCAATGGTGGTTTAATTCCGTGCGATTCAAAGCTTCCTCATGCGCTTTGAGTTGCTTTCCTCTACCGGTCACTCAACTGTAACTTTCGTCTTCTTTTTATGTGTGCTTAATATAAATGTCTGTTGCTGCTTTCGCTAATGACTGCCAGATTTACAATACGCCGTTTGTAGTAGGAAGTGAATGCTATTTTTATGCCTAGGTTCGTAAAATGTAATTTATAGTTCATTAAGAGCATCGTGTGTTGTATTATACCCTTCCCTTGTGTTTAAAGCGTTACCATGAAAATCATTTGGATTTATTGCAGTGTTTATTAGTTGGTGGTGTCAAAGCACCTCAATCTACTTTCTCCTTCATCCTTCACCTGTCATAATTAGCTGGGCAATCGGTCGTAATTAACTCCCCCAGAAACCTGCACGACGTTGTATCGATTCGGGCAATCCGGGGGTTAAATATAGTCTTCGGACATTCGAGAAAAGTTTCACTCCACCTAAATCCATTTGCCAGATGAAATGTTGGCGTGCGAAATAAAATTGACGTGAATGGAAATGCACTGGCGAGTATTTCAAGTAAACGGGTTTAATTTGTTGAGCAATTGAATGGAAAGTCGGACGGTTTAAATGTAATTGTAACTCCGTAGAAAGTCGCCGGTTTAATTTGCATATTTTTTGCATAAGGTTTTCTTCAGTAACGACCAGTTTTAGTTAAATCTGCTTTTTTTTGATAAATGGAACTTCTCATCCAATTGAAACTAGGAGATTCCAAACTTTTCAGTTTTTTCCCTGTTTACGAACTTTTCACATACAGCTAGAAGCGAAAACATGTTCTGAGTTTCAAAGTATTTAAAAGTTCTAAAACGTGCTGTGCCTAAATTGAAAACGAATGCTCTTAAAATACACATAGCACTGACTTATTTAAATTTGTTTTGTGTTTAACAAAATACACTTTCGGCTAATTGAAACGAAAACAGCTTAATTACTTTTTTAAATATGTAATGACTTCGTTTATAATACTTCATGAATCCATCTTTATAAATACTCTGTGAATCGGTGTTATTTATTTATATTATGTAACCAGACACGTCCTCGGGCAAAACACTTTGCTTACTATTTTGTAATACTACCTACATTTCTGTATTCAAATACATTTGTTGAACAACAACACGTTTTCTGTGAACTGTAACATTAGCGTTTTCATGTTTTTTTTTTTTTTAACAATAAACTATTTTTCATTGGCTTCAGTTTACATATATTTACATATTTTTAAGATAATGGAAAAATGTAATTACATACATACTTATTTATTTCATGGTCAATGAAATTTTCTAAAATGATACAGCCGAGGGACCATAGAACAGGAAAATAAAAAAAAACCAATAAAACAGTAGAACGATTTATAATAGGAATTCTAGGAAAGAAAGAAATTTCTAGGGAAAAGTAGACAAAAATAGTTAAGAAAGTAGTCACCCTAATTAATTGTGGAAGAGTCTTATGTTTATCTTAGGTGAAGCTTTAGTGGACACGACAAGAGCTTAAAGACAAAGTTTCTTTTCCATTTTATAAGTTGAGACAACTGAGATGATTTGGAATGTGCCACAAGTGGGGTTTTTTCATAAACTTTCATAAACCCCCATACAACATTTGGCAAAGTGAAGTGGATACAAGAAGAAGAAAAAATTCCAAGAAAGGTATACGAGGCGAAAAATATCGTTGTAGGCCAAACAAAATTTGGCAAGATGAAGTGAGAGAAGTAAAGGGAAGGTGAGTTGAGAAAAGTGCTGCAGATTATCCCAAACTGGAGGATATGAAAGCACAAAATGCAACTGAACCCTTTCAGACACTTAACACCTTTAAGAACATAAAAAATTTAAAGATTACATTAATTGGATTAAGGGTCGAGATATCCATCTCCTATTAAAGTTATTCGACGAATAACTTGATTTTTCTGAATTGTTGGTTGATTTTTTATGCATTGTTTCCATGGTAGTTATTCGTCTAAAAACTATTAGCCAATTTATTAAGAGGTGGATATCTCCGCCCTAACAATCATTAATCAGAGAAAAAGAGTATTAATTACTTTTGTTATGATCTGTTACCTATGTGGTGATCACACCTAAAATTCAACAACGTTTATAAATTTTAATAAAAAAGAAACAAGCAGTCGTGAGAGGAAACATATTTGGCCATGTAAAAGGGCTACGAAAGGAAAAGTACGACGAGAAATGAAGATGAGAAAAAGGCGACGAAGTCCGGGAACCAATAAAAGAAAAAGTTGGAAGCAGTGAAACCAGACAGAAAGAGAGGAGGTATATCTTGGAAGGCAAACCCATGCTAGAACTTTTTCAGACGCCTCGTGTTCAAAATAAGATATCTCCGATAAAGTTTTTAAATTCTATGATGTTATATAGTTTTTAAGAAGTATTACCTACCTTGAATTTTACTCTTCTTGCATGCATGGTCTTTTTCTCTCAGGTCTGTCACAATGGCTTCTCTTTATCTTCATTCTGGTCTTCCTGTTCTTTTAATTCGTTTTCCCCTTCACGTTATTTTCCTTAAAATTCTGTCATTCGCAATTCTTTCTATGCGCCCTTGTTACTATAATCTTCTTGAGTTTGGGTTCTTGATAACTAATCTCTTCATTTTTTTTTTTGCTTCTGTATAAATATTACCCTTTCTCATCTTAAAAAACTTTTTGAGATTTTATCTGCTTTACAACCATATAATTCTGTTGGTCTGAACATTTATTTTTCTTCTTACTGATAGAAGTTTCCACTTTACGATTTGTCATCCCCACACTTCATTTTCCTTTGATTTTTCTTCGTTGATTTCTTTTTCTTGATGACAGTTGTTTGGTATCAATACTCCCAGTTTTGTAATTTTTCGTCTGCTTTTTTTTGGTTTTCTTTTTTGCATCTGCTTTATTTGCACCCGCATTTTATCTGGCCTTTACAATTAATTCAGGAATTTTATAATTCTTCTTTATCTCCTACTGCTAGTGCCACATCACTAAACTGAAAGGAGGACAGATTCAGCTAAAAGGGAACTAATAGTTAGCAATTTCATAACTGCACTGGTCGCGACATCGCGCGGCCATTTTTGACCTAACAGATTGCAGTGAAGTTCTCGAGCTACTCTTCTGCAGACAAGGCCCCAAACAGGGCAGGAACAGAGAATGCTCGAGGAAGAATCCGTTGCAATCAAAACCGACTTACAACACTTTTTTATACCTGAAATAACTTGGAAATTTTGAATTATATTACAGATTAAAAACAAAAGTTTGTTATAATATGTTCTACTTCTTATATTCTGGAATTTACTGACCTTTTCTTAGTAAAGATCAGTATTTTAATATCTACATTGCAGGGTCACGTCAAGGTCCTCTACACATCTATGAATTTTGTTAAGTATTTATGTATGATGAACATACAGTGTTTATTCATATTCTGTGCATTTTTATAGCTTATTAATTCGATTATATAATTAATCTTAAAACACCTAACCCTCCAACTTAAAATTATTATTAATTATTTCAGAAAGCTTAAAAAACAATATTTTTCAGATAATGTTATTAAAACAGTTCATTCCATCTTACGTTTTTTTTTATAAATAATAAATCATTGGTACTGCACAATTAAAAAAATATTAACTGAGAATACTTTTAAACATTTTATTAAAGAGGCCCTGTATAAAAAATGAATTGTCATGTTATGATGCATGTGTATGAGTAGTGCTACCAGTTTATGATCAGCCCGGTTTTATATTGGTATTTTTTTTATAAAGGTTGTAACCACAATCAATTAAAAATACTCACTCCGTTGTCCTTGTCATAAAAAAATAAACCTTTCAGTTTACTTTCATGCTACATGGAATACGTTTATTTATTTATTTAATACAGCAGAATCATAAATAATTAATACTCGTTTTATATTTTATACGACGGCATAGTATCGATCAGTAAAAAAAAATGTTATGCAATATTTGTTCGTGTCATATAGTTTAGATAACGTCATGGATTTCATTAGAATTTTTTTTTTAGTTTATCAGTTTGTGAATAATCTTCGACTTATCGCAGTTATTGCAGTTTCAGAATAATATTTCATTAGCACTTCTAAACTAAAATAACATTCGATCTTGTTTAATTTTCATAACTTGAAGAAGCTATAATTAATTTTGTGTAAGAGACGTCACTAAGAAATTAAAATACGAACGAAAAATCCTACTTCTGGACTATACCACACTTTTCTTGATTAAAACATTAATGACATACGCATTAATTACTAACTTGGTCGAACCAACCCGAAAAAAAAAGCGCTAGACACACCTTAACCTAGATTACGAATTTGCTGAGCGTACAGAAAAAATTAACTTTTACTACGTGGTGTACGTATAAAGTTGGAAGAAAAACCCGTGATTTATTGAAAAGGAAAATTTTGAAAGTAAACGCGGAGTGTAAACAGGACTGGAGCTCCTTAAATTCTTTCAGGACACGTTCAGGATCGATGAGCGCGCTTCGTTCTGTTAACCCAGTTGCGGAAATGCCCTAATTTTGCCTTCTGTACACAAACATAAATCTCTTCCCAACCAGGTTTTAGCGAGAAGCTTTTTCGAGTGATGTGATCGATTTATTTCACGAAATTATTAATTGCAGGCGAAGGTGTCATTATTGATTCAATGTTCTGTTTCACCTGCTAATGATTTACTATTATTAGCCAAGAAACTCAGAAACAATTAAATATATTGATCTGTTTTTGAAGTAATTTTCTTGTTTAAGTGGTAAATATAATTAAGGAAATTATTCTTACTTATAGAAGGACAATTGAGTTGAGTAAATTAAACGTGTATCATAAAATGCCCTTTTATCTTTTCATGTATCCAAAAAGTATAGAATAAAAAAATGGAAAGAAAAGCCCAAGTATGTGCTTTCCAAGTTGATATAACGAAAGCTTGATATATGTGTTTGATGACAAATGAGTTGCCCCATTTTCCTCTTGCAGAACACATTTTTGTGTTTCGTTTGACAGACTATATGGTTTGCGAAAGAAGTAATGCAGCGATGGGACATTAAGTCTAAACAAAGCCGTAGAAAGAGGATGTCGGCAATGAAGTAAAAATGTCGTGGGCAACAAGTGGAACCAATTACCTAACCTAACTCGAACTTGTAGCAACCGTGACCTGCTCTGCTCTTATTATTTATAACAATAAAGCGTGAAATATTTCACTTGTGCATATGCATGTGCTTGCCACGCCGGTAATTTAATTAATTTCGTCACATCGCAATTCCATTATTCTGACTTTACAGTATAGTCATACTGTTTTCATTCATATTTAAAAGTAATTTACATAGATAATCAACAAATATACGTATTTTGCTATTACTGTAACAGTTGATCTCATTTTATTTGCAAGGTTTACTTACCAAAGAAATTTGTTAAGCAATGACATTACCATGCAACTGAGACGATTGGTTCGAGCTCGAGGGAGTTCAAGGTTCATTACTATCATATTATTCAAATCAGATAAATTATAAATAAGTCACCAAGTATTATAATAATTTTAAAAAAATTAATAGCATGTGGTTGACCTTGTTCTAGCTTGATGGTAAGGCAGAAAATTTATTTCTCACATGTTTCTATCCCACTTTCTGTGCGTCTATTCTTAATTCCACTCTCACTCTTCAGTGAATTCATTATGAATTCAACAGCTTTTTTTCTCCTGTGAATTATTTTGAGTCGCGTTCTCATCCACCTGCATTGCTCATCATCATCATCTCGACGCAATCAAAAAGAATTACTTTTTAAAACAAGCATTAACCCAATTCCCAAACGCGTGCGCTCTTGTAATTCGCAATGAACATAAAACGGTAATTAAATTACTTAACACTATTTTTAAATCAAGGTCAGAGCCATTAGCGAGCTTTTTTGCACATGTTTGCACGTTTCAAGAGTGAAAAATAAATTGCTAAGACCTTAGGAAAAAAAAAAATTGTGGCTCTTCTGTACCGCCTCTGGCAAATGGCGATCGTAAATTAGCCCATTCTGATGAAAGTGGGAATAAAAAATGCGATGATATAAGCTGGCCAAGGTCAGCGTGGATTTAATGGGTAATATATGACATTTAGTGGGTTACGTCACCAAGAACTAACTTGAGTGAGTTATTTCAAAACACTTTTCTGCTGACCAAATGTGACATTGCGTACCATTTTCTTTTTCAAATTGTATTACATACATTTGAGTCATATTCATACAAAACTTAATCCAACATCTCTACTCATACACGAGAATAAAAAAATGTGATATTAAATTATATTTACGTACATGTGTGTACCATATGGTCCCATTACATCTCAATTCGAAGTTAACAGTTACCTCGTAGCTAATGTTTTAATTATTTATGTACTGTGCGGTTTTAATTAAGTTTAATTAACGGATTTGCTTTACAACAACGTAATATAATCCGCGCACTTGCTTTACCTTTGCAAGGCAAAAGCTTTTCCTCGGGCTTCGCTTAAAAGCCATTTAATTTCATAATTGACATAATCGATGTAAATAATGTGACGTTTTATCTCAGTCCCTGACCCCTCATGTGCGACTGCTTACCACGAGACTGGTAATCGTATAACGAGTATGTCCATTTATTTAAACGACCACTTGAATTAGCCTTATCCTATCTTGGGTATTCGAACGCAGCTCGTTGGAATAATTACAGTTCAACGCATGGAAGTTGTATACAGGTAAAGGCAAACATGTATTTCGTTCATACAAATGCAATTTTGGGAAACATGGAAAACATGTGTTAGCCCACGTCACTCTTTTGTTACTTAAACCCCAAGCTAAATTGCCGAGTACATTGTCCAAAGAGAGAAAAGAAATTATATCATTTAAGTTCTAACCGACAGCGAACACCGATGTTCTATTTGGGATACCTACTTATTGTTCGTTATTTCCGTTAACGTCGTTGCTTTCAGCGTGGATTCCATTGTTATTTACAGGGGTAGCGCGAAGCTATATTTCTAGAGTAAATCATTTTATTTCACACACAATGAAAACAGCTTTGAAACGGCATCCAGTATCAGTTTGTTTAAATTGCAACAACATTTACATTCAGATTTATTTTTGTTCTTCATCGGCACTTGGAAGGTTTCTTCATTTCAACGTGGAAATAATTATATATTATACGTGGTCTTTTTCTGTCTTTATTACTGCATATTAAAAAAGAATAATGGCTTCTTTAGTTCTTTGGTTGTGTGAGTGTGTATCTAAGTGTGTACATACTAGACCTCAGGAAAAGTCAATACCAGAAGAGTTTGAAGCCAAGTCATATTGCTGGTATAAATTTTGATTTTCGGTTTAATCCTGTGAACGTTGGAAAAGTTCCTTTTCATTGAGTAAGGTTAATTTAAATTTATGTGCGCCTCAGCCGTGACCCAGCTGCGAGACGTGACTGTGCACCCATTATGCACCTGAACGATTTTATAAAATATTCATTTAGCAACGCCGACAGCACCCAAAGAATTACCTACTTTCTAGTCTTTTTGATCCAAGTCGAAAGTTGTAAAAGGATAGCAAAATGGAAACCGTTGTTTTTTCTTCTTAAGCGAGTAATAACAAAGCGTGGTTTCGTGGATTCATTTTGAATGAAACGAATTTGTATAGCACGTTATTAGCTCTTTTTTTTTAGAATAAGAGTTTCTACTTTCTTTAGAATTTACGAGAATTGCAACTCAGTAGTTTTAAATGGTTCTATCTCTCCTCACCTGTGCGCGAGACAAAGCTCCGTTATTTAACCGTTCGGCAAAATGGAACACTTTTCGTATAAGCAAATCAAAGTGTTGTTCTGTTGGGACCTACACCTTTCTCACTCTCAGGTGCTTTTAGTTTTTCAAAAAAGAAATGCATCTAGTTATGCGCCGGTATATTTTCCACTTAACCTTGAGCTCAATTACGTCATTAAAATTCGCAACCATAATTATGCATTTAACACTTACTTCACGGTTATTGTTAGCAGCCAATGTTATTTGTTTCAACTGCTTTGTTGGCGAGATTTTTTTAATTTCTTCAAAAATTTGAGGCGTCCAGCCCAACTCTAATTAATCAAATGTTTCTTTTCCAGACGGATCCGAATACCGCATTTTTGAGAGCAGCTAGAGCGGGACAACTAGATAAAATCCAGGAATACTTAGATTCTGGAACCGTCAGGGACATCAATACATCAAACGCAGTAAGTATTCATTTTAAGTAATTTTAATCCTCATAATCCATCTCTACATTTATTAAACTTGTACTCCACTTGTTTAATAAATTGACTTTTGTAATCTTACAGATGCTGACGTAATTAACAGTTTGAAACTCATTACGCCTCATTATAACTTGTTCATCGAGTAACAAACTTCAAGTTAACTTATACCTACGTCTTATGGTAGGAGTTTGCGCGTTTTAATTAAAGTTCGCCTTTAATTTACAACTCAACTTTGTCCGGTTACATACGGAGATGAGCGATTAATGCATGTACATAGGCAAATTAGATGATGTTGTAGGTTGTAACGTGATGTCAGCTAGGAAACTGAAGATTAGGCGGAAATCACTTAATCAAACCTTTTCCAAAAAAGAAAAAACTTTGAGTATTTAAAAGTACGACCTACAACTGAGATCGTAGAAATTCAACAGTGCCATTAGGTTCTAAGAAAAGAAAACGCCACGCCTTCGAAAGGGACTAGAACGTACAAAGGACCCTCCATCTTTTTTACGTGCCTGTACTGCTTTCTGTCTGTCTGTTACATTGCAAAGTTGAAAAATAAACACTGATGATATCAAGGAATATTAAATATAGAGAAATTTATTAAAATAATGCGACCAAAACGACAACACTCAGAGTAATTAAAAATAATACAGAATGTGTCATCGTCATTACTACGAGTATATTGTTTACGCTTTCGAGTGGGATTACTTGGCTCGCAAGCTCAGCATATTACGACAACAGTTTTGATAAAACAACGTCTGATGCGACTGAATGCTATAAAAATTCCAGACAGAATACTTGTAGAACGAATTGAAATACAATTTGATTTTATTGTATCGGGCAAGAAATAGATTGAATGCAACTGTACCGGTGCTATTAATAGTTAAAACGTTACAGAGATTTTGAGAGTTTTCATATTGTAATACCGGATGTATTGGTTTTCGTGTCCTTGGGAAAATTTTTCACACCATACTTAAAAGTGGGATGTGAAAAGTTCGCCTGTTGTCATGCAAGTAATGTATAGGCAAGACTTCTTAAAAGAGATGAGCGAGATACACTCGAAGAATTAACCAAACACTTAATTAGCAAAATAAATACATACTAAATTTTTTTATGACGTAGTAAACTCGTGTGAAATACCCAAGAATTTATTTACAACAGAACCACACAATTGCCCTTAGAAGCACGATTCATGGTTGTTATGTCTGTATTTACAGAGTTTATTAACGTACTTGCGCATAAATGTACAATGGTGCCCGCCTAAAACCATATTCATCATGCATGTAAACTGCATCCTTATTATCGCCTGTTGCTGGAACTCAAAATTGCTGAGTGGTATCATTTTACTTGGGCACCGTGGTAGATGTATTTAAGCAGAAATATAATATGTAAATGAAAAGAAGAGAAGCAGGATTAAATTATTTAGGAGAACGCTTACTACATGCTCAAGATAAGGGGTGAGAAGGAAGTGGAATACAAATTGGGTTTCATAGCGAGGTTTTTTTTAATTCATTGTTTTTCGTAACTTGGATGAAAATGGCAACTACTGATTTCCAATTTTCTTTGTATTACTGCAGCAATCTGATAATTCGGATACTGAGTCTTAAATGGTTTCGGAAGTTATTGAGATAGCATTGATGTTTTCTTTTGATTGTGAAATATTATCGTTATACTAATCAATAATTTAATTGACTACTTTTCAACACTATTGTTTGTAACTTTCGTTTTCGTCGCTCGTATTTACTCAGTTTTTCTTTTGAACATTGTCATTCCATTACTTTCCTAAAATATTTTCCATTTGCTTGTTTGTTTGTTTTTTTTTTCTATTCCATTTTAGCATTTCAATGATATTTATACACATAACTTAAAGTTCTATCTTTTTTTCTTAATATATAGAATGGACTAAATGCTCTTCACTTAGCAGCAAAAGACGGCCACGTTGATGTTGCTAAAGAACTGTTGAAAAGAGGTGCTATCGTAGATGCAGCTACAAAGAAGGGAAATACAGCTTTACATATTGCTTCTCTTGGTAAGTAACGAAACCTTTCTTCGTATATAATTCACATTGCTGATTTAGATGAATTTGTAACATGAGATTAATTAATTAATATTTTTATCCTGTACGTTCGTTTGTGCATAATAATTAGTTTCTTCATTCCATTTTTAAATATGTATTTTATGTAGCCGAATAACTTCCGGAAATGCTACGTGACGAGAATGAATTTCACCAGTTCAATTAAGAGAGAAATTGCATCATTAAAAATGCAAATCCAGAGGCGTGAATGTCATCGTGTTCACAGTGACCTCTGGTGGCTAAATGAAAATTAAATTGACTACGAATTAAAGGCCAAATTTTAATCATCACCTATAGAATCCCTTCGTTGATCAAAATCAGTTTTTTCAGATACTAGGTTTATGTGTGCAGAAAATAAATAAATATTGATAAAGTGACGTAACGAAAGATTACAATTTGTGTGTTTAATCAATTACATACTCGTATTTGGTACGACACCAATTTCCAGTGGGCAGTTGTGGAGGAGTTTATTTATTTAGATTATTGTTAGTTGGGCATAATAGTAATAATGTGTATAATTTAACATGTTTTATTGAAATTGCTTTTGTTCCTAAATTATTTCAAAACAACACAAGAAGCTGAGCAAGAGTCTCACTAAAATTGTCTTTGAGAATATTTCTTAATTCAATAAAGAAGCAAGTAATCAATGGAGTAATCTTTATATAAAGCAAACAATTAACATACTGCTTAATTGAATGTTCATATTTGTGTTTTTACTTTATGTTAGGAAACAACACCTTCATTATTTTTTTACTTTATGTTCCTTTTAATTTTTTTTTAAATATTATAGTAATAATCAAGAAATAATATTTTGTAATTTTATTAATTGGATTTACAAATGTTGTACAGATGTTGTGGATTGATTAACGGGGAAAGGTAGGCGCTCATTAATGTATCATGCTCTGATTACGTGTAATTTTTTTTCTTTCCTTGGGCTGCGCCACTTAACTCTCTTTGTTTTTATAGCCGGACAAGAAGAAGTCGTTCGATTACTAATCCAGCATGGTGCTTCCATTAACGTACAATCTCAGAATGGATTTACGCCACTTTACATGGCGGCCCAAGAAAATCATGACGTCTGTGTCAAATATCTTCTTGCCAAAGGAGCCAATCAGAGTCTCGCGACGGAGGTAATTATTTAAAAACTAAATAAATAAATACAGAAGGTAATTTAACGAAATAATTTTAAATTATTCAATTCTGCGCTACATTTCGTAATTGCTTAAGTCATGGATGTATTTTAACCTTGAGGGAATCGAGTATGTGGAGCTCGTAATGACGCGGAATGAAATTACTGCTAATTTTCTTATTTAATACCTAATAACTTGGACATTTTATTACGTACGTAGCTATTACTCGTAGAAACTATTAAGTAACAAACGAGACAATGTTCAGTTTTATTTGTTAAACGACATGCAATGCAAGAAAAGAGAATTCTTTTAGAACTGCAGGTTCTATTCACTCACTCACATACTATTAACCCAAACAACAATATTTAAAAGAAATTAAAAATTGAATCTTCTGAATCTAAGGATGGTTTCACTCCGTTGGCGGTTGCAATGCAGCAAGGCCATGACAAGGTAGTGGCAGTTCTTCTAGAAAACGATACCCGAGGAAAAGTCAGACTCCCCGCCCTTCACATAGCAGCCAAGAAAGATGATTGTAAAGCAGCTGCCCTGTTACTACAGGTATTGACCATTTCACTCATAAAAGAACCCCCTGCGAAATATGTGCTTTTGTTTTAGAATGACCACAATCCTGATGTCACGTCAAAAAGTGGTTTCACCCCTCTGCATATCGCAGCGCATTACGGGAACGATAAGGTAGCCTCCCTTCTCTACGAGAAGGGCGCGGACGTCAATTACGCGGCCAAGCACAACATTACCCCTTTGCACGTCGCCAGTAAATGGGGCAAAATGAATATGGTCACGCTTCTCGTCGCAAAAGGGGCGGATATACAAGCCAAGACCAGAGATGGTCTTACTCCTTTGCATTGCGCAGCTAGATCCGGACATGATCAAGTTGTGGATATGTTACTCGAAAATGGTGCTCCAATGCACGCCAAAACTAAGGTTCGCTCTTGTATCAACTTTAACTATTAACTTCATCATTTATTTTTCTTGATAGAATGGTCTTGCACCTTTACATATGGCAGCGCAAGGCGAGCATGTGGACGCAGCGAGGATACTGTTGTACCACGGAGCCCCCGTCGATGAGGTTACTGTTGATTATTTGACTGCGTTGCACGTGGCTGCTCATTGTGGTCACGTCCGAGTTGCTAAATTGCTGCTGGACAGGGGGGCCGATCCAAACGCCAGAGCTCTAAATGGGTTTACACCCTTACACATCGCCTGCAAGAAAAACAGGATTAAGATGGTCGAGTTGCTTTTGAAGCACGGGGCGAGCATCGGAGCTACAACCGAAAGCGGATTAACACCTCTGCACGTTGCCAGCTTCATGGGTTGCATGAACATCGTTATATTTTTGTTGCAACACGACGCCAGTCCGGATATACCAACGGTCAGAGGTGAAACTCCACTACATTTAGCAGCAAGAGCCAATCAGGTAATTTCTTTTAATACTATTATATTCACATCAATATATTGGAAATAATTTATTATTACAGACGGATATAATAAGGATTTTATTAAGAAACGGTGCTGTAGTCGATGCCAGAGCACGTGAAGAACAAACTCCTTTGCACGTAGCATCCCGTTTAGGCAACGTAGACATTGTCATGTTGCTTCTGCAACACGGCGCACAACCACATGCAACTACGAAGGACCTATACACCCCGCTGCACATAGCGGCCAAGGAAGGGCAAGAAGAAGTGGCGTCCGTTTTACTAGACAACGGGGCAGACTTGACGGCGACCACGAAGAAAGGTTTCACCCCACTGCATTTAGCCGCTAAGTACGGCCACTTGAACGTTGCCAGATTGCTTTTGCAAAGAGACGCACCGGCAGACGCACAGGGTAAAAACGGTGTTACACCCTTGCACGTCGCCGCACACTACGACCATCAACCGGTAGCTCTTTTGTTGTTGGACAAAGGTGCTTCACCGCACGCCACTGCCAAAAATGGGCATACTCCTCTTCATATTGCAGCTAAGAAGAATCAGGTAAACTCACATTTTCAGTCAATTTAGAAATTTATCACTTGGTTTTTTTTTTAAATAGATGGATATTGCAACGACTTTACTAGAGTATGGAGCTCAGTCTGATGCAGAATCTAAGGCGGGTTTTACACCGTTACATCTAAGTTCGCAGGAAGGCCATTCTGATATGTCTTCACTGTTGTTGGAGCATCAAGCAGATCCCAATCATACTTCCAAGGTAGGGCTTCATTTTATTTTCAAGTTGCTTTTACCGAATAAAAAAGAAATAACGTGGAGTTACCTGATTTACATTCACGAGATTCACGCTATATATCGTCTGCAAACCGATTTGTTTGATATAGATAAGGCAAGACAAGGAGGGAAATATATTGGGGTGAACATGGTCATATTCAAACTGACGCGTTACACAAATTGATTTACACATTGTATGTATGCTACTCTATTTTCTCAAAAATCAGATCAAAGTAATTTTTTTATGCGTTGATAAATGTACTTATAACATTTTTGATTAAGTAAGTATAGATATTTTCTGCCAATTTTGGTTGCCACAGTTTACAGGAAACAATTCTTCTTTGAAATTCTAAAGTTGATGTGTTTTCTGGAAAAACCTTTTCTATATTGTAATCTTCCGTTTTTATTAAAATTCATTTATTTGCGGTGTGGGTCAAACACGCCATACACAATTAAAAGTTTCTTTATGGACGTGATTCATTGAATCAGTTACATTTGATTCAACTTTGATTTGAGTTACATTCTGACGAGGCGAAGATTCTGTCGCTGCCCCGACAATCAATCTCATTGGTTTTGACTTTACCATGATAAAGAATATCTGACCATAAAACAAATAAAACACGTGAAACTTAAAGCTTGCAAATTCTTTTTTTTTATTGAGGAAAAGATCGTAATTATTATGACGAGTTTATGAGACCTTTCATCTTAATCACAGTAATTAAAAAGGTGTCCACAGGACAAGATATAAAACACAAAATAAATTTTCAATGATAAATATGATTTAAAAAGATTAAACTACGTAAAATATTATATAAATACATGTTGCACATTGGTCATCTGGACAAAGCAGTTAAAAATGACGCTTTTATGTAGACTCATTTATTAATGGGCAACAAAAAAATACTTTGTAGAAAAACACGATATTTTTTTATCTCAACAATATAAATACGACATGTTATCTGCAATTTAAAAGAGGAAAAATAATTGTACGTCCAAATTGCTAATGAGCCATAACCATTTCCTCGGTCATCTAGTATTTAGTAGTTATTAAAGTTTCCATTAAATGACATTGAGTAGCTGCATCGTAGAGAAATTCTTGTCATCGTGAGAGACTGGTACCTGACAACAATCAATATTCGTGACTTCGTGAGATCTGTTTCTGTCGATAAATAACTATTGTTGTGAATAATCCGTTTGAAAATAAACGGTAGGTAAGTTCCGTGTGTACACAATTAGAATTAGGAAGTAGGAAAAAAAAAACTTTTCACTTTGTGTTGATTAACATATATTTTGTGTTGATTGTTACTTATGTATAGTAGAAATAAGATTTGATAATTTCCTGCTAGTCAATTACGTATTAATTATTGTACCTAACACTATAATTAAATCTTTAGATAATTATTTTTTGTCAATTATTATTTATTGAATAGTTTGAATGTTTGAACTCACAGTTGGTAATAACTAATGAGCAGAAGAATTATATTTTTCAAGGTTATTGCAAGCAGTGGGAGAACGCATACCATTTCCATTACTTACAAAATTTATTGCATTTTAATTATAAAATATGTATAAAGAATATAATAAAATTTAATGTAATATAATAAATAATGTAATAAAATTTAATTTTGCTTCAGTTCTAAATAAAACTCTTTAATTTTTAATAGGAATGGATTTTGTTCTTTAATTTAAAGAATCAATCGTTTTAAATGAATTCCAAAAATACTTAAGACAGACAGAAAAAAATATTTTCATTAAATTTGGCGATAAATGATTGATTTCTAAAATAATATTTCTCAGTTTTAAAGTGATTTAAACGTATGTTAGATTTAAAACAAAGTTTTTATCAGATTAGGGGTTTCTAAATTTCAGATTACAATCTAATTCCAAATCAATTAAACAACGAAGTCTTCTTTGCAATCCGAAACGTTTGACACACGTTTGACACATTGTATTGAGTAACTTTTTGATTTTTCTCTTCGATTGACAAAGTTTACATTTCACCTTTATTTTTAATTTTAAATTTATTAGAAAAGATTTTGTAGGACAGTTTTTGTTTTGTGTTAAACATTCTCGACTAATAACAATGTCAGAGAACCGAGTTACAATAAACATTCACTCATCCTTTGGTTAGATCTCTCTTTCCCTGCTTTCTTTCTCTCTTTCTCGACCAATGCGGAGCTGAGGGTAAACGTCTTAACATTTGGGCTTCGCTTTCCGATTTGATAAGGATGTCATGCAAAATTACAAATAACCATTTACGAGTATCTACTCAAGACTATAGGACTTATTTACTCACCGCGGCCCTCTCCCGGCCCCGTCCCCTCCAACGGCGACTCTAGATGTGGAAGCTCCCTGCTGGGATGCGAATTTACGGAGAAGGTGTCCTCGAATGTCCATCTTCGCATGCATAAAGACAAACCCCAGGTGGATATTAGCATAGCTTGCCTTCTGAGCGTACGTTCTGAGAATCATTGGTGCTACTGCCTCCTACAGTGTTGCTACACCGGCCTAAGCACAGTCAACACCAAGTCATGACCTTTCTGGGAAAGCACAATGCAATCACCTGGTCAGGTATACAACTAGTTGTTTCTCCGGCATTTACTACTCACGCCTCTGCAGTTAGCGGATAAGGTCAAATGCCGTCTGCAGGTGGAATGATCCCCTACTCTCTCCGATTATCGGCGAATAAAGAGCGATCACCCTTATGATAGACTGTCCAATCTCTTACTCTCTGTCCGAGCCATCAGCGGACACCACGTGATTGGCACCTTACTCTACCTCAGAGTATCATCTATCATCAGCAAGCCTTAATCCTTGCACGACTACTTCATGACATGTCATTGCAATTTATTACAACACTCGCGAGCCCGTTTGCGCAACTTTACCAAGACGTTCACCCTTCAAGGACCGCCGCCTTCCATCCCTCTACCTGAGAACGCACCCCGTATCATATTCCACACCAAAAGATAAAATAAACAAACGTGCCCGTGTTTGAAATGCGTAAACTTTCTTAAATTCTAAACTTGATAAAATATACAAAAACAATTTTGATGACTTAAGTCCATTTAAAATATTTTGTGTACATTTTTTAAATTATTTTAGAATGGTTTGACTCCTCTTCACCTTTGTGCACAAGAAGATCGCGTACCGGTCTCCCAACTTCTCCTCAGAGCAGGTGCAATCAAGGATACAAAAACCAAGTCAGGATATACCCCCTTGCACATAGCTTGCCATCAAGGCCACATCAACATGGTCCGGCTTCTAATCGAACAAGGAGCAGAAGTAAACCCCATTACCAGCGCTGGGTACACTCCCTTGCATCAAGCAGCCCAACAGGGACACGTGCTAATAATCAATCTCTTGCTGAGAAATAAGGCCGATCCTAACGCAGTCACAAACGTAAGTAATTGTTGCTTAATACCTTGATAGCATATAACTAAAAAATTCAAACAATAAATATAAAGATATGTTATCAGAATGTTATGTAAATATTCATTTTGATAATACAATATTTATTCAGTGTTTACTGCAAGTATCGATCGTCATTGTGTCATTTTTTTTTGTTGCAGAATGGACAAACGGCGTTAGGAATTGCAAACAAACTGGGTTACATAAGTGTGGTGGAGGAGCTTAAAGTTGTAACTGAAGTCGACGTGATCACAACAACCACGGTGAACATCGAAGAAAAATACAAAGTCGTCGCTCCTGAAGCTATGCAGGAGACTTTCATGTCCGACTCAGAGGATGAAGGAGGTAAGTTTCGCATGCCCCCTCTGAAATACTCTCAGAGTGATTCGGTGTTTAACTTAAATCAATAACAAAAGTAGAGAAGTTTGATTAAATATTACCGAGTTATTTTTCTATGTTGTTTGCTTTCGTTTATTTAAATTGTTGAAAATATTTGGTACTAATTACTTTGCGTTCAGGAAAACAGTGTCACTTCTACATCTTATGCAATGTGAAGAAAAAATGTTGATAAATAAAATTAAGTTCAAATATGTATAACATTTCAAAATCTTCAGATTGAAATGACCCTAATAAATATTACATTGTAAAATACATCAAAAATTATTTATGAAATAATATTCACAGGACATGATAACAAAATGATATGAGACGAGGTCTTAGGTCAGGTTACATCAGTGGTTACGGCATTTTAATTGCCCGGTTATTAATGTGGCTTCGCTTATAAGATGTGGAAGTTCCTGTTGAGTTAAGTAAAGTAGTAGTGGGTCGTAAGAAATATAAGCGGGTTGTGTGGGGTGATTGCTGTGTGCTGTGCTAAGGGTGGTGGTGGTTGTTGCATGCAGGCGGCGTGGATGAGCCTATGGTGGCTTATGGTCGGCCTGCGCATGCCCAGCACGTTTACCTACCTTTCTACCAGGGGCAGATGACCTATACACGTAAGTCCCTTTCTCTAAATTTCTACAGTCATCTTAGTGGTTTATACACTTCTTTGCATCAGTAGTTTCAGGTTTTTAACTAAAGAAAACTATTAACATAATTCTTAAAAATCCAATAGATTCTGTATTACATTCATTGTTATTATACAGTAAGTGCTGATGTTAAATTGTCTGAACACATCCAGTATTTTTTTTTATTCGCTTTAAACAGAGAAAGCATGTGGGCTTTAAAGTAGGGCTTTAGGTTGTGATGACGCCCCGGAACTATCGTGCATGCAATGATGGGCTTTATTTGGAAGCTGCTTTTGAGTTTCTGAAAAGAACTCTGCTGGCTAATATGAGGGAGAGAAACACATTCTCAAACTTTCGTTTGGCTTCGAAAAGTTGTTTGTTTACTTCATTTCGTATTAAAAAGGGATTTCAGTCATGATAATAACTTTTTTTTGTTAAATGCCAATATTTACGTTTTTAAATAATAATATTCAAAAGGTTATCTAAATTCTGTCCAAGTTTGTAACATGCATATACTTAAGCGAAATGATAGTATTTAAAGATATACCGTGCTTTCAACAATATACGAGTCCCACGTGACCAAATCAGACCAAATTAGAAAATGTATTTCGCACAGATTGGCGACACTGTAAGATATTTGCGTATCCTCTGCACGAACAAAGAAAAACCTTTTATCATCCAGTCCATGAATTAACTAATATCTAAGTTTCTTCATTTCAAAATACAGTGTGCACTTCTTTTTATGTCTGTATTTTGTATATTTGTTATTATAAATAAAATACGTGCCAAATTCAGGAAAATTAACACGGTCTACAGGATACGTATTAATAATCACTAATTTTAATGAATTCTTTACTGTTACAAAATTGGCTGTGTACTTTTAAGATAATGATGGGGGTAAGAACTGATTCTATCATTTTTACATAAGGGTTGTCTTTAAACTTTCTGATTAAAAAATGTACTCTTTTAACTCATTTATGAAGTCATGCAATTCATTTTTCACGTTTTTATATTCCTTATATTATACTTGCCTGTTTTGGTTTATGCACTTGTATATATACATACGTAGTTAAAGTTATGCTTTTGTATGTATCTTAAGGTATGTTTTAAATACATTTAGGTGAAGATCCAATTTTGGGTGACCAGCAACAATACAAGTACATGACGGTTGATGATATGAAGTCATTGGGTGATGATTCAATGAGAATGGATGTTACAACCGACGAGAAGAGTGAATACAGAAATTCCATGGGTAAGTTTCTTTATTCTTTCATTTACGAAGTTTGTAGAACAAGAGTGGAATGCAAAAACAAATTCGTTCTTTAATTCCAGCTCCGTCGCATGTTAGCGGAGAGGTGATAATAAGTCCTGCACACGTTAAGGAAAATTACGTCTCAAACGTGTACACAACACCAGATAATGTTGACATCAACAGACAACCGATAACCGTCGGGTGAGTATCACTGCGTCCTTTTTTAATCTATTTGGTGAAGAAACGTGCTAATATTACACTATGCTTTTGTTTCCGCAACAGTGCAAATTTACAGTGATGTATTAGTTTACATCTGTGCTTATTTCTCTTTGTGCAAATAATTAGGGTTTTGCTTTCGTGTGGTTAAATTGCTCCACGGAGTTTCCACCAATCAAATATCTCATCTTAAATCAAAACGTTGATAAGTAGTAAGAGGTTACACTTTTAGACTTTCAAGTCTCATACTGTTTCGAAGCTTTACGAAGACCTAATACAATAAGTGTCGCACACCTACAGTCACACATCGTTAATGTTCGCTTCACGGGGGGCGGGAGGGGGGCGATGTATCGTAGTCCAGAATATAGTATAGTGGGGCGAAAGTTGAGGTGTCTGACCATAGGGTCGTAACACGTCCTGTATATCAGAAATTCTATTTAATTACAACTCAGTGATTATTCTATTTTCTTACTGTACCTTCCTTAGTGTCCAAATACCCTGATCGGGTTCTATTTAAATGTCACTTGATTACAAAAAAAAAGATTTTAGAGTAAGTAGATTTTGATGATAGTTAACTCTGGTAATTTTAAAACCAAAAAAAGTTATGACTCGCTCTAAAATATTCTTTTTTGTCGTCCAGTATATTTGGAAAGCATTGTAGTTAGTGTGTTGCTTATGCAGTAACGAGTGGTCGCTACTAGAGTTATTGCTGAGCCAACTGGGTCCATGCAACCGTGGGTCGGGCCTTTGCAGAGAGAGGTACCATTGAAAGAGGGTACTAAGGTACCATTTAGCGCACAGAATGCAGCACCACTGTTTTTAACACCATTGTTTGTCGTGTGGTAGTGAGAGGTTTTCGTTTTCATGATGAAATAATTTTGCTTCGTTGTAAATTGTAAATAGTGTAGTAGGATTGCCAATGCCTCGTGATAAACAACTTATGGGTACTTGAGATCAAAATTTAAAATAAAATAAAAATACGATAATTGGCATTGGCAATCCTAACATAGGCGCAATGGCACTTGAAAATAAATCAGTCACACACCGTACAAATGTTTTATTTTGGGACTAACTGCATTTTCTTTTTTGATTTTGTGTTGTGGCGACAGTGTTCCGAACTGGAAGAAGTAAGTTTTGTGTATATTGTATATATTAACATGTTTAATTACCTACTTGTAATATAGATTAGAAACTAATTCCATCGATGGTAAATTAACATATCACTTAAAAGCACTCAATCATTGTTCTAATTCATTTTGAACTGCATCCATTTTTTTTTCTTTTTGGTATAATTTTGGTGGTGTTGGTGATGCAACAGGAAAAAATTAATTAAATCAATAAAATCTTAGAATACTTGCAAAATGAGAAGAGTTATTTGCGATTGAATTTTAAAGTAGATTGCATAGTGTAATTTCTTGTGTGTTGTTAAGTGGTCAATAAAAATTAAAACTAAAAGAAAGTTATTCGAAATTATTAATGAATCCTAATGCACACATTTAAATTTTTAGGCTTCTTTAATCCTGAATTATACAAGCTCTAAAATTGTCATACTAGTCATCGTGTACATTTTTAAAAAAAGCATTTACACTTGCTAAATTCTTTTACAATCATACTGCTTCATGATTTCTTTCTGTTTTGTTTCATATTATTTTTTTTCTCTGCACAGTTTCTTAGTGTCATTTCTTGTGGACGCCCGCGGTGGTGCGATGCGAGGTTGTCGTCATTCTGGCGTCAGAGTGATCGTTCCGCCCCGATGTGCAGCCAGCCCTACCCGCATCACATGTCGCTATGTTCGGCCGAAGCGGATTCAACATCCCCCTCCTTTGATGGAGGGTGAGGCATTAGCCAGCCGGGTCCTCGAGTTGGGGCCAGTGGGTGCAAAATTCTTGGGGTACTTTTCCCTCCCTTTTTAATTCCTTAAGATCCTCATGATTTAACATTTTTTTAGACCTGTCATCATCGAAGTGCCACACTTTGCTTCCCTTAGAGGAAAACAGCGCGAAATAATCGTGCTTCGATCTGACAATGGTGAGACTTGGAAGGAGCACACTTTAGAATCAAACGAGGAAGCCGTACAGGAAGTTCTTAATCACAGTTTTGATGGAGAAGGTGCGCCCTTTAATTAATCATACATAAAAAAGTAAATCTTTGAAATTTTTTATAGAACTAAGCCAGTTAGAAGATCTGCATACGAACCGTATAACCAGAATTTTGACTAACGATTTCCCCCATTATTTCGCCGTGGTTTCCCGTGTGCGACAAGATGTTTACGCTATCGGACCTGATGGGGGTACTGTGTCCAGTTCAGCAGTTCCATTGGTTCAAGCTGTATTCCCTCCGAATGCTTTAACAAAGAAAATCAGAGTTGGCTTACAGGTAAGTAAAGAAACTACATTTCCAAGACATAACGGACAATTACATATTTCCAACAGGCACAAGGTATTGAACCAGAACACGTTTCAAAATTACTGGGACATGGAGTTGCAGTCTCGCCAATCGTGACCGTGGAACCAAGAAGGCGGAAGTTCCACAAGGCCATTACACTAAGCCTGCCCGCTCCTAAGCCGCACACCCAAGGCATGATTAATCAGTACACATCATTCGCCTCAACGTTACGCCTACTTTGTTCTATAACCGGTAAGTTCACTGTGAGGAAATTGAAAGCAGAGTAACTTTGAGCGCATACTTTTCCTACATTTCATGCATAGTAGCCAAATTTGACTCATCTGATTGATTTTTGCTGTTGACTTCTTTTTTGTTTTTGTTTCAAAGTTCAAGAATGTATTCAAATGTAGGCGCGCTCACTTTCTTCACATTGATTGTACGCATGTCATCACCAAATGTATTAATATCGTTTGTACTGGTGCAAAACTGTTATGTTCGTATTCATGCTTCAAAGGAACTAAATCAGGTAAATTTAGTTCCCAAATATTACATGAAGTCTTGGTAGCTGACATATCCGCACATTGGAGGAGGTTTCGGATGATCGATAAACGCTTTACTTTTTACTAGGCGGTCAAAATAAGGCCATTTGGGAAGATGTTACGGGATCGACTCCGTTATCCTTTGTTAAGGATTGCGTGTCGTTCACGACCACGGTTTCCGCGAGGTTCTGGCTCATGGATTGCAGGAACTTTTCAGATTCGGCGAAGATGGCAACTGAACTTTACGTCCAGGTGATTACCCCCCCTCACTTCCTGAACAGTATAGTACATTAATTTTTTTAAAGGCGACGCATGTACCCTTCATGGTCAAATTCGTCGTATTTGCAAAACGCGTTAACATTTTCGAAGCAAGAATACGTGTCTTCTGCATGACTGACGATAAAGAAGATAAAACGCTCGAGCATCAAGAGCAGTTCACAGAAATTGCAAAGAGCAAAGATGTTGAGGTAAACAATTTGCAATCGTAGTTTTCAGTTGCATTTCACATCGAATTTGTAGGTGTTAGAAGAGAAAGACGTTTACATGGAATTCGGTGGAAATTTGGTTCCCGTTTTACAATCAGGGGATCAACCGAAACTTGGTTTCAAAGCGTTTAGGGAAAACAGGATCGCCTTCACAATGCGATTAAGAGATCCCGTAAGTAAATAGATAGTTTCTTTTTTGTAATTTATTGTATTTCGTGCGTTAAGGATGATGAGCCTGTTGGAAGAATAATCTTCATGAGCGACCCCAAAGTTGCTCGTGGTGAACCAACACAAACGCCGATCTGCACTTTAAATCTCATGTTGCCAAAGGACGTAATTCCAGATCGAGATTCTCAATCGGATTTGTTATCTCTGGATAAGGATCACAGCTATTTGCATCATGGTGGCATAAGTATGAAGTTTACACATTTTGAATTGGCCGTTTTAAATCTGTGTGCCCTTGCAGGTAAACCAGATTCAATTCATCGAGCTGATTTCCGTTTGTCCGACATCTGTAACATGCTGGATCAGGATTGGGAGAAATTGGCTTTAGAACTGGGAATTCTTCCATCGGACGTGAAGTTAATCAAAGAAGAATGCCCCAATAATACTCCGCAGCAAGGCATGGTAATGTTTAGGTTGTGGCTGCGCCAAAAAGCAAACAAAGCTACAGGTAACTCTTTTTGGCAATTGCAAATGAACATTGGTACACAGGAAATGTTGATTGTTACAGGAAATAGATTAGAACAAGCGTTGAGGAAAATTGGACGCTTCGATATTATTGATAAGTGCATTTGCAACGTTGAATTGGTCACGGATGATATGGAGAGGGCTCTCGCTAAAGTCCGGCTGGATCAGTCAGGTTTTGATACTCTGAAAGATGAATTAGGTCCATCACGGGACACTTCTTTAAGAAGAGATGGAACTTTGACGATTGGAAATGAAGATGAACTTGACATCAGTGGCAGAAATGGTAAGCATCTTCACTTCCCGAACTATCGCGTCATTGAAATTCATTCAAATCAGAAGCCTTTAGGTCCTTGTCTAGGTACTTGTGAATTCGATGCATTTTTGCTCAAATTGATCCCAGGGAGTCGCTTTCTTTATATCTACAATTATTCATGAAGCACCCTGTATAGGTACCTAGATATTTTTAATTTCCATTGCCTGTCTTTGTATCAATGACAGTTGTCATTTTTTGTACCTAATCAAAGAGAAAAATTATAAAATTCTATTAAATAAATAATGTAATTTCAAATTATGTATTAACATGGGAGATGTGGGTCGTGGCAAAAAAATATTTCGACGTGCTTGCGCCAACTGTCATGCCGTAGAAGCCAATGACATTAGCAAAAAGGGCTCAAACTTGCATGGATTGTTTGGTAGACGATCCAAGATTAAAAGTGACTTTGGTGCGGTAAATAATAACCATCCTGTTGTTTGGACTGTGGACACACTGAGCGCTTTTCTTTCGGATACAAAGCATCATATTCCGGGAAGGAAAATGTTATTCTTTGGACTCAAGACTGCACAAGATAGAGCTGATGTTATTGCATACTTACAGGAAGCTACTAAATAACTTATTCACGTCAGTGTTTATTTATTTCTTTTATCTGGCTTGCTAGAGATTATTAAATACTTTGCATTACTATTGCATCTACTTTTTTACTTAAGGGCCTATTTCATAATTTAAAGTCGCTTTCAGATGTAAAAACAAATGTGAAAGCACACTTGCTTACACACCTGAATGTGACTTTAATTTTAAAGTGTTCTTTCAATTCCATTATGAAACTGGGCTCTTAGGACAATTTAAAAAGAGGAAATCTGTTTTAATTGTGGATTTGTCGAAAACAAATAGGACAATATGTTTTTGAAAGAATGTATCTTGACAGTTTTATGTATTTTTGATTTATAAAGTTCTTTTTGTTGTTTACAGACGAAATATTAAATGATACATCAACAGAGAAGGACCTCACGGAAACCATAAGCGACTATCTTACGCATCAGAAAGAAAATCCTGAAAACAACATTGTTGACAACCACGTAGAAATATCTGATGCAACAAACGTGGACGTGCTGGAAGAAATAACCGAGCATTTTAATAAATTGGAAGCAACTCCAAACCTGGAGAAGGAGTCGAGCACTCCGCCTCCGAGTCCCGCGGATTTCAAGAACGAATCCCACTTTAATCAAAAAGGTAAGTCCCTTTAGATTTTGGGATATTTTTTAGCGTTTTTTTTTTGTTTTCGTTTTTTAATAAATGGGATTTTTTATGTGTGCTAATGATTTTTAACACTTGCGGAGTTAAAATTTATTTAGCAATGATATTCAGACATTTACAACGATTTTATACAACCGTGCAGATGAATGTCATACCATTGATCATATAGAAAACGAAAAGGTCTTATACAAGTGTCCTAAAAATTGTTATTTTGGTCTACTATGTTGATTTGAAAAGAGCCAGAAAAGGACATCTGTAGTACCTTTTTTTTGTCCATCATCACGAAGTAAGTGTTCGTTTTGAGATTTCTTCTGTACTTTGTGTATATCATAATATGTCTGAATGTTATTTATATGTCATAGTGACTCACGAATTGATACAATCACATTATTTTCATGATATACTGGGACGATTCTATAACAACAACTTGCTAGCACAACTAACACCCATAATCATGCCCATTTTAATAGCCAGCTAATATAATTTTCCGCTAAGATTTTTCGTTTCTTCATTGGCGCTGTTATTCTTTAGTTGCTTCTTTGGGTTTTGGATTACATAGTCACGCACATTTTTCATACTTAGTTATGCAGAACTACTAACATAGCGGTAGGTTAGAAACATCAGTAGAATGTACTTTAATCGTTTCGTATCAAATCAAAAGTGTCAGAACCGTCGGAGACTCTCATAAAAGAAGAGCAGCAATCTGAAATCGCTGCGTCGGCACCGACAATCATATCCGACCCCATCGAAGAACTGAAACGAAAAGTGAACGAGACGTTAACATTCCTGCATCAAGAGCGCAACGACTTCTTGCCAGATGAAGACATCATCATTCCCAGTAGAAAAGACGATCACGTCTCTAAAGAGATCGACTTGGACAGTATAAAGACGATCGAGAGCAAAAGGAATTCGATAAAACGCAAAACCAACGAAAACGAAAACATCGTTAACAACGTCCGTAGCATAGTCGAAGCGGAAATCTCTGCAGTGATTAAATCTCTAGAGACTTTGGACAACATCCAGAATGATGTGACACCCACAACAGAAGCACCAACAGATCAATATGAAAGTGAAGAAGTCAACTTTAACGACACCATTGTTAATCACATAAGAAACGTTGCGGAAACGGAAGTTACCGAAGTCATTAAAGAAGCTGAGAACACAATAAATTCCATGAGCGTTCCAACTAAATTAAACTCAAACGCCAACGTTATAAAAGAGCAAGATTTGATTACAACTTTAGAAGGGGCAACTCCAGACGACTCGCTAATAACAGTCCAAGAAGAAGCTTTTAAATTTTTGGAGACTGAAGCTTCTAGTCCCATACAGAAGCCGGATTCTTTCGAATTTATTCAGGCGGAAAGCCGATTCTCATCGTCAGATCCGCCTAAAAGCGTGACTTTCGCAACCTGTGACTCACCCACGAAATTAAGCCCGACGAAAAGCAGCAGCATTCCTCTGCCAAAACCCAGGCAGAAAGAGTCGCAGAAAATCGAAAAGGAAAAGGACATCGACACGTTGTTTTCGATAGATAACGAGCGCGATTTCGTTTCGCCAATCGAAAGCGAGATCCTCAGTAAAATCCCGATTTCGGCCAAGGGTGGCAAAGTCAAAACGATCAAGAAGCACTCGAAAGATCCCCTGAAAGAATTCGTTAAGCTGACGCAAGATGTGAATTGGGATGATGAAGCTGACGCTACTGTGAATCCCATTGTGAAAACGACGGTCACGAAAATATCGTCGGAATCGTTACCTGAGAATGTAAAAAGCAAAATTCCGGTGTACCACAATAACAACGAGCAAAACCCCCAAAGCGATCGCTCGCTTGATAAATTAGAACTTGCCCTAAAAAGCAAAATCCCCGTCTTGGTCACCGAAACCACGAGGATCGTTAGTCCTGAGACTATACACGTCGAAAGAACGATCATATCTCCGAATCAGATCGTAGATACGACCTTGGTTTCGCCTGGATCTGATAAAACGAAAACATCTACGAACGATTCAGATTCTGATACCGATAGTAGGCGAAGTCCACCTTTGAAGGGGATTCTGAAGAAGACCAGCATTAGGACGATTGGTAGTTCTAGTGGGTCAGACATTGCTCTGCATGAAGGTGGAGCGGAACTGAGCGATGATGATTCAGGTATGTCTTTTATTTCGCAGAACTTTTCATCTTTTAGGTTTTTATTAATTTGCGGATGCATTTTTAATCTGAAAACATTTGCAGTATAAGAGAGAAGCAAACCAATATACTGTATGTACCGACTTGTGTTAGAAACGTACATTAACGGACATGTTTCATTTGACCTAAATCGATTGACTTCAAAAAAGTATTCTTCGTGGAACTTAAATCAACTATCCACTTCTAGGTATATTATGAGCCCTGACATTTTTTATTTTAGAATAAAGCCAATTTTTCTTTGCTTTTTTTGAAGTTTCATTCATGGAGTTTGTAATTAATTCTCGTAATAATATCAGTTTTTATTTATTCATATTTTCTCTTAAAATTTGTTTAATTTTATTATTGCGGTTCATAAAAAGCTATAATACAGGGTGTCTATTATACAGGATGTCACTGAATAAATTACACATTAAGTGATTTAAATGCATCCGTAAATTTTTAATAGATTGTAAAGAGCTTTCACATCTTTCCTCTTTGCTTAGCAGCTGCTTTCGTAAAAGCTAGATTAAGTTAATGAAAATAAGAATATTAATTCATTTTTCAGCCGTATACCGAATGATGTATTTAATTCTTTAAAGCTAGAGCATGCTTAAATGATATAGTTTGTCGTGTCGTGTTGTCTCTGTCTTGCAACTCTTAGTGTTTAGTAGTCACTCTAACCATTTTTAATTAACATTAATTTACGAACCTAACTCACATTAACAATTAACTTCGCGCGAGTTTAGTGTTGATTAAAAATGGTTTTTGAACGAATAATTTATCTAACAGAATGTTATTGCCTAGCATCAAAAATCCTAGATACCTGGCATGTTGTTTCCTGTCTGTTGTGGTCGTTTGTCGCATTGGCCACTAGCATGATCGTGCTGGCACTACTCGCACAATAATGGTATGCAACACTGCAGTATATCTATGCCACTGTGTCATTCTAAACATTACATGTCAATTAGATTAGAAATGATTTCATGTGCCCTGACGTATCATATTGGATTCTTCACTTCTCTAGCATCAAACTATCAAATACAGAAAAATTAGACAAACGCTCGTTCTACAGGATGTTGCGTGATTTCCTTGGATTACAAAGTAACTTACATATAACATTTTCATATCTGATTTTATCTATTGTATCTTTAAAGTAGGGGACATATGAGTAATTAAATCAATAACTGACAGACCTAAAAGAGTTATTTATAATTTATTTATTATAACACCGATTGCGTCTAAGATTTGATTAAGCTAGGTATCATTTTGTTTGTATATTCAAATGTTGTATTGTATATATTACAAATACATATATATTAAAAAAGTACCAATTATTTGAGAAAAAAGTAAATGATAATTAAATATTTTGTTTTGCACTTTCGTGTATGTTATACAAATATTTATTCTGTTTTTTCGATCTCGTGGTATTTTTGTGTCTCTTTCTAAAGTCTTTAATCTTTAAATCTAAATAATCTAATTTCATACTAATTCAATACAAAGGAACTACATATTACAATTCACAATAACATGTATGTACAATTATTAAAGTGAGGCATGATGTTAATTAAACACCAAAAAATATACATGTGCTTGCACTTAACTTGACTCTCTGTATGCAAAGAACTAAGCTTGTCGCTTGCCTTTACTTTTGCTTATGCTTTAATTATTATAATAAAATACTTAAATGTTCAAACCGGTCCAAGTTCTTTTCGTACAGATGTGAGCATGTTTTTTTTTTTAACATCTCATGTATGTTAAATATTTTTATCGCACAGTATAAAGCGTGTTTAAGTTAGGTGACTTAATCGAATGTCGATTTCTTCTCTGTCACAGAAGGTTTCTACCAAAACGAACCGCAGTTTTACGAGACGACAACCGAAGAGATCGATCCTGCGACAGGAGCAAAGTAAGTCGAAAGACAAATTCGTAATTTTTATTAATGTACAACATTTTTGATTCGTAGAATAACTAGAACTATTCGTACGGAAATTCAATCTCATTCTCAATCATTCACGTCGCCAGGATATGATGAGCACGAATCGATGCAAAACGTTTTGGATCAGTTCATGGCGAAAGAGCGAAACTTCCAGTAGTTTTAAGGGCAGACTATTTTACACATTTTATCTTGTAAACGCATTTGGTTTTGCTTGGCGACTTCGGTTTTGTGATGTGACGTACCTTCTTACAGTTTTTGAAGACTGAAGCAAGGCAAATAATTTTTTTCGAAACATTTTTACCCAGTGAATTTGTTCTTAATTAATTAATTAATTAGAAAATCATGTAATGATTAAATTTTTGTAGAAAAGTATTAAGTGATTTTTTTGTTCGTAATTTTGTCGAAGTGTTCTAATACTTGACCAATATAATAGGTAGAAGAAAAGAATTGTGAATTTTAACGTTACAAATCATATTTATTGTAAGTACTATGTAATGTAAAAAAACTATTTTAAAACGTAAAAATTAATAATACATATTTTCATTCCTACGACAAAAAATATATACATATTAAATGAACACAAAGTTGTGAGTAATAAGGGCTTGGAATAGAGGTGTGCGCAAACTTGGGATTTCATTCGTTGACTTTCCGGCAATTTCGTTTCAGCCTTTCATAGTGCCTAGATATTTACTGCGTAGCTTTCGTTTAAAAAAAAAACCTCGGTATTTTTGAGTCAAACATCATACTTAAAAATGTGCGAAGATCTTTTCCGGAATCGGTGCGAGCGTATCTATTTCTCTTTATCTTGGTACTAAAAAAAACTTTTTCCGTCACAGTTGTTAAATTGTGAAATTTTATTAAGGTTGTATTTCTATAGATTCTAATATATTTAAATTAATATATAAATATATCTATGCTTGATATTATATCTCAATTTGAAATGAAATAAAATACTGTAGAAAGTTATGGTTGCTTATAGAAATATTGTTTGAAAAAAAAAATACATGTGTGTGGATATGTTTCGTATTTTATTTAAAATTAATCCTTACCTTTTAATCCCATTATCTAATATTAGTTAACAATAATGCAAAGTCTTATTATTTAAGAATTTAACAATTAACTATGCTATGAGAAACCAAAAATGTAGACACAGTTACTGCTCTAAAGATACAACTAATTTTATTTAAATAAATTTTGCAATGTATTATAAAGGGACATAACAACTCTATTAACTTCTGTATTAATAGGCTACGTGTACATTAATAATTATTGCTAATTTGAAAGTTAAAAGAATTTTAATTTTTTTATCATGCTATTATTAAAGCACGGACGTCATCATTCCATAACGCGTACGCCCGACCCAGAAGCCTACTCATTATCTAAAACTGCACCTAAATCCGTGCTTTAGCTATCATACAAGTATTCCACTGATTTAAACGTGTTTAAACCAACTGTATGTTTACTGACAAATAATAAAACGATGAACATTGAATCTGTGAAACAAAATGAGCTAATTAATTACATTATTTTTGACTAATACGGATTAACATACGCACCGATCCTAACAGTTTAGTGTATCAGTGGGCTGCAATTGTTTTCCAATTAGTTGGTTGAGTGAATTCAATCATTTTCTAATTAAATTTCAGTTGGCTCGAACTCTAGCTTCTGTGACGGACCAATTTGTAATGGACCACATTCATATTGAAATATTTATTTATTTATTCCTGTATTTCCTGTTCAACAAACGACTGTGAAAACATAAAAGAGATCTAGTAATTGCATTTAATGCTTACAAATCAGCTTAAAAAATTTTAGACTTTTAATAATTTCTTGTTTTTCGTCGTTTTATAATAAAAAATATTCATGCTTATTTTAGTTACGTGGTCATTTATTAAGAAATCGGAGGGAGGTTTTCCCGAGCTTATGGAATTGTACTAGTGAATTAAACATAATTCGCCGTAAAGACCGTATTGTAAAAACACGCTTTAAATAGAGGCCAGAAGTCAAAAATCTAGACAGTGCGTGTTTTCCTACCGATAGGATAGTTCGAGGGCTCAGCAGCAGAGGACCTCTTTCCAGCTTTCCATTTTAGGGCAGTTTTATTTCTCTGTGGGGCTCTAGGCGAAGGGTCTTCTTTTCGTACACTATCACATCACCTACACCAGGGTTGTGTTCATAAATTACACTCTAGGGTCACTCTCGGGTAATATTGTGATCTCTCTCGCATAAATGTATTTATACATTTTGCTTCTCACATAAGAATCATAAAGTACTAAATCAGGCGTGTGTTTCCATAGCAACAAACACATTTTCTTTACCCTACTTAAAAGTGGGACGTGAAAAGTGATCTCGTTGTCATGGAAATCATGTAAACACTAGACTTTTTAAAACTGATGAGCGAGACGCAAAATAACTAAAAACTTGTGAGTGAGAAAGATGCGATTATACACCCAGGGTGCACTCGAAGGTGTAGTTTATGAACACAACCCAGGAATATTTAAACTGGAATACCCACTCGCAAAAAGGGGCGACGATAAAGTTAAAGACGAAGCAAAGTTGAGGTCTACTAGTTTGTTCCATAGTTTTTTGTTTCTGGCGTTACTTCTCAAATTCCTTACTTTCCTTTCGTTCAAGTCAGCCAGCACTACCTCTCTCCATCTTTTTCGTGATCTTCCTTTTTTCCTTTTGCTGTCGGGTTTTTTGCTTTGAACTTGCTTCGCTGTTCGGTCCTTTGGCATTCTTTCTAAACGCCCCATCCATTGCAACCTCCTCGTTTTCACTATTTCCACAATATTTTGTTCGTTGTATAGGTCATATACTTCCTCATTCATTCTTCTTATATAACCGTCTTCTGTCAGTCTTCCACCAAATATTTTGCTCTCCCATCTTAATATGTTCTCTTGAGATTTCTTATTCAGCACCCAGGTTTCGGATCCACACTATACATAATGTTGGTCTTAAAATTGTCTCGCATAGCCTTAGTTTTGCCTTTCTAAATATGTATTTGTCCGCTTTGTTGGTGATCATCGTCCCTAAATACACATACTCTTCCACTTCTGGAAAGGATATACGTCTAAAATTCGTATCTATATTCAAGGTACCTACTTCCTGTTGTATTAGTTCCTATTCTCATAAACTGACTTTTCTTTTGATTAATCTGGAGTCCCATTTCCCTGGTAGCTTCCACTAGGCCTGTTGCGCTTTCTTCCAGCGTTTTCATATTTCTAGCTATTAAGGGATCGTCGTCCGCATATGCTACTACTTGATGACTTTTGTGCATTATATCTCCTGATCTATTCAACTGACATCGTCTCATAATGTTTACAATACTAAGTTAAATAGCAGCGTTGAAAGGGGATCTCCTTGTCTGAGTCCTGTACTGACTTCAAACTCATCTGATAACTCACCTTTTATTTTCACTATATTTACCGTGTTTGTTATTGTCATCCTAGTCAAATTTATCAGTTTTTGTGGTATCTGAAACTCTTTCATTAGTTGTAACAGTTTGTTTCTTCGGACTGAATTGTACGCCTTTTTAAAATCTACAAACAGGATCACCGCTGGAATTTTGTCGTTAGTATTTCTTTCATAATAAATATTTGGCTGTCGTTGCTCTGCCTTTTCTGAACCATGCCTGATAGTCTGCCAGTTGTGGGTCTAGGAATTGCTCTAGTCTTATTTTTAACACCGATGCAAATACTTTGTATGTAGTATCCAGTAACGACACACCCCTGTAATTATTGCAGTTCGTCGCATCGTCATTCTTCAATATTGGTGTGATGGTTGCTTGTTGTCAACTTTTCGGCACCTTGTCTCCATAGACAAGAAATTTTTCATTTTCTCAATAACTAAGTTAACTTCTTCTATTGTTGGTTCTGATATTTCTTCTAACTCTATCAGTTACTTTCCTCTTCTTCGTCCTCTTCCCCCTCATTTAGCATTTCATAAAAATATTCCCTCCAGCTTTCTTTTACTTGTCCTTCACCTCCAACTAGATTTCTATCTTTGTCTTTAATGAAATGTGCTTCTTTGTTTTTCTGTTTTCCCTTTTTTACTTCTCTGTAGAAATTCCGAATTTCTTTCCTTTTATAGTAGTCTTCTATTTGCTTAATTTTCTCCTCACTATTTTTTCTCTTTTTCGTTCTTAACATTGCTTTGGTTTTTTCTCTGTTCCTTGTATGCTATTTGGTCATGTTCCTTTTGTGTTTGTAATGCTTTGCACCTTTAGCTGCTCCTCTTGTCTATTTCCTTTTACATACTTTGTCCCACAAGTTATTCTTTTTTGAGTTCTCACCGGAATCAATTTTTCTGTTGTTTCTTGAATAATTTTTGTGATTTTTTCCCATTCTTCTTCTTCCTGCTTCCCCTTTTTCATTTAAGCCCTCTTCAATTTCTTTAACATATCTGCTTTGAATATTTGTACTTGGCAGTTTGTCCATATCAAATTCATTTGTGATCTTTTTTCATGTTTCTCTCCTGTTCGTTTTTTGTAGCCGTACGTCTATTTTAACTAAATAGTGGTCTGAATCCATATCAGCACCTCTGCAAGTTGTGACATTTTGTATTAGATTGGTATGTTTTTTCACGATCAAGACATGGTCAATCTGGTTTGTCTTTGTATATCTCCCACCCGGAGAGACCCCTGTACCTTTAAGGATATCTTTTCTTTCATAATGAGTACTCATAATTGTCATCCGTTTTTCTTCTGCGAGTTCTATAAGCCTTTTGCCGTTATCATTACTTTCCTTGTGCTTACTATTTCCTCCTGTTAAGTGTTTGTATATTTCTTCATTCCCTACTCTTGCATTCATGTCACTTACAATAATCCGTATTGTTTTTTGCTTAACTTGATATACACTTTTTCCAGTTCTTCATAGAAAATATCTTTTTTCTCGATGGACGCGTACACATTCAAGTCCGTCAGTTCCGACACATCTTTAATTACTATTTAACAAATTCTATCTGATACTGGTACGTAATTCCTAATTTTTCCTTTCAGATCTTTATGGGCTAAGAAACCTACTCCGTATCTCCTCGTTGCGACCCCGCTAGTAAACAATATATAATCGTTCGCCATCATTATGTTTGTTTCTTTTATATGCGTTTCCAGTATTGCCACTAAGTCGAGCTGATATTTTTTTGCTTCATTTACAAGGTTCATAACTGTTCCTTCCTCAAACATTCCTCTAACATTCCAAGTTCCCATTTTCATTTTTTTACTCTCTAGTTGTAGTTCCTCGGGGTTTTCTTCTCCATCTCTCCTGTTTATGTTTTTGCTCCCCACTGAACAAAGACTGGTGAACATTAATTAATTTTTTGAATCTTCTCTCCTGCGGAACCGTATTGTTTACATTTTTAAAACCCGAGCCACTTTTCTAATTTGCAACTGCGAGGTAGCGGCATCTGTACGAGTCCCCCTTTTGGTACCGTTCATTTAGGCCACTGGAATGACTTAAGTTGCCTACCCTCAAGAGATTGCGAAGTGTCCTTGAATCTTAATGACTATTTACCATAAGGAGAGTCAGTATTTAGCTGAGTTTAGCTGAACACGTTCAATGTTTTCGCAAGCAAATATGTATTTACACATACAGAAAAGACAATTAGTAAAAATTAATTATTCAGTAGTTTACCCATTTCAGGCATTAAATAGGCTTTAAAAAAATTTGTAAGCGTTTAAGTTATAAACCTAGGCAAGTACTTAAAATAGTGATAGACACTTAGGCACTCATTCTAACTAAAATTGTAATCAAAATGTTTAAAACTTAATTGTCTATGTTTTTCCTTAGGCAATTGCCTAAAGATCAGGGCTTTAACGATAAGGAGCCAGACGTGAGTTATAAAAAAGAATAAGAAATGAAAGTAAATCAGCAGTTAATAATTATATGTTCAGCATAGGAAATAGAGTTGTTTATATTTCGTTATCTTGTCGGGTGGCTGAGTAATTCCAGAAGAGATAACGGACGTGAATGGGATTAGAATGGACTGGATATTCTCGTTGTAGTAGGTGGTCCTGAGATTGGCAGTTCTATATTAGTATTTGGAATGTGACCAGATTATAGATCTCGGATATATTAAATGACCCGCTCCTTGTTAAGGCTAAATTTTCGTGCTTGATGAAACGATAAGATGCTTTGAGACAGCAATTATGCTGCTTAATTAAACGTTTCTTTCTTTCGGTGTTTTTTTTTCTTTACCGGGCACGTCGATGATAAAACGCCGTGGACGTATTTGTTAATCAGATTAAAAAATATTTGTCTAATCTAATAATTTAACTATGTATTTATTTCGTTGTTTGGATAAATACTATTCTTTCTATTGAATAGATAAAATATTTATTACTGTGCAATAATATACCAAGTTTGCATTTGCAGAAAAAGTTATGTTTTGTAAATTTCCTCTTCCAATGAAATACAGACGTGGCAAATTGAAACGCTGACACTGTCGGCTCTCACATTTCGACACTGCATAATCATTATTTCAATATCGTTTTCATATAATTTGACAATAAAAGCTGAAGGATTCACGTCGACACGTGAATTTTGCAATCCAAAAATAAACGTTATGAATGAATGATGGTCTCAGATTCGTTCGCAGCAGTGACCCATTTTACGTCTCAAGAAATTTCCACCTCGGTACATAAAAATGAAATCAAGTTTCCCGTCTGCTGTAATTATTTTATGTGGCCGCATTGTTCCGGTGGACCGAATTACTTCAGATCACGTATCTGTTCCTTAACGTCTCCGAATCAAACTCACGTATTGTCGTAATGAGCACGGCGATATGAGATTATTAAAATCCCAATCTAAAGGCTACCTGGCCGGGCATTTTTGTGCGTGATTGCTACCTTTATAATTAGGCATGGCCACTCATCATAATGATGATAGATTTTCGAGTGCGTCTACCGTGGAATTACGAGTAATTACTTGAAAACGTCACACATTTAACAGTTTCGAATCCATTTCGATTATTAATTGCCCCAATATGATTTTATTATTCAACAGTATAAAATATCTTTATTTCCACAACCTCTACGTTCATTAAATAAACAAATTTAATTAAGTTTCAGTTAGAAAGAGGATTTCTTTTTTAAAAATCTCTGAATTGCACATTACTAAAATAGCTGCTGCAAATAATAGGTAGTTTCACCGCATAGCATCTGGAACTTTGAATTTGTTATTACTATTAAAATGTAATGAACTGGTGCTTTCTCCTGCGCGCTTTCCTTCTAATTCGAAAACTAATTTCCTGAATGCACGCCAAAAAGCTTCAAGGTGGTATTAAGCTTCGCTTTATCTGTGTTATTTTAATGCACGAACGTTGTGAGGAGGTGTTTCAAATTCTGCGTGCATCTAAGACTCTGGTTTTGTTATGCGACCTGAATATTTTGAAGACCATCGGAATTTACTTCGACTTTCTAAAGAAAAAATAACAAGTTACAGTTTCCTGTTGCGAACATTAAATATAATTGTTTCCGTTTATTTGGTCTTAAACGCCACACGGAATTTCAATGTGCATATTACAACACGTACGACAATGAACTGCGTTAATATTAGGTGACTTCTGCACACCGAATGTATGCACACATAGTATTCAAATTAAGCAAACATTGCAGTGCACGCTGGCATGAGACCTGACTGATCAAGTGAGGCAAATATGCATGCAAAGTCAAAATCCACAGTGTTTGTTAACTTTAGCTTGACGTTACAACATATTTATGATAAATTTAACTAATGGTTTTATCATATTACACTTACAACAGATTGTCATTTATAAATTAAACCCACATATTTAATTAATTAATTAATGTTTAGGGTATATTGTGCATTAGTTTATGTCGATATCAAGATATTAATGATGTAATTATTACACAATGGGTTAATTGCACCAGTGCGCCATATTGTATCATATTGCAACAACATATTGGGGTTAAATCGAGCTGTATTAATGGGAAATGAGCAAGCTTTCAGCTATTTCTAAGTATAGATTTATTACGCCAGGATTTAAATTTGTTTGAATTTTCAGTGAAGGCTTGTCTTCGCAACAATTACCGACGCGTTAAAATTTATTCAATTATAAATAATCACATATATTTCACGCTCGGTCTTTTTGATTAGCCGCACTTTAAAGCACCCGCAGCTATTTCATTAAAACCGCCGTACGCATCCATCCCATACTCGCAAGACTTGCTGCTCTATCATTAACATTATTATTTTAATTTAAAAAGTTGTCATAAAAATGGGGCAAGTTAGTTATCATTATTTTAGTCACTCATCAGTAAATAATTTCTACGAATACAATTTTACTTTGATTATACTATTCGAATTCATTGTGGAGTATTGTAAGAAAAATACTTCTATTTGATTTAATATATTAAATAAACGAATAAAAGTGAATTTTGTTTTCCTAAAATTTAAATGTTTACACAAAATAAAATGTAAATTAAATGAATCGATTTCCTGTGTGGAAACTCATTTAAAATCGCGCGCTCTGCTTTTTTATTGAAAAGTTAATGTTCTGAGCGGCAACGGAAGCGGCAATTCGCTATGGATTTTTCCAAAATGGAAGAAAATAAAAACTCGATTAAAATCACTGAAAATACCATTAATTTCAATTACGTACATTGCGCGCACAAATCGATGAACAATTTGCTAGTTTAAGCGGCGTTTTACAGAAGTATAGTCGATAACAAATTTATACGGACGTTGATGTTTCCGTTTGGGCTGCATTTTCACATCAATCAATTCGATCAAACGATAATGTAAAATCTAAATTAATTCCACATAGTTTTAAGTCGGCGTTGTATTAAGAACGCAACTGCCTAGAACTCAACCAAAAAGAAAACAGAATGAAATTGGCATAATACTGAATATGAAACAGAATGCAAAACTTTATTATAACGACCAACCATATAACGTACTTATAATATAAAGAAAAAAGTAATCCGGATATTATCTAAGCTAAGTTATTAGTGTAGTGAAACTTTAGTAGACAGATCCGTGAGGTGATTATGACCAATAACACATAGCACGTTAGTGTAATTATGACGCGAGCATATAGCCCCAAAACATAAATTTAGCCGCTTACAATGGCGGGCAATTACGAAACACATTTACAAGCACAGTTTGCTGATATACTTAAATTGGAGTGCCTCTATAAACTTTGAAGTTCATCAAGCTTAATCTGAGCTTTTGTTGTTGTAGTATCCTTAGCTGCGTTACGTTCGTTTAGTAATTTCTGTATAAAGTTTCTATTAACTGAGCGAAGTTTACACGTTTTCTGAGGCAGATTTGATATATAGATAAAGCGTGCGGAACACAATTTTCTAAAACACCGAAGGTATTAACTGCTGTAACAGATGCGGATTCTGAAATGGTTCGGAATTAAAAATCAGAAATGTCTCAGTGCATTAGAGACACACATTCTGGGTTGTCTTAATGAAAACTTATTTTTTAAATAAATTAGACTTTATGGAAGTAAATGCGATGTATATTTAATACTCTTGATGTTTCTTACTTGGTTGCTTTGTCACTTTTGATAAAGCAGGTAAGCACTCTGTGAAACGTAAAGGAAAGACATTTCAACTAATTAAAATTATAAAGTATTGCGGAACAACAAAAATTGACCATTCCTGACTATTTTTTGGTTTATATAATTTTCCACGCGCAATATCCATTAAGGGAGTTCAGATATTTATTTCCTGTAATTGTTAAAAACATTGTTCATTTTTTACAGTTTTCTACACCTAATGTCTTTCCAAAGAGAACGAAAAAAATGATTTATTTTTTAAAATTAAAATTGTAAAATTAAGCTCAATCGTTAAAAGAGTGTCAAAGTTATAATGGCATACAGTAGGTGTCATTATTATTGCAATATTTATTATACTTTCAATAGTGTTTCGTTTCCTTGTAATCCAAAATTTCATAATATATATTTGATTAGACATTGTCTAATTTGTATGTCCCACTTTCCTTTGGCTCTCTTCTCTCGATGGTGATTGAAACATAGACAAGTTGTTGTTAATAGCTTTGTTTGCTAATCATATTCCAATTAAAGAAGATAGTTAGGACTCTAAGAAAAAATAGTAGAAGAAGTAGACCGAGTTTCACAACGGAATATTAAATAAACAGAATTTATCTTCAAATGAAAAGAACATCAAAAATTGGCGATACTCTTACGTAAGAGTGGATAAGAGAATGGAAAACTAAGTCAAAACAAAAAAAGTGTACAGCTGGGGAAGAAAATTATAACAGCTTTTAAAAGCTGCATCATAGCTTTTAATTAAGTTACCTCATAATAATATTTAATCTCAGCATTCTAGAACACTCAGAGTAGGTATCTCCATCTCTTATCGTTACAGGAGGTTAAATGCGTCGAGAATACCCCTAGAGTGTTCTAGAGCAGTGAATTGAAGATAGGTACTATTAGTAATCCGCTTTCATGAGTTGAAACGAGAAAAGAGAAAAAAATTTGAAGTTTGAATGAAAACCGAAATAATAAGAATAAAGAAGGTAAGTATGTAAGTCTACACAGATCTATGTACCTAATGTATAGTCGCAATCATAATTCATGACGCTTACAGAAAGCTTACAGAACATCGTACCCATCTCCTTCAAAACTATGAACGTCGAATGTATTCAAATCTTAGTACTTAAAAGTGAATCCGGGATGTTGTAAATTATTTTTTGCTTGGAAACCACTAATAAAATGCCCACGATGAGTTTATTTTTGTATAGGAACCACGCACATACGAGAACAGCGCCACCAATGGCCATATTGTGCAATAGTGTTATGAAAATACGAATTGTTTCAAATTATTAGTGTACATTTGAACTCGAATATTGTAATGTATTTCAATACCAGCAAGGTCATTTATTATGTACCTACTACAATCGTAAATTGTCTGTCATAAGAGTGATATTATTCCCAAGCAATGAATCTCAAGAAATATTTTCATATTACTAATTCACAAATCACCACGCCAGACGGCGCTTGTGCATGGCGCCTATACCTAAGTTATGTCATGAATTATGATTGCGACTGTACATACTTGAATGACAGTTTTAATGAAGTGACCTTTTAATTTGCATTGGTATTTATAACTTATAAATCAGAGAGCGGCCAGTTTTAGGTTTTTGATGAGAAGTAGGCAGATTGCCCTGAAAAAGATTCCATAAAAATAATTTTGATTCAATAGTTATGGTTTGGACGACCTTAGCTACAATCTAAGGTCCGCTTATGATAAACCTAATTCCAAAAGAGTTCGAAACTTGAAGGCAAATTATACTCATGAGCAGGCTTACGATTTCGGCCCACTTCGAACATATTGGATTGTAAATTCCCCGGTTTCGCACAACACGGCAGGTAGTGGGGGAGCCTTACATACTTCTTTGATTTATGTTAAACTATATTTAATTATTTACTGCGATCGCGTGGCCCATGGCAAATTTTAGTATGTTTTAAATGCGACGTGGGCCGAAATCGTAAGCTTCCTCATGAGTATGAATAGTGATTACCAGGGATCATATTTGGGGTCACTTCCTGCGGAGAAAATACGAAAACTTGCTATTCAGAGTGTACACAGGAACAATAGATCGAAGAGTGGGAGGATTGAGTCGAGTGAGCGGAGTGAGAATTTGTATAAAACTGCATTACGTAAGGTGTGCAAGGAACCGTCGGTGGCAATAGAAACATCACTCCCGAAATCTCTCTCTGAATAATATTTGTTAAATTAATATATAAATAATTGGAAAGTCGCAAGTCTGAACGCATATATTCACCGACTGATAACGAAAAATTATTTAAATGTAACCGTAAAATACGATCGCCCATTGCACTGCTGCCTTAGACAAGGTGGGGACGGCCGATTACAGTCAAGTTAGAAGTGCGTAGCCAGTAAGTGGTCTCAAATATGATCCTTGGTGATTACGATTACAGTATAATCATACTCCACAGAGTAGATACTATAATCAGATCAAATGAAATGAGTACGAGTAGTAACGTAATCAGTAATCATTAGTTAAGGTGAACCTGGGTAAATGATACCTTGGGGTAAATGGGCCATCGGCTTTTAAAAAGTCAGAAAAGTGGTTAAATTTATTCCACTGGCCAAAAATGTTGTTTTATAATGCTGGCAAGGCAACACTAAACAATTGATTTCAGATTGCTTCATTGACAATTGAAATTAGTAATGACTACTGTGTTAAAAGTGCTTTTCGCAAGGTATGTCCCAGTTAACATGGGACCTTTTTATACATACCGACATTTACAATTTTTAAAATACCACGCGATCATTTAAATTTATAATTTATAATTTATAATTATAATAATAATAATAATAATTAGTAGGCTATGAGTTTTGTATTAGATTGGCAACACTAACTGTTGACAGCTTAATTTGAGTTTGAATTGTCAAAGTGACGCTTCAAAATGTTTAATTAATCGCCGGGGGCGAACACTTTGAACATTTGCTATGGTTGTCACTAAAACTGCTTCATTTCCTTTAAATTAAAACAATTGGACATGAGAACCATATCATCGTCAAAATATTTACATAACCTCTAATCTACACAGCGAGTCGATTGGCATGGTGCACAACCGTATAGAAAAAATCCCGCCTACTTTAATTATAAATTTTAATGATCTCATGGTACTAGGGGGGTCCCAGTTACTTCAAAATCTTACGGTAACTGAGACCCCATGTCCACAAAAATAATTAGCTGCTCAAAGTCAATGGGAGTTGATTAACCATGTTTTATGGTTCACATTTTATGAGTACCTATTAAGTACTGTGTACACAGCAAGCGGATGAGTATGAATATCAAGTACAGAGAACAGTGAGAGCGCAAATTATACAAAGAACAATGCAGTATTAACAAATATATCGAAAAATACTGAGACAGGTCAATTTTCTATTTCAAAATCCACAATTTTGATTTTTAATTTTTCTTCCAGCAGTCATTTGTTTCGAAGCTATGGTATCATCATCAATTTTTCTTAAATGGTAACCAGTATTATTAACGGGCTTTACAGATACGAGGGGAGTCTTTTATGTTATCTACCTAGCCATGAAAACAACGAGTTAGAGAACAAACAAAATTTTATTTTTCAACGTAAGAACCATTAATACTAACACACTTATTCCAATGTTTTTCTAATAACGCTATGCTTTCGAAAAATATTATTTTGGTAATTCTGCAAAATAAGATTCCACGGCGTTTTCTAAATCAATCATTGGATTCAAAGCGACGCCCTCTCAAGTGTTTTTTGAGTTTTGGAAAGGGATAATTATCGCGCAGAAGCAGAGTTTTCTGAGCATGATTGTGGGGTCTTTTTTCGCGTATAGCCGCTTTCAAGTTCTTAATTGTGTCTTTGTAGACATTCCCCATTATTGTAGTCCCTTTTGGCATATATTGAATTAAAAGAATCCAATCCGCGTCCCAGAAAACTGTGGCCATCACTTTTCTCACAGAAAATTGCGTCTTTGCCTTCTTGGGTGGAGGAGAGCCCTTATGAACCCATTGCACGGACTCTTGTTTCGTGGGAGGGTCTTAGTGGTTTACCCAGGTCTCATCTCCAGTTACAATTCTATAGAAGAAGTCTTCATCTTGGGATAAAGCAGTCAAATTCTCCTCGCAAATTTTTGTTCAGCACTGAGCAGCTTGGGTGCCGACACTTTGCTCATTCGCAAATCTTCGTGTAGAATTTTAAAAACACTCGTTTCTGATATTCCTATTTCTCTAGCAATAACAGAAAGTTTTACTTGGCGGTCAATCAACACTGAAACTTCAACTTTGTTGATGATTTCTTCAATCGTGCTTTCAAGTTCTTTGGGTCATCATGAATGAATTCCCTGCCCCATTTTAACTGCTTGCACCAACATTTGACTTGGAAATAGGACGGGATGTTTTCTTCATACACAGCCACCATTCTCTCAAGAATATTCTTCTGGCCGCTGTCTTCTTTCGATAGAAATTTTATGACGCTTCTGTGTTAAGTTTCAAATCACTCATGTTCACTTCTTTCATTTGACTTAAAAGTGGCAATTGGTAAGCGATTGGAATCAAACTTCAAGATGACACTATAAATGTCAGATAAACTTTTTCATACTTAGGTAGATAACATGGAAAACTTCCCTCGTATAAACAGATTTGACCTATAAGAAACCCAAACAACTTCTTAACGTCGCGTCGCCTTTAACTGGTGAAAAATTAACAAAAACAACCAAATATAAACCCCAACGAAACAACCCTGACCTTCATTATTAGACATTAGAAGTGCCTGCCTTATTTCTGTTTGTACTCGATTACTTCTGTAAGTACTCGATTAAATCTGTAGGGGCTCGATTACATTTGTAGTCACCCATGCTTTTGAGTACATTTTTTGTAATTACTTGCTAACAGAAAAAAAAAACACATTAATCTATAAGAGGAAGTGATGAAAGGAGATTTAAGAGAAAAGGAAAGAAATAATTAAAAGATGAACGTCAAAATGTTAAAAAGAAGGCGATAAAAGCTCTAATTCTAACGAGCAAGTTAAAAAGTTCTTATCTGAATTAAATTTGCACTGAGAATTATTTATTCTGTAGAAAAATCTACTAGGAAAGTCTGATAAATAAGAGAATAATAAATTAAATAATATAAAAAGAATCGTTGATTTCATTTCGTGTTTGAATGAGAGCTTTTTAATGAAGTTTCGTATTGTGTGAATTATTATTTCGCAAATTCCACTTCGAACACGTATTGCCTTAAATTTCACGGCACGGGAAAACTAAATTTCCTAATTGGAATTTTAGTTCATATTTTCGTAATTGGCCAAATTTACGCATTAATATCGCTCCGAAAGCTAAGCAGCAAGCGGCGGCATATTAACGGCTGCCGGTACGTGATCGTACGGGAAAGTTTGCGCCGTAAATTACGAGTTAAATCGTTTTCGAAACCGATCGCAGGACTAACATCCTTCAGTGCATTTCGCCGCGGCCGAGATGCATTTATCCGAGCACGTTAATATTCGCGACTGAGTACACTTGGAGGCGGAGCGGAAATAAGAATCGTAAGTTACGGAATAAACGGATTGTGCGGCCTCGAATAAAACAGTCACTACTAATCCTTGCGATAGAGCGAGATTGACGTACGTGAAGAGGACTTCATCGTAGTGTGTTTCTCGGGACTAACATTTATCTGGGTAATTTGTCCTCTAGTCTCGAGCTCGCTTCGTTGTATCGCACTGTGTAATTCTCCGAGGCATTCAAGCACTTGTATCTTTTGCACGAGACCGTGTACATAATGTATCAAATTAATGAAATAGTTTAGCTCATAATCTTTATTAATTAGAAGCCATTTAGAAACAATGGCGTTTACTCCCTCCTTTATTGAAATATTTGTTTGGAACAACTACTCAAAAACAAGTAAATTATTAACTATGTATGTATTTATTGCATTCGGAATTAATGATAATTATGGATTAGTCTCCACAAATCATCGACCACGCAACAGACAAAATGCTTCATATGCAATCAGTAATGCAAATTAAATGGTAATCGACCTGTTCTGGATTTAACTTAAACAGCAAAGGATGAGACAGTTGATATATGAGTACCATGGCGTAAGTGATTCGATGAAAGCATTTCATCTACTGACTATAAATAATCCTTTAGGATATTGATTTTAAATTATGTATAAATCTTAATCAAGGAATAATCAGGATTAAAAACTTCATGAAAAGAATAGAAAAGACAAGGTTATAAGATTCGTTTTCAGTTCTATTTTATAAGACTTGATACTTTTTTGTCATTGTCAGTTTTTCATAGACATATAAAAGTAATGTAATTTTTTTTCACGTTCAGTTATACTAATGAAAAGTCTGTCAGATATTTATTTTAAAGAGAAGACATTGCGGAAAAAGTAATCATATCATATGATTACTTTTTCCGCCTCTTTAGAAAGCAACTATAAACTAAAATAAATAGAATACATTTGAAATTTCTATATTCCAGGAGATTTACTGCTCCATAACAAAAATATATTTTTCCTGTTGATAACCGGGAAAGCCGCACACCCCCCGCTTGTTTTCGCATGAAATCTGCGCATGCCGCAGGAGCGCATCCTCTCGCCCCGGTTTCCCGTATCCTTTCATAATCCCAGCCACTTCCGTTTCCATTTCCTCATCTCATCCGTTACCTGAGCTAATTCACCTCCGCGATCTAACATATTCTCTCATGAAGTTCTCCTTTCGTGTAATAAGAAACACGAGCTACTCCTTCGTTATGACAATGCCGATGCCTAAGATGTTTTAAATGGCAGAGAAGGTCCTACCAATTTGAAAACTCTTCAAGTTAACAAAAAAAGAACTAGTTCTTTCTGAAACTAACCAATAAAATTTATTTTATCATTTGACATTAAAATCTCCACATGTTAACCAATGCAAGCAACTAGTTCTTGGTCTATTGTTTTCCCACATCAAGCTCATACTTAAATACCTACAAGAATACATAACTCCCGTTTTCCTGCCTCGTTATTTATGTATACGTAAATAAAATACCTGAACATGAATCAGATACATAAAACTTACGACTTCATTGTCTTTCCATCGCCTAAATAAAACAGGACAAGGAAACTATTTTCGATGCAACGTAACAACTGTTCACCGATTAAATATTAATCAACTTTTTTTATTATACAAAAATACAATTGTCAGTAGAAACATGCAGGTTATTCTTTTCTTGTATTCCGGATGTACAACACGTTTTGCCGACGCAGGTTTATGATACACTTTAGTTTATTAATTTTCTCCACCCACGCACGTGTTTTTTATGTACCGTTCGCACCTCCAGGCTGATTAATTATTTCATGTGCACCGTGAAAAAAACAATTGAAGCTAGATGCCCCGGCAATATAAATAAGTAAGCGCAGAGGAAATAAAAGGCGTTTCAGTTAACAGTGAATACAAGAATTATGTGGAATAATAAATTTTAATCTGCATGCATTTTAAATTTTATATTAATTAATATGCACGTACGCCTTGGAAGGGGGAAACGCAGCGCAGGATCTGCAACAACGTCGCTGTTATATCCGTCTCTGTTTTACATCTAAAAAATCGCAGTGCATTTCACTCGCACTCGTTAAGAGCCGCATGCAAGCTTTACTTTTTCCTACCCTGTATGTACTGGATTAAAACCACATAAAAATAATTACACTTTGTGCATTGTACTTACTCCCGTATCCAATTGGATCTTTTTCAAGTTTATTCACTTGCTCAAAATTGCAATTATTTTTTAGGTCCATGTAAATACAATTTTTCATAGTTCTAATAATAAATGGATTTAGTTCATTATGATATGCCAATGTATTGATATGAATGTATGGTGCATTACAAGAAACAATAAAATAAATTATACAATGCATATAATTACTTATGAATAATTGCTTTCAGTGACAGAAACACGAATACTTTAGTTTCTGAGTACATAAATTTCAAGAAAATATTGCAGCCTAATTTGGTATGTTGACCAAAACGTTAACTTCTGCAATATGCATAAGTAGTCGGGGAAAAATTTATTACAAATGCGTTTACAATCGCAAAACGCCAGCATTATTTATTGTGCGGAATTAATTATGCACGCGCAATTAATAACTGTAACAATAAAATAAATTATCAAGGATAGCCTTGGTATTTACGCCGTGGTAATAGCTTGCGCTATTTTATTAGATATTATCGTCGTGTCGCTCCATTCTCCTTCTAGAGCAGCCTTGATGGGCTCCAGATTTGTGGCCGTTATCTGACGTGTTGGAATTATTCATGTTATCGATTCTGCCCATTTTTCAATTTACGCTGCGGCATTCATTTGAATACCCATGTGCTGTTACAATAATAACGTTTTTTTTTTCGAGATAGTGCGTGGCACCTGCAACAAAATCATTTTTGATAAGTATCACAACTTTTTTAAAAAATGTGCTTCTAAAACGCTGCCTAAAATGTTACGTGATTAATTTGTTAGATATTGAACCGTTGTAGCAGAATTTCATTAATTTCTAACAAATAAGAGAATACCTGCGGACATCGATTCCTGAAATCCCATGTATATTTAAACAGGACAAAGCTGCATTTCCAGGTCGCGTCGTGGTTCAATAGCCACAAATTTCCGGACGTTATCTGGTTTCAACTTTTGTTCTGTTTGTAAGGCTGGTGAAATTCCCGTTTAGAAAATTGAAACCGTCCGGTTGAACATGTTTACAAAAAAAATAAATAAAATTCATCAAAATTAAAAAGTTCATATTCGAAAATAGCAATGGTGATATTGTAACATACAAATTAATCAATAAATATTTACATTTTTTATCTATTGTGAGTATCAATATTTTGTATAAAGCAATGGTTCTAGAAAACAACATTTGCAATCCCCCATGCATTCAGATCCTCTTCTTATGTACTTGCACTATGACATTTACAGGTCCTTGCAGAGTACTAAGGGTGACTTTGATTAGAAATAATGACGCCCTCGACGTGTATCAAACACAAAATGCACCGCCTGCAGATTTCACATGTGCTCTTCGTCGCACTTTTAGTTGTACATTGTGGAATCATAATTCGTTTCTGCAAGCTATGTTCTCCTCTTAATCACGCCCAACGTCGTCTAATGTTTGTGATGTAGTGCTTTAAGCACAGTTGTGTTATATTATATTAAAGGTCGGCTTCACCGAGACCAGGAGATTCACGTAATTGTAAACTGCTCACCATGTATGCGTCGTTAGTAATGTTCACCAACCCAAAATTAAATTAATTATTTGAAACATAAAATCCTTTTTGTGTTTCAAAACCAAAAAAGTAGGTACAACCCCGAACTCGGAATCCCCTAGCCTACAGGAATGGAAAGCACTAAAAATAGTATTTTAAATGAATGAAGCAATTAGTAATTGAATCGATTGTGCCTATTTTAATTAGCACATAGGCGTTAATTATAGATTCGTATCAGCCGTAATTTATAATAGTCGGCGGTTTCTTTCGCTATCTTCACAAGTTCATGATTGATGCCCATTTAAAACGTTACTTAACTCAATGATTAATTCAAATGGAATCAGCTCCACATAATCACGAAGTATGACAGTCCGCCCGTCGTTCGTTCAAGTATAATAAAATTATAACTTCATACAAAAAGTTCCCCGAAAGCGTAATTAATTAAGCGGGCCGAAGTAATACTTAAAACTCGATTAAAGTGCGAAAAAATTAAAATCTTTGTCTTAATTTTCGGGCCACGAATTCAAACTTTTTGATTGATTCCTCACTCCGAAACCTCTGAAGGCGGTTTACGCTTTTAAGGAGTGCACGGAACTTTTCATGCGTAACCATTTAATGCCTTCAACGCCTCGGGAAGTTTCCGAAACACGGATTGATTTGATACTTCGTTTCATTAACTTTGAATAATTAATCCTCTTAAACGGAATTTTTGTATCCTCTCTGTTATTTTGCTTTTCAGTACAAATTATTTAAAGACGCTGAAAAATTCAAGCCATTGTATAATATCTTGAATTGACTTGTTTACATTTCCTTTAGAAAGATCCAATAACAATTCAAACATTTTTGTCTAGTGCAAAATGATTAAGAGAAATTTTACCATCGATTGACAAGTTTTCTTCATTTTCCCATTAATTTTCCCCTTATCCATTCCTTTTTTCACTCGCTACCGCAGGCAGGGAGATTACGTACTTTTGTAGACGCTGGTGGTTCCTTGTCCGACAGGTTCTCCAAGTCTTTCAAATTCCTTTGTTTTTTGGAAGTAAAGCTGGGAAAAGAATTTTTATTCTACGACGCAATTTCCTTAGGGAAAAGACCGCAGATTTTTCTTACGATTTCCTTGCCCTTCTGTTCAGATTCACGAACAGTATTTGTATAAAAAAAATAGATTGCATTGCAAAAAAAAAAAAAAGTTTGTTGTCAAAACATAAGAATATAATTTTGTATTTCGAATCGATAATAAAAATCTTCACTTAAGCTTAGTTGTGTTTTATAACAAAAACACTGGTCCTTCAAAAACCCCAACATAATGGTCCTTCGAGCCGGATATGAACAAGAAAAAATCGTCATAGAATTTTCGCAAAAATCTTAGCATCTTCAAGCATTGACGTTTGCAGTAAGCATAATACTGCAAATACAAGTTCGTCGCTGAAGTCTTCGCAAAAATCGTTCTACTTCAAGTACAAGTTCGTCGTTGAAGTCGTTGTCCCTTTCTTCAAATCATAAAGCCAGATCAGATTGCTGGAAGATATTGAAGTCAAGGTAATCGCCAATCAAAAAAGTAGGCCTTCATCTTATTTGTTAGTTTTTTTTTTCGCTAGATTTGCACCAGATAACGTGTTCAGATCAATATGCCAGGTGTAAATGAACTGAACGCTTTAATTTCAAAAAGAACAACACTTAAAATTCAATTTTCGCGGTATAGAAACCAACTAAATTTTGAAAATGAATCTCGCTCTTATTTTAAACTAATGATTTCTAAAATGGAACCGATTTTAGATGACTTATTTCTGATTGATACTGCCATCGCAGAAATAGATGAAACACAAGCCGATGTAGACTATGAAAATTCAGCATTAAGTATAATTTCGACTATGCATGAGCGTTTAGAAATTGCTGACGTTAAGTCAACCATGTTTACTCCTAATCTAAGCAACATAAAACTGCCCCGAATTTCTTTGCCTACTTTTGACGGCACATACGAAAATTGGACAACATTTCGGGACACATTTATGTCACTTATTCACAATAACGAATCTTTGACACCTGTCGAAAAGTTTTATTATCTAAAAGCATCATTAATTGCTGAAGCAGCCAAATTAATTGAATCGCTTGAAGTTTCTGATATAAATTATGATGTTGCATGGACAACTATAGTCGATCGTTTTGATAATGATAAGCAGATAATAAAAAATCATACAAATGCCTTGCTTAAACTTCCTTTTGTAAATAAGTATAATATTAGAGAAACATTGGACACCGTCATGAAAAATATTCGGGCATTAGAAGCATGTAACCAACCGGTCCACTCATGGGGAACCCTGTTAATTGCTATTATTCTTGCAAAATTTGATTTCAAATTAAATGAAGAATGGGAGACGTACGCTGCAGATTTTCGCATGCCTTCCTTCGAAGATTTAAAAAATTTTATGGACAGAAAATCAAAAATCATTGAAGCAATTAACGGAGTGCCTCATGAAAAACAAAATCGTGCAAGAAAAGAGATTAAAAAATCGTTTGTAGCGTCAAAGAAAGTTGTAAAATGTCTGATTTGTTCGCTGAATCACGAAATTTATTCTTGTCCCAAATTTTTATCATTTACTCCTGAACAACGTTTTGAAGCTGCGAAAACTAAAAGGCTGTGTATTAATTGCCTAAAAGAAGGTCACAAAGCAATCGATTGTAAATCATCAAATTGTCGTTCTTGTGATTCAAAACATAATTCATTACTTCATTTCGTCACAAAAACTTGCAATTCTCAAATATCTGCGAACAAAGCAGAGACTTCTATTTCCAGTATCGAAAGAAAGCCAGTAGGTAATGGTGAGACGGGTGCATCTACCGGTTTACAAGCAACGTCAGGATCGCAAATTATTTTGTCAACTGCCATAGTTCATATCAATGACAAGCACGGCCAACCACACAGTTGTCGTGCCTTATTAGATTCCGGGTCAGAGTCGAATTTTATAACTGAGAATTTGGCACAGAAACTTCAATTAGGTGAAACTAAAGTTCAAATTCCGGTAATAGGAATTAATGGTATCGAAAAAATTATAAACAAAACGGTATTTGCCGAAGTATCATCGCATACATGTAACTTCAAATTTGAAGCCGAATTTTTAGTTATAAAAAATATCGGTAGTAGGCTGCCGACACAATCGATCACAAAACGTTCCTTCAAAATACCTCCGCATTTGCAATTAGCAGATCCACAATTTAATTTATCTAATCCTATAGATTTGCTATTGGGAGCTGAGATTTTCTATGAGTTGTTAGAACCTGAAAATTTGAAAAGAATAAATCATCCAATGTTGCAAAACACTAAATTAGGTTGGATAGTTTCAGGAAAATTGCAGACAAAAGTTAAAACTAAGTCATTAGTATGCAATTTCGTAGAATTAAATGCTCAACTGCAAAAATTTTGGGAGGTGGAAGAGGTAACTGATGTTAAACATAATTTTACGAATGATGAATTATATTGTGAAAATCATTTCAAAAATACATATTCGCGTAATTCAAGTGGAAGATTTGTCGTAGAACTTCCTTTGAAGCAACCATCTAGTATTTTAGGCAATTCTAAAACGGTAGCATCAAATAGATTAGCATCTATGGAACGAAAATTTCGTAAAAATTCAAAATTGGGAAACGAATATGCCGAATTTATGACTGAATACTTGAAATTGGGTCACATGAAACAGGTACATGAAATAGATGACGCAAAACAAGCGCAATTTTATTTACCTCATCACGCGGTATGCAAAGAAGATAGTTTAACGACAAAACTGCGCGTCGTGTTCGATGCTTCGGCAAAATCCACCACAGGGTTTTCATTAAATGACATTTTGTATGTAGGACCCACCATCCAACAAGATTTATTTTCCTTAATAACTAGATTTCGTACGCATAAATACGCGTTAACTGCAGATATCGCTAAAATGTATCGTCAAGTTTTAGTAAAACCCGAGCAAACTACGCTTCAGAAAATTCTTTGGCGTTTTAACACTTCAGACACTATAAAAGCATGGGCACTACTGACACTCACATATGGTACAGCAACAGCATCTTTCTTAGCCATAAGATGTCTTCATGAATTAGCGGCTATAGAAAAACATAATTTTCCAATAGGGTCTGGGACAATTATTCGTGACTTTTACGTTGACGATTTGATAACAGGCGCGAATTCAGTTGAGGATGCGATTCAATTGCGAAATGAGGTCAGTACGATATTATCAAAGGGTTGTTTTGAGCTTCGTAAATGGGCATCAAATGATTCTAGAATTTTAGACGGCATCGAAAATGAGGAAATGCCAAACACTTTGATTAAATTTGATAACAATTCAACAATAAAAACATTAGGCATTGGATGGAATCCTGTACCTGCTGTATTTACTTATTCGCGAGTAGATATTGCAGAAGATGAGAATTTCACTAAAAGAAAAATGTTGTCTGAAATAGCCAAACTATTTGATCCGCTAGGTTTGATATCGCCTATTACAATACGGGGAAAAATCATAATTCAACAGCTTTGGCAATTAAAAGTAGGATGGGACGAGGTGATTGAATCCAGCATTCGTACTAGTTGGAATGATTTTCTCCATAGCATAAGGGGATTAAATGAATTGAAAATAAAAAGACATGCTTTGTGCGAGAGTCAATCTAATCGAATAGAATTGCATGGTTTTTGTGACGCTAGTAATACTGCGTACGGGGCATGTATATACTTAAGATCGGTTGGGTCTGATGATCAAATCACTTGCAATTTATTATGCTCCAAAGCACGCGTCGCACCATTAAAACAATTAACCATTCCGAGATTGGAACTTTGTGGTGCGCTTCTTTTGGCAAAATTAGTAAATGCTGTGACTGCTACTATTAATTTAAATTTTGAATCCATTTATTTGTGGACTGATAGTATGATAGTCCTTGCTTGGCTAAAATCCGAATCTAAATTATTTCAAACCTTTGTTGCAAACAGGATTTCACAAATTCAATCAATCACTACGTCATCGCATTGGTATCACGTTAAAACAAATGATAATCCTGCCGATATTCTATCGCGAGGAGCCAGCATAAAATCACTAATTAATAATAACTTGTGGTGGCATGGACCACATTGGCTAATTTCAGATAGGTCAGAGTGGGTAAACTCAGAAAGTCTTTTACCACTAGCACTGCCAGAACAAAAACGTTGTGTTAATATTTCGACTAAAGTACAAAAATCATTCATCTTTGAACGATTTTCAAGTTTTAATCTCATGATCAGAGTAATATCATATTGCAAGCGATTTATTAACAATTGCAAAAATAAAGAACTTAAAATGTCAAACAAATATCTATCTGTAGAAGAAATAAACGACACTCGTATTCTTTTGATAAAATTAGTGCAGGCGGAATGTTTTTCTGCTGAGTTGGAAACATTATCTAAAAATAATGAAGTAGGAAAATCGAGCAAGACATGCAGACTATCACCATTCATGAGTCACGGTCTTATTAGAGTTGGTGGACGTTTAAAACATTCAAATTTGAAATATTCTATAAAATTTCCTATTCTTTTGCCATCTGATCATGCATTTACAAGTTTATTAATATCTCATGTGCATTTAACACATTTTCATGCGGGTCCGTTAGCAACACTGGCCATACTTAGAGAAAGTTATTGGGTTTTAAATGCACGCACAAAAATTAAAGCTATTTTACATAAATGCTTTACCTGCTTTAGAGCAAAACCAAAAACAATTGAATATAAAATGGGTGATTTGCCCAGCGACCGGGTTACGCAGGCCCGTCCATTTTCAAAAACTGCAATTGACTATGGTGGTCCGATTTTTATAAAGCAAGGCAATTATAAAAGTAAACGTCTAGTCAAAGCATACATTGCATTATTTGTTTGTTTATCTAGTAGAGCAGTTCATATAGAACTTGTCACGGATTTGACGACTAATTCATTTTTGGCTGCACTAAAGCGATTAATGGCGCGGAGAGGTAAAATTCATCAGATATTTTCAGATAACGCAACAAATTTCAAAGGCGCTGCTCATGAATTACATGAACTATATAATTATTTTCATAATGAAACTATTAGTGAACTTATCGAAGCAACAGCCAATCAAAATATTAAATGGCACTTCATACCACCCAACTCCCCACATTTCGGAGGGCTTTGGGAGGCAGGAATAAAAGCGGTAAAGTTTCATTTGAAGCGAGTAGTTAAAAATGCCTCTTTGACATATGAGGAACTTTACACGTTGTTGGTGCAAATCGAAGCGATCCTAAATTCCCGTCCTCTCACACCTATATCTGAGGATCCCTCAGATTTCTCAGCATTAACACCTGCCCACCTTTTGATTGGTGATACATTGATGTCAAACGCAGAACCAAATATTTGTGACCTGCAGCAATCAAGATTATCGCGTTGGCAATATTTGGAACAAATACGTCAGCACTTCTGGCAGAGGTGGTCCAAAGAGTACGTGGCCAATTTGCAAGAAAGAACTAAATGGCAAAGAAACTTTGGCAAAGGTGTTGCACTAGGACAGTTGGTCATCCTGCGAGAAGATAATCTGCCTCCGCTTCAGTGGGCTGTAGGACGAATCGTCAAACTGCATCCAGGGGAAGACAAAGTAGTGCGGGTAGTGCCAGTTAGAACGTCGAGAGGCGACTACAAACGCGCTACCAAGAGAATATGTGTTTTACCGATAGATGAGCAAGATTAGTTATAAGTGGTTGAAAGATATACTTTCAACGGCGGGCGGTATGTTCAGATTCACGAACAGTATTTGTATAAAAAAAAATAGATTGCATTGCAAAAAAAAAATGTTTGTTGTCAAAACATAAGAATATAATTTTGTATTTCGAATCGATAATAAAAATCTTCACTTAAGCTTAGTTGTGTTTTATAACAAAAACACTGGTCCTTCAAAAACCCCAACACCTTCTTTATTTTTGTTTTGCATAAAATGAGTAAGATGAATTTCACTGTCCTATTCATCATTCTCCAGTTGATTTTCTGGATGGCTCTTCACCTCTTGGTTGACTTCTCTTGGATTAGCTTCGGAGGTAAGCAGAAAGGAAGAAGGAAGATCATTTGGATTTGGATCGAGGCCTATTTACTTGATTTCGATAAGCGAAACTCCTGTGAGTGGATTATGGTGTGAAGCTCAGTTTGTTGAAGCTCGTCCTTGTCTTGTCGAATGAATAACTGTTATATTGATCTATTTAATGTAATTGTTCTGGTGTGTTATTTTTAAACAATACCATATGGTATACCTTTCTTGAACGGCTTCTGTAAGTTGTATGTTTGTGACTTCAAAGTACGAAATGTAATTTAATATTGCGGGTAGGAATTATATACGTATACGTCAAGATGAATCGAATAAACCGTTGTTTGACGTAAACTACGAGTACTAGAATCACGAAACATTTATCACGGACATCCCGTGTGTTCAACTCGGACCTCGTTTGTTTTCTACAAATTGCCTCGCTTTGTGAGTATTCCTGCTTCCGCACGCCCGCAGCATTCCGCCTTTGTCACTTATTCTCTTTGCCGTCATCGTCTTCTCATGCTTTTCCGTTCGGTCTGTTTACTTGGTGCTATTACGTGTTTAGAAAAACAACGGGTTTCGAGCTTCCATCATAAATGGCCGGGCAGCACATTACATACTGCAGTTTATTGTTCTATAATGAAAACCAAATTCTTTTTTTTAGTTAAATGTCAGAAATTTTTAATCATTGTAGATCATGTAAAAGTCAAATTGTGTTTTGTAATTAACTGTAATCTTGTTAACTTTGAACTGGTCGTTATTTCCTACGTGTGCACACACGTTAATTAACGCGGACCTGTTACATGTTCATTAAAATATGGAAGATATGATTTCATTAGCTGCAAATTACTGTAATCTAAGTTGTATGCGGAGTTGACTTTACGCCGGCACTGGAATTTTAAAGTGGCATACGACCCGACATAATTTCATTCAACACTTGTTTGCACAAAGAACGCTTAAATAATGAACCATTATTTAGCATTACTCCTCTCGCAAGTAGGAAATTTATAAGGATCGCTCATTTTTACGAAAATTATTCAAAGGCGGATTTATATCAACAGCGCATCACATAAGTTAGCATTTCCCTTATTGTTACAATCGTAAATCCGTATGTTACTACCGCAAAGCGCATTCATATAAAACTATTAACGTCAAGGATACGGGGAACGGTATATCATGTGGATTACAAATCATCGAGTGTATCATGACTTCGGGAGAAAATAGTTTTGCGCCGTCGATAAAACCTTCGGCAGCTTCATTTACATAATATGTTATTAAGCTATTAAACATTCCGTCTCATGTACCTCTTGGCTTATGACTAATTTAAGTCGTCTCGACAGTAGCAGCAGGTTTTAGTTTTTATTCCTTGTAATGTTTCCTAATATAAACACGAGGGCACAGAGGAATCCACTTTACTTATTTAAATAACGTGAACTTATTCCAACCGGCTACGGTCATATTTTGTTGTTATCAAAAGGCTCCTAGGAAATATCACACACACTGTATTAAGATGTCAGCTTAATTTTTCATCGCATATATTTCATTAGCTTATGTAGGACAGTTCATTAGTTATCTGTTAAATGTTTACATATGGATGTACTTTTTCAAACCTTCAGGGTAATAAACTATAGTTAAAGCCATAAAACTTTTGTCTCATATTTCTTTCGTTAGACAGTAGCTTCATATTAGAATTCTCTATGCATGTTACCCTCTTTTGCTTACTACTTGTACTGTCTCCTTTCATTAGAATTAGTATTCTTGGTCATTAATAAGAGCACTCCAGTTTTCCTGGTGTGTCTTCCTTTTCCCCATCCTTTTATTGCCACCACTGTGTTATATGTATGTTAGCTTTCCGTTGGGTTAAGTTTCCTTTGATTATACTTCGCTCTTGAATTTGTTTTTAGCTTACATTGAACTTAATCCAACATTCTGCTATCCATGCAATACTTGCCATAAACTTTGATACTCTACAAGTGTCAGTTTCCTTCTTCTGGTGATTTTTCTTTTTGCCTTAGGACCTAAGACAAGTCCGTGCGGAAACCCATATTGCAGGTAATTCCGGGTGAGATTTTCCGGAATTATTTTTTACTTAAGTTTAATAGGTGGTGCAGCTGATGGACTAATTCCTTTCGCACCAAGGGTAAGAATTGGTGGGCGTGTAAAATTTCGGAAAAATAAAACGAAAAAGTGCGCCACCTATCAAATTTAGATAACAAAAAAAATTCGCTGACCATCTCTCCCGTACGGCCATCTCCCCCGGAATTACCCTACCTGTTAGGTTGAGTTTCTTTCCATTATTTTTTGTTCTTGTGTTTGTTTTTGGCTTTCTTTCAACTTACTCGTAGCATATTCGTCTCATATCGCGTAGGGCTCGTTTATCACGTGGGATCTTGGAGGGTGATGTCTCTGGTAGCGGAGTAACGGATGCCGAACACGGAGCTGAACTACCTCAGAACGTTTTAATTTCCCCGTGTTTCTTCTCTTCTCTCTTCAACGACTGTCTTTGACGATGTTGGTAAAATGTGGAGTGCTTGGGAACTCTTCAGGACGTTTAGAATACCTGGTGTGTTCCTCTTTTACAATAGCTGGTTTCAATGATGCCGATGAATGTGTAGAGTGTGAGTGATCTCTTGATAGTGGCTGCACAAGAGGTATGTGTGGTGATGGATGTTTCTGACAATGGCTGCACAGAAGGCTTGTGGGTGCTTCTGGCAATGGCTACACAGAAGGCTTGTGTGTGCTTCCGACATTGACTGTACAGAAGGGTTTCGATCGCTCCTGACAATGGCGATACGGGAGGCTTGTGAGTGTTTCCGACAATGGCTGCACAGAACTCACTGAAGCTGGAGCGGTCAGCGCTCTCGCTTTTATAGGGATTTTTCGTAGCGGGGATCAGAGCTGTATCTCATTCGTCAGGGGGCAGTCTTTCTGTGTTTTCTTTGGGGGTTCTCTTAGCGACCAAATTTTACGATTCGATCCTAATTGCAGGCCAATCATGAACGAATGCAGTTTCACTTTGATTCGTCAAGGAGCGGCCTAAATTTTGTGACGATCGTCATCGTTGCTTTGTTACGCAGATGTTAAGGTGACTCTTCGCCCATATCTGACATTGTCTGACGTCTGTCATTTTGACCTTTATCAGTTATCTTTCTGTGGTCGGTAAGCGACGTCCGGGCCCCCAAATACAACTTTAGGTTTGCTTTTTCTGGCATCCTTTCCTTTTGCTATAGCTTGGGTATGACATAATTTGTTTAAAAAAATTGTTATTTAAAAAAATTGTTTGGTTTCTCTCATTAAGGAGTGAGCTTTCACGTATCGCTTCTGTTAAGGAAGCTGTTAGTTGCCGGCAAGTATTGTTAAAAGATCATCGTTCTTAAAGATACCTGGAACTAGGAACTTGAAGCTGATGATGAGGAAAAAAAAATTAATAACGCTCTTAAGGAGCATCCCGTCAGTTGAATCACGAATTGATACGAAAACAAGTCGCATTTACAAAACAGAGTTCGATAATTACACAGTCGACGATGTAATTATCCATCTGTTGCCTCATCTAGTTTTCATGTCGGATTGTTTCTCTACAACACAGCGTGATATGCAACGATTATTCCGCACCCGCCCACTTGATAGTAATTATTCCTCCTCTTTCGTCATAAATCATGTGAGAAGAATCGTCTCTCCCTTTTCGAGCAAAAACCGCGTAATCACAGTGACGTGACGTTCTTTGATTCCACTGAATGCGATGTTGTTCTGCATTTGCCTATATTTTCAGAGCGTTTTAACAATAACTGGCTGCACATTATCTCTTTGTCAATTTCATGTGCGGTTTTATTTACGCTTTGTTAACATGAATGTGTGTATGGTTTTTGAAATAATGAACAAACACAGGAAAAAAAAAATATAAGTTGCATAAGTTACAGTTTGAAAAGTCAATGTTTATGTTGAAATGCAATACAATAAAACATAATTCGGAATTTGCATATTATTCTTTCGGATAATTTATACTCAATTTAAATGCTTGTGTGCTTAATGGTATTTATTTTATCATCGATGTTACGCCGTTACGCTTTACGCTAATGCATTTCAGCGACTTCAGTATGTGCATAAGAAACGGAAACAAATGCACGCATCAAAAATGCTTCAGCATCAGGAATAAATTTTAATGAGATGTGGAGCACCTGCTTATTAAATTTACTGCGAAAGATGGCGGTAAGTATTCGCGGTAATCGCAGGAAATTTTCAGGATTATTATTACAGACGCGGGTTGATTTACATTTACCTCAAATGAATCTATTTTTGCAATTATTGAATCTAATTTTACAGTGAATTATGTTCAGAGATAAATTATCATTTCTTTACTGTTTCCTCTAGGATACTGTATTACATTTGATAAATGTACTCGTATGTGACTATGTGAGTGTGGTTCTTAATGCTTTATTTATTCAAACGTTACATAAAATTATCGAATCAGTACTGTACAGTTTAATTCCCTAGTAACATTGGCCCGTATTCTCATTATATGATTAAATTTCGCGATTAAAATAAATAAGAAACGAGCTTTATGTCAAGTTAATATGTAAGAGAGTAATGCAGAGCGTTGCCATAGGAAATAAACACGTTATTAATTTAATCATGTGATGAGAATACGGGCCAATGACATTAAACTGTACAGTAAATTAATTTGTTAGTATGATTTAAAGTACTCGTCTGTGTGTACTTTAACATAATAAAGTATTTAAATGCTTTGACTGTACAATATGGGTATACATAAAACGTGGAAAATAACTTTTATTTTTTGGGGGGAAAACGTATGTTGCATCGAGCCGTTAAATTGTTTGCGCTTTCGTATAAAAATCCCACCGCAGGAACAAAACATTCCGGGGAATTAAATAATTGACCGGCAGACACGAGATAAACAACGCGCGGCATAAATAATTCAGCAAGAAAATATACGCGAGGAACAAACGTTGTTCAACAACGGGCCGTGAATTGTGCGATGACCGCGTAATAAAATGTTTGATTCGCCGGGTGTCGCCTTCTTACGCCCAATTTTTTTATTTGTTTACATAAATCTGATGTCGGTCGCGATATATCTTTAACGGGAGTCTCTAATTACGGTAATAATTTTCCCCGCAGGTGGTATTTAACACGGATTAACTCGACTATGAAAACAGTATGTTATCATTCGTTACTCTTTCTGTTTAATTCTTTCGGGGATTTTCACTAGAAAATGAGGTATTATTTCCTTTAACAAATGCACGTAATCGAAAAGCTTTAACTAGTAATTCATAAATTAGGAAATAAAGACGACGCAAAGCTACGTTACGTCTGGTATACCTCAAGGATCACATTTAGGTAACACAGTCTTTCTTATTTCATTAACAACTTGTCTTTTCTTTCAAACTGCAACAAGATAAACGCCTTCAAAATTACTTCGTCGATTAGTTCAACAAAATTTGATATTTGATGTCCAGAGAAATGGACACTGAAAATGATTGAGTACAAAGTGCATGCGAAACTCTTTCCTACGCCCTAATTTTATGCAATTTAGATTAAAATAAGAACGTATAACTTTCTTTTATAAGTACTTTTTGAGACGTACCTACTTGTTTCTTCAAGCAAGTATATTTTTTTCTTCAGGATTGTTTTAGATACATAGTTGAAATAAAAGTACACGAAGTATTTTCGATATGCGAAATTCTTCAAGTGTTAATAACGTGATTGGATCCAAGCTTACGATATTTTTAGGTGAACAAGAGGAATTCCTCTTCAAAGCATCGTCTTTTGTTTCCGGACGCGCACAAATATTTTCCTCTACTCCTTCACTGAAGTAGCCGCTACGTACGCTTTTATAGGTCAGTGCTTCAATGTAAGAATTTTTCAATGCAGAATGTATTATGTACCGCTTGCTTTTATGTTTTTTTTCTTTTTTGGAAAACAGGCGCAGACGTTTATTAAAGAATAACAGAAAACTCCTTTGAAGTAATTTATTAAATGATACATAAAGTCAGTATCGAAGCGTTTCATGCTTTTCTTAAATTAGGATATATGGTTAAGTAGTTAATCATTAATTCATTTAGGGCCGATTTTACAATCGTCGCATAAGCATTACTCTTAGAATAACGTGACGTACGTGTGACGTGGATATGGTGGAACATTAAAGGATATTCGGCGAACAGTTATTCCGTCCTTATTCCACCATTGTAAATCTGGGCCTTATTCATTCCAGTAGTTATACCATTTTGCTATGGCATTTTTAGTTGTTTAAATTTTTACAGCTTTTACATTTTGGAACTAAATTATTATGCAGCGAAAGGTTTATTATTATGAAAACTCCGATTTATTTGATGCCACCGATTATTACCAACATCATTGGCGTGGCCCTACGACGGGGGGCTCGAGTTATTTTCCATTTTCGAACGGGTTGCTTCGCGTGGAGTTCGCGTGCCCGATCCCCTCCGAACCCATTCGAACGGAAGCGTGTCTTTGCCGGTGCACAGCTCACGTTGGATGCAGGATTTGAACTTGTTTACAATGTTTACATAGAGCTCATATGCGACTTGGTTTTACATGAGTATTCATTCATGCCTTGAACATTTTTTTCTTCATTTAGTTACTTATTTATCTTAAAATTGTGTCCTCTCATTTTTTTGTGTAGACGTTATCCTGTTGTAAAGTAAACCGTGAACTTTATTTAAGTGTGCATAAGGCATTGCAGTTGTTATGATTGGGGGATGAAAAATGTAACCGTAACCGTTCCATGGTTCGTGCATTTAAGCGGAAGAGAACAGGTCCAAGCAACCGAATCGCGTTACTTTACCATCCCTGGTTGTTATAAGGAACAATAAGATCCTTCTAACAGGATGGTAAAATTTATAATCAAATTCCAAGTGCGCATCATTTAAAACAAAAATGTTAAAGCTTCCAGAATCAATCATGTAGTTGTTCTTCACTTTTCATGTTAATGCAGTTTGTTACTTTTTAGGTTGCAGAGAGAATGAAAAATATTTGAATTTACCGCCATACAAAACTTGGGCAAATGTTGGGCAACATGTTCTAGCATTGATTTTTTTTTATTAGTGGTAGGTACCTCGATTCATAATAATTATTCAAAAGGCTCACCGCCCACCATACTTCTAAAAGAAATTGTTTTTATACATAGATATAAAAGCACAGCAATTGAAGGGGTGACATACCAAAGGGCCTAAGTGCCAATTTCTTGATTTTGAGATAGTTAAGAAAAACATTAGAGATTCTAGAAGAATAAACATCTATCTGGGACCCAATTCTTGAAATCACTCGACAAATGTCGTATGCGACACGACGTCAAAATGACGTAGACTCTCATACAAAACTATACAAATCGTTCGACATGTCGCATACGACATGATGTCGAATGATTTCAATAATTGGGCCCCTGGTACGTACATATGATGACACCTACTAGCAGAATGTTGTACTAGTGACAATAAGACACTGTTTACTTCCTAATGCATGAATATATGAGCGATAGCACAAAATCCCTGAATTTATTAAAACTGGCACTTAGACTCTTTGGCACGCCACCCCTTCCATTAGTAAAAATACAAATTAGGTAAACTACAAGTCACATAATAAAATAAATGTGTAAATATTGACAACGAAATACCTCCGTTCACTTTTTCATTGGTAAAATATATTAAATCTATGCTGGCAAATTCATACCAATCATTCATTTTGTATTATTTAATGTGCATAAATAAGCGATATTATAACTTAATTATGTACTTAACGATTAACACATCACATTAATTAATTAATATCTTTTGGGCGCTATGAGGGCTGCTCGTCTCCAGGTGGGTTAATCGCTCTCTATTCGCGAAGCGCTTTCACTTAAGTGGTCAGACGATAAGCTTTGACTTTGAGTTGAACGGAACTCCTTTTAATATTGTCACGATGTATTTATCAGGGAAAATAAGTAAAATTAAAATTCGTTTCGTCAATTGTGTGCATTTCAAAATTATGCAGGATCAGCACCCATTAACAATTAGTAGGTCAGCCGCGTTACACATGCGCGCATTCCACTAATGCAAGCTCTGCGGAATGTAAGCGAATATGTTTACATGTGCCAATTAAGATTGAGGCAATTAGAACGTTTGTAAGAAACAAATTTGGCAAGAGTTAATTGATGCTGACACCTTTAGAACTTTGTACCTTGGACCGAACCCCAGTTACCAGGACAAGAAAACCGATTGTGACGTAGATTTAGAAATGTATAAAAGATAAGAGACCAACCCGCAGGTATATAGTCAAGAAGCAGTATAAGAGTAGTAATTCAGTAGTCATGAAGTAATTAAGTAGTAATTAAAAGTGCTAGTGAAGTCAAGTGCGCGCAAAAGACAAAGCCAAGCGAGTGACTCTACGAGCCAGGGCTGGCCTCTAGGGCCAGACCCTCCCCTATGTTAAGTAATTAAAGTTAAAATATTTACACTTAAAATAATTAAGTTTAGAATTATTAAGTTTAAAATTTAAAGAGAAGATAGATTAATTAGAGTTAAAAAGATTTAAAATAATTAAAGTTAGTTTAAATAAAAATTAATTAAAAGACATTCCCGTATTCTTTTTTTATTTTTAACGCGACAATATTTAAAATTCTTGCTCAGGATGGGTAGAGGGAGGACACTGACATATCTTCGCCGGGCGCAAGATGTGATGCGTTCGTGTTACAGTTGAAAAATTAATTTAAGTTATTTATAATATTTTGTCAGTCGCCCTGTATTTAAGCGGGAAGTAAGAGTTCAGAGTGCCTAGGTGCGCCTCGTCACATTTCTCAATATTACACCACCAAACCATACGCTGTTATTTAGTCCTACAGCATATGGCTATTTCACTCTTTCGCCCGGCTAAAAATGATTTCATCTCGTAACGACCTCCGTCTCAGCGTATTGTTGGGGAGAACGTGGCCTCCGCGTCGCTTTAGGCCTCTTAGCGTACGTATCTTTGTTTATTTGTGACTACGATCTTTGTGCTCCCTTTCACGTGTACCTGTGAAGGAAGTCGGAAATGGAATTTACTCCGTGATTTGTTCAAGCGTACGCTGAGTGAAATTTCAAGCTCGCTATATAGCTTCTCGAAGGCCTGTCTTTGGGACAAAGAACAGGTATGTTCTACCGGCTATTTTGTGTACTTGCTGGTTCGTATCGTAACGCGTATCTTTCTTCTATTAGGTTTCCAGTGGTAGTTTTATCCATCAGAGGAAACCTTTGTCAAACCTTTTTGGGTGGAAGTAAAGGCTGAAATCGGAGTTTGAAACTAGTTGAAGCCCCGGCAACACGGCCCACCCTCCGCCCGCGAAAGTGGACCCGACCCGTTGACGCGACGTCACTTGGTGACGTAACATCTGCGCCGAAGTACGTCATTGACTGCATTTGCCTCCGTTGAAGGGCGTTCCCTCACTGTTGACAGCTGCCTGTCATTACGCCGGATTCTGGTTACAAGGTCGGAATTACTCTAATTACTTTTAATTATCCAATTTGTTGACTCACTTTAACGCGGCGTTGTTATTATTTTTATTTCTTTGTTAATCAAGTGCTTTTCGTTATTTACTTTAAGGCTTAGTTGTGAACGAAGAGCAGATCTGCTTATTGGATAAAATCTAACTTGTTAGTTTACTTAATTACATTACGTGTTCGATTCATTGGACCTCTTCTGGGTCGTACTCAATATTTGTAATTTAACCATTTTGTCAGTTGTTTCGGTCGTTTCCGCTCCTTCCTCGCTAATTCGTTGTCTAGCGGTCCTCGGGGTTGAATGTTATGTTTGTTCCGGTCGGTGATGGATAATTTCGCGCTGAGTAGATGTGTCGCATTTGGTTCAAGTGTGGTAACGCATTTCATTCTGGGCAGACCGGCGCGGCGCATTGAAAAATTTTCACACATGGGCAAGGGCGCGGTGTCCGACATTTTTGTTTATTTGTATTGGTTGGTGTGTCCGTCGTGCGTGTGCTCCCTTGGGTCTCTCTGCGGTTTTTGGTATTTCCGCGCCCTATTTGGGGTTTTGTGAGTAGCACCCAAGAAAACACGGATTGGTAGAGGTTTCAGTCCTCTATTTTCACTGGTATTTTTGGATTTCTTCGCGCGAGCCGCGTGGCATTCTTCTGATGCAGAACGAACTTATTACGGATCTATTTAGTTCTTGTTGTCTACACGGGTTATTACGGGTCGCTTTGACCCCCATTAAAGTTGTTTAGCATGGCGTTTTTTTTTTGTTGTTGTTTTTGATACTTTGCGAACTCTTTTGTCTCTCTTTGCTGTTCCCTTCTGAGACGGATTATATTTCCGGAACGGAATCGACTGGTGAGCGGGGATTTCTCTCCTGTTGGGGGAATCCTTCGATTGCAATTTGTTGCGATCTTCAACAGATGGCGCCCCTTTTTGATCTACAGTAAGGCACTCGATCTCTGTCTGTGGACACAGGTACTGCCATCATATGTTTTTGACACTGACAGTGGCTATTTGACCTTGAAGAAATTAGTTGTCAAAAATGACAAACTGGAATACTTTATGTAAATCAAGGCGCAAATTACTTTAAATTTTCATTTTATTGACACAAAGTGTGAGTTTACAGTAAATTTAAGCGTGTATAGGAAAATATGACATGATAAATAAATAAATAAATTAGAAAACTGTAAGTACTAACCAAAAGAACATACCTGAGATATTCCAAACTAAAAGTTAACTTATTAATGTGCTAGGCTTTTTTACTAATGTTTATTAGCTTTACTAGCGACAAATTATTATTATTATTATTTACGTACAAATTTTCTTGCATAAAATTCTCATTTACAAAAAGAATTGCGTATACTTACCTATACATATTTTAGATCAAATTTAAAAACAATGTCTGATGTATTTTAACAAATTTAGTTAAAATAAACAACAAAATGTGTCTTAAGTCAAAAAATACATTAAATTATATATTATATGAAATGTACAAATGTATCTATTGCGAGCTTATGATATTTTAAAAAGAAAAGCTGTATGTATGTACCTTTAGGAATGTTAAACACTTTAAATTTGCAGTATTTGATCTGTAATGGGCAACACAACATACTTTAGGCATTATCTAGGCTGTTTTTAAATTTATTACTCCAAGAATCGAAAATTGAATGGAACAACTGTCACAGTGACAACCAATTTGTTCAAGGTCAAATAGCCACTGTCACTGTCAAAAACATATGATGGCAGTACCTGTGTCCCTAGACAGAGATCGAGTGCCTTAATCTACAGAGGAACTCTAATCTACAGTTACCTGTGCGAAGCTGTTTGCCCACGTCCATTCTCCACTGACACGGGATTTTGATCTCAACAACAGGCCAACCATCGGGCAATCCAGGTAGGTTCGTTTGTATCCATGTCGGGATTGGATTCCTTTATTATTCGCAATCAGGTAACCTGCCGTCACAGTCGTTTGTGGGAATTCGGTGCGAATTGGCGTATAATTTTTGGCTATTGGTTTGTTAATTTTTTGTTTGTTTTTGTTTGGAAAGAGTGTGCGCGTCTTTACCTATTTTTGAACATTTGAAATAAAAACAAGTGTGCTCAGCTGGTGACTTTTATTTTATTCAACTTGTCCACTCTTCGCTTTTGTGAGATTATACGAACGCATGACATTTACAGTTTCCAACGAAACAAATCAAAACTTCCATGCAGTAGTTTTAGGTGGGAAACTGATCTCTCGCCTCCTTGCGTTTATGTGTTCCTGATACGAGTTTAAAGTTGATTTCGTCGTCTCCACGAGTTTATGTGATCCTGATGCGAACTTACAATTTTTAGCAAAACAAATCAAAATATCTAAGCTGCAGATTTAGGCGGGACACTGATCTCTCGCCACCTTGTGTTCATGTGTTCCTGATGCGAGTTTACAGTTTCGAACAATTTCCATGCAGCAGATTTAGGCGCGAAACTGATCTCGTCGCTTCCACATGTTTATGTGATCCTGATGCGAACTTACAATTTTTAATAAACAAATCAAAATATCTAGGCAGCAGATTTAGGCGGGAAACTGATCTCTCGCCTCCTCAGGTTCATGTGTTCCTGATACAAGTTTATAGATTCGAGCGAAATAGTGCAAGACTTCCATGCAACTGATTTAGGCGAGAAACTAATATGGTCGCCTCAACGCGTTTATGTGTTCCTGATGGGAACTTATAATGTTTAATAAAACAAATCAAAACATCAATACAGCTGATTTTGGCGGGAAAGTGGTGTCTCGCCTCCTCGCTTGCGTTTGAAAACGTCTGTCAGTGCCCTGCGTACGGTGAGTTGGGTTGGGTTGATCTTGGCGCAGTACGCGATCCTAAGAATAAAAAGTTTGTTGGAACAATACGACCTAAACCTGGCGACGGCAAAAGCCGAAACGATAATACTGGCAGGACCTAGGAAAATAATGTCCTTGACCATGAAGGAAATATCATTTTTTAACTGTAATGTTGTATTATAATTCCTGAAAGATTGCTTTGGTTCGACTAGATTTTAAAAGTCTTAAAAGTTACCTCAGAATTCTATTAAATACGATTATTTATTTACTCATATTCCGTTATGTAGGTAAGTTTCGTAAGTACTTTCTGATTTATGAATAATAATATACAATATTAATAACACCTTTTCACATTAAAACTAATTAAAAGTGTTAAGCTAAGTTAAGCTAAAGTTCGAACATTATGGCTAATGTAATAACGCGACGTTCTTACTCGATAAAAAGATTTCTTTAAGAGCGTGATTAGTTTAATAGAAAGTTACTTCGTTTTTCATTAAGTTCTCTTTCAGCTCAGTTAATAAAGTAGATCCGCCAGGATCAAACCATATTTACGAACGTATTTGATTGAAAAGCATGTTTTTTATGCAAATGCTCTGAGAATGAATAGTTCTAGGAATTAGTTAAAATTTGTATTGCTTTCCTTACTTCGTTTTTCATTAAGTTTTCTTTCAGTTTAATTATTAAAATAGATCCGTCAGGATCAAACCATATTTACGATCGTATTTGATTGAAAAGCATGTTTTTTTTTATACAAATGCTTTGAGAATGAATAGTTTTAGGAATTAGTTAAAGTTTGTATTGCTTTCCTTAATTTAACATTTACACCGCAGAAGCAATATTGAACAGGTGTGCCCATCTTCGCCTCCAGATTTGGGATGCCAGCTAACCTTGGAGAGAACAGGTGGTTTGTTTTTTGGTTGCTCGAAAATGGACGTTGAAAAGCAATTTAAATCTGAAATTGCTCCGTCGATGAAAACTGGAGCTGCGGTGCTTCGTTACGCAATAAAATTTGATGCCACTAACTTGTTTATACCTATATACGCACGCTACTCGAATAAGTATTGGTTATGATAATGAAAAAAATAAATAACAAAATTAGAACATATAATTTGGGAAGTAAAAAGTCCAATAAAAAATCGAATGATATGTATTGAGTAATCTGTGTGATTAAATTGAACTTTAATTTTAAAGCAATGTAGTAGAATACAATTTATTTTCCCATTTATCTTGAATTAAATGACTGTTTACTATAGTATGTAGTTGTTCTTTGCATATAATCGATACGAAAATGATCAGATTCCGTGTTTTTTCTCGCAATTGAAACTTACTTTTCCCCGCAACAAAATTTATCAAGCTCTCCGGAAACGAAATTGAACTTCGCATTGGCGAGTTTGTTGCAGAATGCAATCCCTTCGATCTATCATATAAAGTCCACTTTTTAATAAATATATTTATCACGAGGGTCGGACTATTAAAATCTTTTTGTACAAATTGAAATTGTTAGTTTAAGACGAACTGAAAAAAAAAAACGGAATCCATTTCGAATTCTTTTCAAAGATTCTGAACATGATGTAATTTGCTTTGGGTTTACTATTATTTTCAGTTTATTTGAGTGAGGTTTGAAGTTATGGACGCTATAGTAAATAACATTTAAGAATGCAGCAAAGACGTATGAGTAAATGGAGAAAATGTATTAACCAAATAATGAGCGTCATATAATACAAAACTATTACTTGGCTAGTAAGGACGCCTTCAGTTAATGTCTCCATCAATTCAAAGCGTCTTAGTCAAAGCCGGAAATTACTACAGTTCCTTTATTTATTGTGTTATTAAATGAGGAGTCTGATCGAAGTAGTATAGCCGTATTAAATTATCAGGAACACACAGAAGGTTCTTGCAAATGCAAAATGGTGCGAGGAAAGAAATTAGTTTACCTGTGCAGCGATTTTATTATGCAAAGTCCTTAGATATCTGTGGTATTTTATTGATGCGTTCTCTATTATCTAAATGCCTTGGAAATGTCTGGCTGCGCTTAAAATGTAAATTCACCGAAACAAATCGTTCGTGTCGCCATATAAATGTAAATTTTTAAAGAAAATATACTCTATAATTATGTACTAAGTGGTTATGTTAATGAAACCGCTGGATTTTCTTAAAACAAGATATGCTAATCAAACATTGTTCCGTTAATTAAATAATTTACTGCTCTCCTGAATAAAGCAACTCCAAAAATTTTCCGGCGAACACTTAATATAATGGATTCAAATCGTACCGAATTGGGATGTAAATCGCAAAGAGAATGTTTGTGTTAATATTAGGCGTTCACCGTCGGTGCAGTAAAACGTTTAATTTAATAGACCAGGTGATGAATGAAGATAACGCTAATGTGTTACAAGAGCTCATAAAGGTTGGAGGTTACGTTCCCGGGTGTCGTGTCTTCTGTGTTGCCGCTGACGATGTGACATGTTGTTTTGTAATGATGTCGGTGGTGACACACCCTCTTAATGGTGTAATGCGGGATGAAATTATATCTATAATCTGTTGTTATGACGTATTGCGTGCACTTCTGCATCAAATGTTTCTATATAATTTATTTCTTCTTCGCAAGTTAAATATTTCAGACAGAAAATATTACTATTGAAATTTCATCAAAATATTGGTTATTAGCGTCATCAAAGCTCTTTTTATTGTTATTGTTTTAGCATATCTACTTACACAATTGTTTATGATTGTTATATTTTCACAAATCGTTCCAAGTTTCCGTATAAACGCTGAATCTATCCGTGTTACATCCACTTGTTTGGTCCGTTTATTCTCGAACAGGTCTGCCTAGTCCAGTTGCACCTGCCGACTTGATCCGCGGGGCGCAACTTCCCGTGCGGTCATAGCACCGATCATTTTTAATGCACTTTCTACACTGTAAAGTAAAATCATCTTTGCCTGAACAATACTGAGAACAGAAAAGAAGTAATTGATGAAGCCCGGATTTCTAGGCACTTAAAAATACTGAATTAGGCAGGCAAATTAATGTCTAAGAAATAGGCACACACTTTTAGGAACCCTAAAAAATTTCTCCTTTTCCATCGTTTCATAATAAAAATTAACGCTTATCTAAGTTACATGGTTATTTATGAAGATATTGGAGAGAGGTTCTTCCGGGCTGTACAAGTGAATTAAATCGCTATAAGGAATGTATTGTAAATTGGGGCCATAAAAGTGGCGTTTAAGTCAAAAATTCTAGACAGCACATAAGACGGTTTCCTACTGATAGGGTAGTCTAATGCCTCACCAGCAGAGGACCTCTTTACAGCTTTCCCTTTTAGGGCTTTATTCTTCTTCAATGGGGCTTTAGGCGAAGGATTTTCTTTTCGTAACTATCACATCACCCACACCAAGAATATTTATATTGGAATACCCACTCGCAAAAAGGGGCGAAGATAAAATTTAAGAAGAAGCAAAAATGACAATTTTTAATAATAGTAATAATAATAATTTTATTTGGTCTTTTAGATCACATACTATGATATAAGACACGTCAGATTACATAAAACTAATAATTGCCTAAAACAGGATAAACTTAAGATTAGTGTATAAAATGGACATCACAAATTTAGCATTATGAATAGGAATCACAGAGCCGAACAGTGTGAACAGACGAATGTTTACAGTATGAAATATATTTTGCTTGTATGGTTTACAAAATCACACGTACTATTCCTGCAGATACTCATTTAGTGAGTAGTATCATTTAGATATGAGATAACTATGTAATCGTTTTTTGAAAACATTTAATGCACAAGGTCTTTGAACTGATTAGGGAGTTTATTGTATATTGTAATGCCTGAACTTACAGGTCCTTTTCTTCGAGTTTCTTGCCTACATTTTGGGTAGAATATGGCAGGTTTACGCATATTATAATTCTCTGAAGTAGTGCTAGGGGAGAATTTATTAAAATTTTGCCTTACGTAAATTGAAGTAAAATAAAAATACATGCTAGGTAGGGTTAAATACTTTTCATTGATAAATGTCGATTTACATGTCTCCTGATACCCAAACAAAGTTTTCTTGAAGATTAATACCTAAACGTTTAATCGCCGAAGAACTTTTGAGAGAATATCCTTCAATTTGCAGCGTGATTTTTTTCATCAGTGTTAGGATGAAAAAGAACATATTCCTTTTAGATAGATTTAAAGTCAAGTCATCTTTTAGGCACCAATTTTGCTTCGTACTGATAGCTATATTCTGTAATTCATCAAGGTCTTTACCGAATGTCATCGAGGTTGTATTGTCAGCATACATTACAGTGTTAACAACGGGTAATCCCTGCGGCAGGTCATTTACGTAAATATTGAAAAGAACAGGTCCCAAAATTGATCCTCGAGGTACTCCTCTGCATAAAAGAGAGTTTTCTGAGGTAAATTTCATCCCAGATCTTAAAATTTCTACTGTTTGGGGTCTCTTTTGCAAATAAGATTTGAGCCAATTATGAGTTACCCCTCAAATTCCGTAGCCAAACAGCTTGTCTAGCATTGGCGGTGAGATATAAAATCAAGAGCCTTACTCAAATCACAGAATATGGCCAGTGTTTTATTCGGCGAATCTATATTATGAAGTCAGCTTTCCATGAGATCCACGAGAGCTAATTCTGTTGATTTTGATTTTATGAAGCCATATTGGCAATCAGCCATTATGTGTCCTGCATTTAAGAATACAGTAAGTTTATTTAGGAATGCTTTCTCGAACACCTTAGAGAGGGAAGGCAGAAAGGATATGGGTCTACAGTTTCCTATGCTTATCGGTGGCACCTTTTTTGTGAATTGGGTGGGCAAACTTTGGTTTGTTTAAATTTTCAAGGAATATACCTTTAGAAAAGGAGAGATTGATTAAGAATGTGATAACTTCTACTAAGTATGGTGAAAGATTCTTTCAGTAAATTTACTGGTATACCAATACGATCACAAGACATACTATTTTTTAGGCCATTGATAATATCAAACGTGTCCTGCTCACATATGGGTGTTAAGAAAAAAGTGTTTCATACTGAAGCACTTATGTTATGACGTAATATTAACAGTCGTGATAGTCAAATTGCTTGAATTGCCGTTTATATTACTATTTGTCACCAAGTGGTCTAAAACTTGTGCTTGCGTAAAGTGATTTTTAAATGTATTTGCGATTTCAATAGGATCACTTATAGGACTATCGTTGGATATAATGGTTTCTGGGAAAATTTCTTTAAGTTTCGATTTATATGTTTAGGTATTTTATCTTCCAAATAGGGGTGCTTTTATTTCTGGTTTGTGAGATTTAATTACGAATTGCCAAAGATTTAGCTGTATTGACCACTCGCTGGTAGATTTTTTTATACTTCTTATAGTATTCCAAGACCGAATCTGAAACGAATCTGATTTTTATTCTCCTCGTGCACCAAGGAATTTGCAGAGCAGTTGTTTTATCCAAGCATTTAAAACGCTTAATTGGAAATGCTAATTCATAATAATACTGTAAGATGTCATAAAAAGATTGTACAGAATTGTTCACATCATCTTGCGAGATATAAACGCTGTCCCATCATTCTGATTGCAATAGGTTTTTGAATAATAGTTTATTATTTACTGCAAATAGACGTTTATACTCAAATACTTTTGTAGTTTGGGAAACTTCGAGTTAAGGAAAAAGATTTCAGTTATACACAATATGCAGGAACATCAGTGAATTTCGAATTACAGAAACTTTCGAGTTGTGGAGGTTCGAGATATAGAGGTGCGTCTTAGTGTTAAAAGAGGCACTAGGCCTGAAAAAATATACATCTCATTCTAATTAGAATTGTAATCTAAATATTTAAAACATAATTGCCTACGTTTTTTTTTAAATAAAATTTCAGGCAATTTCAGCAATAGGTGCAGCTTTTAATAATTATATCAATCTATTTGAAGTATAAAATAATTTCAGAGAAATAAATGAAAGTGGGTACAACTATTTTAATTTTATTTCCATGAAATCATTACAGATAGTGTAAAGTTCATTTTAGACTACCCTATTTCTGGAAAAGATTTGATTCAATTTCTACAATAAATATTTGGAAAAAGAAATTTTAGGGTGGCAGATATGATTTGGAGATAGAACACGTTCTATTTTTGAGATAGTTTTTGTTTCAAGTTGATTTTTTTTTACAATTTACTCTATAAAAGTAATAAATGCCGAGTCTTTTCCACAAATTTTTTATTTTAATTAAAATAAAAGACAGCATTCATTACCTTTATCAAAGAACTACAAAACAGCAGTGGAGTAAATTGTTCAAGAAATTTAACCAAATCTTATACAAGAAGTAGGCTAGTGTAAAACGGTCTTAACACTGACTCTTCAGTAGTTATTTCGAGAAACATGATCAAATAATGATCAAACCTCAGTTTTCCTTTCGTTGAAATCTGCCATTTTCATTAAAATTACAGTTTTTCTAGAGAAATAAATCGAGTTGTCTAACGTGCCTCTTCTCAAAACTCGATTGAAGTCATTGATTTTATTAAAATATGTAGAACAAAAATAGAAGGCACCTAAATTAACCAAATTAAAAAGTTCCTTTTTTGTTTTTACAAGGTATACAAAGCAAAAAAAAATTATCAATAATGTTCTACATTGTCTGGCTGTATGTCGTTATTGGAACAGTCGTTCTAGATTACATCGTAAATTGTAACCAGTAAGTACTCATATACATTACCTCGTAAATAATAACACTTCGATCCGTAAATCTTACATCGCGCTGATAGATAGCGCGGTATTATAGTGCGAGTAAATAATCGTGTAATTTATAATTTGTAACAATTTGTAATAAAGTATCCACACAGCTGCAAAAGCAATAATTTCCGGCGGTGACTCAAGACTCTCAATTATAATGTCTCTAAATAGCCATTAGTTAATTAAGTGTTTAGCAAGATAAATAGCGTAAAAATGAATAAATTAAATTCAGTATTATTAATAACAAACATCGATAAAAATGTAACAGTTTTCCTTTATTTACAAAGTTATAAATTAAAGTGGATAATATTTTCATAACGTAAATACAAACAATTAAATCAAGAAAAAGATAAAATCGAAATTAAAATACTAAAGTCAAAGAAATATTTCTTATTTTATATTATAATTAATAGTAATAAAACTATTTCAACAGATTTTTTAATTCGTTCCTAGCTGTTGAATATAAAAAATGATTCAATGAGAGAGCATGGATTTATTATTCAGTGCAAGTACGTACATACAAACATTCGGTTTTGTAAAATTAATTAAGTTTAGTACATATAAGGAACATTTCCATGTCGTTAATGATTCATAATTTTATCCACCTGAATAAGAAAAACTGGATCTCAGAGCGTATTACAATGAAATCATCGTACCCACCCAAGACGGAATAAATTAGATGAGCGTTTAAAGGTCTGCTGGCTGCTTCTACTTTGTAATTTGGATTTTAAATTCGATAGTGCTTCGCACCTCTGCTCAGATATTTAATATAGTCTCTCTTCCTGCCAGCCCTAATTATAGACTATTTTAATTCGATTATATTGGAGTGAATGCACCATAACCTATTCGTAGAGATTAAAAATGGCGTAAGTGGTTTAATTAATTTTGATATGGTAACTAATTAAATTCGTTTATTAATAATTGCATTAATGTTCTTTGATATTCCTCTTCGAATGAATGATATAAAAAAGGGTTGATGTACACAGATCAAAATCGTATGTCTTGAAAAAGGAACCTATATTATTTTCATTTCCGCTTGTAAGTTTCAAATAGGATTTTGCAATTGAACCTGGAATTTTAGGGCAACCGTTCTAATTGACACGCGCCGTATTCGAGATATTAAATTTAGACCGGAGTGGAGGTTTGCGCCCACCCTGAATATGCATGACCAGTGATTGAATATTGGTTTCCAGGCGCTCGCATGTAAATCACGTGAGGCCTCTAAGCCTCGGTAAATATCGAACTTTTGAATTTTTCATGCGTTCCGCGGAAATTTGCCGAAATAGGAATTATCTTATCGAGGAATTTGGCATTTATGGAGATCGCTGCCAACCTCACCGACGCCCGAACACATTTACAGAATTGACAATATTGAATATTTATAGCCCTTTCGATTTTATTAAATTCATTCCGAGAGGAATTCTTATAAGTGAGTTCAAGTTATATTCAGTAGTCAAATATATAAAAATAAGAATAACTATGTTATTAATTAATTAATTACAGAATTTACTACTGCGCTTTTATAAGTATAAAAAATATTTCAATATTTATTTATAACGAGAAGTAACAAATAAACCAATAAATAAAATCAAATAAACCAGTTGTTAGTTTCTAATAACATAACTAATTGGGAAATGAATTAATGTTTTCTCACCCAAACCATGGTACTAGATACAGAGAGACGGACGGATTTTCGGAGTTTGTCCACACAGACTATGACATTCGGTGAATGCCGATGGTAATGTTCACGACCATACGACTACTAGCTGTAAAACTCAGTCGCCTTTTATGTCGTTTACAGCGGAAATTTCGATTACAAAAAATCTTGGATGAATGATTTACGAAATGCTGGTTCCTTAGAGTTTGTCTCAAATGATCTAGTATCAGTTAGAATGCCCGCGAAACTTCTAGCAATTCTAGAAAGATTATTTTACGAGTAGCCTGTATTTATGATGAATAATTAATATTTACTTTCTAAGATAAATAAACATAGATAAAAACAAGAGTTAAAATTTGGTGTGATTGCCTAAATAAAAAATCAATTGAAAGAGAGTTCTATTTCAGTTCTATAAGTACTGAACAAAATAAAATATTTATTAGTATGTTTCAATTATAAATTACGTTTAATCCTTGAGAGTTAAATTCCTCCACAAAGTGACTGCTAGGAAAGATGTTTGCATTCACTACATTCGCGACGTTATTATTTCTAGTGCAAAGTAAAGTCGTCGCTCATTATTCATGGTATTTCTACGCTGCAGTAATTTCAAAATGAACGTACATTTTCGGATTCTGAGGTTTAATAAATAGCGTTATAGAATCACCGAGATCTCTCCAAGAGGAGACAAAATTACCTCGACTCGTCTAACGGTATTTAACATATCACGTATAAAGAGATATATTTTGCTAAAACTTGCGCCGACTTGTCTTTGTCTTATTTAGCTTTCGGCGGGCTTAATAAGAGCCCCCAACTCGAGACGGAGAAGGAGACGGTGGCATGGAGGAGTGATGAAAATTGCGGAGTAATTTAGGTAGCTACGTCAGCGCAATGAGATTGTATAATCAAGGAGCATTCAGAACGTACTCGCAAAACCGCGTTTCCTTTTCCTTTACACTAGGTAATTTCGGTAGTACAATGCCGTGATTTTGGGAATTGTTAAGCCGTAAACATTTCATTTACATCCGTGATTTGTTGTGATTTATTACTTTATTAAAGTGCTGCCGAGTAAACACTAACACACCCATATATTGACTAGGAACAGCAAGATTAATAACGGGAGAAAATGCACAAAATATCAAGAAGGAAAGGAAATAGAATCAGTATTAAATGAAATACGGTTCTTCTAGATTGATTGCAAGAACCGAAACGTTAAAGAGGATTTGTTAATTCAAAGAAATGAACAAACTTTTGCATGAAACGTCACCTAAAGGGAATTTAACATCGTTCGAAATGTACCCAAAACCTTTTCTGCCCGACGTTTGCTGCGTTTTTAAAATAATTGCTTTCGTTATTAAGTAATTGATTGCGAACTTCAAAGCGGCGTGAAGCTCAGCAATTTATGATCAAAGCCCCGTTCACTTCATACCGGGGATTCGATGTTTCAAATATAGAAATACGCACCTGCATATGCAAGTGTACAGAAAATTCCATTGCCTAGTTCACAGTGAAATTATTGCATAAGTCGAACTAATAATTAACGAAACGTGCAATATTTTGATTCGATGAAAATGTTGCGGAAATTTTAAAACAACCTGTCTCTTATGTGTAAAAAAGTAAATTTGCTTGAGCAAAATGTTCGCTGTTCTTATATAATTCACTTCGTTAGTGCGATATTATTTACTCGAGGAAACTCAAATCAATGGATGTTCTGCGAACGTATGGAGCTAAAAGGTTTTATTTCTTACTTTTATTTGTATTACCGATGTCGCAGAATCAATTTTAATTTTAGTAATAGCAGGGGTTTTCAACAGATAGTATTTTCATTAGTCGAGGAAGATGCTCGTAGATTTTTCCCAAAAAAAAATTAAACCAAGAGCCCTGCTGTACGATTCTAATTTATCAAAGTATCAGAAGTGAAACCAAATTAGTGAATGAATGAACAAACATAAAAGTAGTTATGAGCTTATGACATTTGTATTTTAATGAGGACATGCAAATTTCTTTTCTTCCTTTGAAATTAATTTCCGAAAGAAGACGTCATGAAACGCTTCAGGAGGTCAAATAAATTACCATCGTATTAAAGTTCGCCGGAATTCCCTGTGCTGTTATTTCGCTAGGCTTATTTTAGCGTGATCGTTGAAGACAAAGTAGCGAAGCGGTCACAAAATCAACATGATATGAAATTTTTGTTCGTTCAGCTGTGAAATACAAGACAACCCCTAGCTGGAATAGCGTATCACGGTCCCGAGTAAACGGACCGCACACACACAGGTCTACATTTCACGCTTTTTTATTCTGTAGTATTTTTTTTATACTAACATAAACTTTATCGGGATGGTTATTAAATTTTACCTTTCATATCACTGTTACGGTGTTTGCGTTTTGTGTTGCACAGAAAAGAACGATTTTGTGCCAGTGGAACTCATCATGTCAGATTTTAGTAGCATTACATAGAAATTTATGTATGTACATATACAGTGTGGAATCGAATAAGTTTCACTTACTGTAACCACAATTAATACTCAAGAAGAGAAGCACAGTTATGGCGGACGTCTGGGGCAAAGGTCAATCACAATTCCGAAAATCTACGTTTACTTTTTATTAAAAAAATCCCTTTGAGAAACACAGGATGTGATTTAAATACCACAGCTGAGCGAAGTTTACTATTATGTGCAATAAATGCTATTATAAGCATTAAGGCAAGGTAAAAAAATGGTCATTCTTTTATTCTCAACATTTTAAGAAAATGTGTTCGACTTGGCAACACTATTTAGCTTTTACAACAGTTATTTTTTCTTAACGTGAAGCTGTGATTTGTTTTAAAAGAAATATGTAAAGAATCAAACAATTAAATGTGTCAATGTGTCAATGAATTTTTTTCCCGTAAAATAAAAGAACAAGAAGAAATTCGTATTTTAAAAGAAAAGAAAATGTCATAATAAATCAAAAGGGATCAAGAAACAAAGACAAAAGCTAAAATCTAGAAAAAGAAAAACATGATTTTAGCAAGACACAAAAGTTAGAAAGAACTATAAAGAAAAACTAAAACTAAAATTAAAAAAGATATATTAAAACCGCGTCGTCAAGAGGAAACAAGAAAGCCGAGAATTACAAAACTGATTCGAAAAGAAACGAGAAGCAAAAAAAAAACAAAGAGAACACAGGAACAAAGAATCAAAACTTGAGAATTCCGAAAAAAACAAGACAAAAATCATCGTTTTTTTATTGAAGTAATTTTTTTAACGTGTCTCTCGCAAATCAAAAAAATTATATTGCTCACGATCTGACGGAAAGGGAACAGGGTATACAAAAGCAAATTAGGGACGAAGCTAAAAAACAGAAACAGCAGGGTGTGACACTAAAAGTGGGATATCAAAAAATGATAGTAAACGGCAAAAAATGGTTATGGGACTCCGAAATCCTTTTCGGAGTCCCATAACCATTTTATTCAGGATGCTCTTCCATTTGGTCCTGAATAAGACGGAAAAGTCACCAAAAAAACTAATAGCGACACCTACTGGAAATCAAAGAAATACACAAGCTATGAATAAAGACAAAGAGTTGGAAAACTGGAAAATTTACAAGGAGAAACGATTAAAGGGAAGAAAAGTGAGAAAATTAAGACATGCAAGAATCAAACAAGATGAAACTGAAGAAGAGAAAAGGCAGAAAAGCGAGATCAGGATGGGAACGTGGAATCTCCAAGGATTAAATGAAGGGGAAGCTGTAAAAAAACTTAATACAAGAGATGAAAGAATATAATTTAGAGATTTTAGCGGTACAAGAAACACATCTAAAGGAAAATAATATAATTGAGACGGATGAATATATGTTTTACAATAGCGGAGGAAAAGACAAGAGATTTGGTACCGGTTTCGCAGTAAAGAAAGATTTAGCGGGAAGAGTTTGAGCCGGTATCTCACAAATTGTGCTATCTAACTTTACAAACAAAAAATATGAATTTGACACTAATAAACATACCTACATGCGCCAACAGGAGAAAGAAGAACAGAGGAAAGAAGAGTTTTATGAAGAACTGGAAAGATTAATGAACATAATACCCAAGCAAGACTTTAAAATGGTTATAGGCCATGCGAATGCTAAGGTAGGAAGAGAGGACATTTACAGGGGTATAGCAGGAACCGAAAGTAAACACGAAGTCAGTAACGACAATGGGACTAAAGACTAAAGGAACATGGAGAATTCCAGGCCAAAGTAAAGCTAATCAAATCGATCACATTTTAATACAAGAACAGTATGCCCACTGCATACACAGAGAGAAATGACAAAGTGAAATTTTCTACAATTATATGTAAAAAGGAGTTGTAGATATGCTTAACACAATTCTAGAGATTTTTTCAAAAAAGGCAGATTTATTTCCTCCCCTGCTTGATAAATGTTTACATATGTTTGTAGTAAAATTATTACTCAATTTTGGAGCGAAGAAGTAAACAACCATTTGACTTTTGTACTACAATAAATTCCTACAGGTGTGAAGAGAAAATTTGCATAGTTTATTGTAAAAAAATTCTACAATGGAAGGAAAAATATACCAATATTGCGTGAAAACGTTTTCTATATTTTGAAAATATCGAAATTACTAACCCCTAGAAAAGATTACTATTGAATGTGTCAACAGTCAACGTTTTAATTCAAACTGTTTGTATAGGATGAAAGTGGGGTACGAATCACCATCATTTCCAAGAGCAATGGAAAATTTAAATTTGTATTCTGAGGATATGCGGTGTTTATAAGCTGAACGAAAGATTTTTTTAAATTTTTCATAAAGAAATAAATTTGTAAAAAGTAAAGAAAAATTTAGAGTAATGTATTATTTATGTTTTACAGGATTTGTTTGCATAATTATTAAAATTCAAGTGTTTATCAGATATATTAAGTTTGTGTAAATATTTATAGAAATAGGCGATTTTAAATTACATGTATATTATAAGTTATTTAGAATTATTGATATGTAAATACGTAAGATTTAAGCTCAGCATTGTTATAATTACAATAATTGATTTAATAATAATAATAATAATTGATTTAATAATGTCATCACGGACCGAACGTTTGTTGGAAAACTGTAAGCGGCAGCGCAGAGTTCGGAAAATGAATCAGTGAGGGCGCCGCGTGAGCTATTGTAAATTAGACCAACCGGCACAGACACCATATCCGCCGGTCTGCATTCAAGTTCACATACAAACTCGGATCTAATTATTTGCATCGTTTTTGATACGCACATCAGTCTAGTCCATTGTTGCCATTGTTTTAACGGAAAAAATACGCGCAAAGGTTATTGCAAACAAGAAAGAACCTGTAACGACTACTGCATATTACTACAATTTTTTCCCAAATAAAAGGAACTAATTCTACATAAAATAGAATTCAAATCAACATATAATGTACAACACGTTTACAGTGTATTTTACAAATTTAATTTACATACTTTAGGATTACACGTTCATAAATAAATGTGTTAAACAATTTCTTCAATAAAATGTATTATTTTACCACAAATATTACTCTACAATCGCATGTAAACGTTTCACATTTATTATTCCTGTCCTCATTTCAGACAATTTGTAGACACAAAGTCTACAATTGTGTTAACAAACACCATTGTTTTTTCTTTGTGTAAAAAACGTTAGAACATATCGAGGAGCAGATGTCAACTCGTTGGTGTAAAAATAAAAGACATAAGAGTTGGAGACAAAGCAAAGAGCAAAGAAAATGGATCTAAGATATAACATGGAAGATCTAACCAACGAAACCGTAGCAAAGAGGTACAGAAAAGAAGTGCTGGATATATATAATACAATAAATGGCGAAACTAATGTAGATGGTAAATGGGAAAAACTGGAAAAGAAGGTAAAGGAGGCAACAAAAAAACATTTATCGAAGGTTGTAAAAAGAAAAAAGAGTGAGTGGTTAGACCAAGAATGTAAAATGGAAATAGAAAAACGGAAAATATTTAGGAGAAAATTATTAGAATCAAACAAAGAAGAAGATAAAACAAAATATCAAGAATAAAAAAGAAAAGTGAAAAGGCTATATGTATAGACAAAGAAAAAGACAAGCTGCAGAGAACAAGATAAGTGGAAGTGGAAGAGAAATATAAAAGAAAAGAAATAAGAAACAGTTACCAAACAAGAACAGTCTGCTATAAAAATAAAGAAACCTAATTAGTGAAGACAAAGAAGTGGCAAACAGATGGAGAGAATACATCGAGGAGTTATTAAACGAAGAAGCAGAAGAAAGTGTAAACATCCCCTATTTTGACCTAACAGCTAACTCACAGGAAGAAGTGGAAGAACCTACAAAAGAGGAAATACATAACATCATAAGCACACTAGAAAACAACAAAAGTCCTGGACAAAACGGAATAACTGCCGAAAACATCAAGTACGGAGGGCAGCTGATAGAAGAAAAAATATGCGAAATAATAAAAGATATCTGGACACAGGAAGTAATGCCACAAACCTGGAGTAACACTTTAATATTACCTAAATATTGAAACGTTCGCTAAATTTGTTTCAAAACAAAATTAAGTATTACATGTTTAGTTTAAAATAACAAACACATATTAGTATTCTTGGTTAGTATTTCTTTTGCAAGCGATAAGCCAGCAATCCAGGGCGACGTGCCGTCCCATTTCAAGTAATGATGGATCCACAGCTGTCAGCAGCTGTATCTTTGTATTTCGAATTTGTGTACAAAAGCTGGTCGCGCTGAAATCGCAGATACATGTACATTAGCGGAAAAAGCATATTGAATTACGCTCAAGTTAAAGTGTTTTGTTTTTGTCTGGTTCTTTTCAAAGTTGGTCAGCTCAAGATGCGCTTGGAGTGCAGCAGAGAAAAATAAACTGCAGATGGTGAGGTACAGACGCGTTCCGCATGACAGTTTTGAAGCACGTAATTTATAGGTGTTTATGAGAAAATGCATTCAGGGCGTGGGTTAGAATTCAAATCAACGGTTACGGTGGGTTTTTAAAAACTCCGACAAATATCATTCACTTGGTAAAGCTTTGTCTCATTAATTATTAGATTAGTTCTGTGATTAACCAACCAGCAGCAGTTACCTATCCATCAAATCTACCTGTAAATGCATATACAGTGTATTCTAAAATTGTCTTCCTTTGGAGATATTCTCTGCCAAGTTGGAAACACGCTAACGACTGTTTTCGATTTGTACAGGGAAATCGCCAATCTAAACCACTGGTCCGAGGCAAGTTATATCTGCAGACAGGATCAAGTGTGCCAGGACAATTTAACTCAGAAATCAAGGAAATTAAATTGTCCCTACGAATTTCGTGAAACTACGAGGCCGCACAATTTGAATTGCATATTCATAGCCATTTTCTTGGTAAAGTTTCTCTTTCACCCTGTATGTGTCTGAACTGAATTGTGGTCTTTGCCGAAAGATTTGCAGATTAATTAGAAGTGATTGCCAAGAGACTGAAATGGCCATAAACACCCTTAGTGTAGTGTCGAAAAACAGTCAGATGGGTTCTTGTGCTATAAATTAATTAGATAGGTTTAGACGGCGAAATAGCGACAGACAGAGGGACCTGAAACCCAGGCAAGCGGGTACAAAGTACCACCCTCGACGCAAGGCGAAAGTAGTCGAGAAAAGCTCCTACTATTTCGACCCCAATTAAACGCTCAGGTGAGAGGAGTAGCGGCGTTCACTACACTCCACCTTATTAATCAGGTTAACTAGAGGTAGGGTATCCACACCTCCCACGGGAATCTCTGAAAAGCAGGTGATTGCTACTGATTTACTTGAAAATTAATCGCTGAAGGCGGCATTTTGTATCACATACGCCACCAGAACGTCTAATTAATTTAATCCACTAATTAAGTACACTGTAGACCCATTGTGTCACATGTACGTTGGTTGACTGAATAGAATGAGCCTTAGAGTATAATTAAAGTGACGAACACTAGTACCAAGACCAATCTAAGTTGAATTCTAATTACTTGTTAATTTAATTGAGGAGCAGAGTCCTCCTACGGTTATCCGCGTGTTTTAAATCACCAGCTGTGACAGAAGGCAGGTTAGACCGCCGATATTCGGAAAGTGAAATCGGTTGAGCGAATTACACTGTACTTCTGATCACGGTAATTTTTTTTTGATTCGTTATATTGATTTCAAACGCAAGGGTTTTACGCTCACGATATTAGACCCCACAAAGATTTTTCCCATTTTTTTATTTTTTTTCTCAATTTTTTTTTAAACAATTAAATCTAATTGTTGCATTTTTATTTAACGTTGTTTGACGATCGGGCCATAATTAGGGAATATTATAATTATTACCAGCTACTGCTCGAATTCCGGATGGCATTCACCGTAAGCCGAAGTAGGTCACTAACCCTTAAACCAGCGATTCTCAACCTTTTTAGCTCCGCGACCCGTCAAATGGTAAATATAAAAAAAAATTAATATTTTATGTCGCTGCGTTTATAACGACGGGTATCAACATACATGTATGACGTTATAAAATGATTTGATTATTGTTTAGGCTATTTTCGCGACCCCCAGGTTGAGAAACGATGCCTTAAACCATAGCGCCTGCCATAAAGCCCTCAGGTAGAGACAGGGCCGCATGCAGCTATAGTATTAACATCTGGTGAGCCTTTCGGAAATCTTCGAAAATAAGTGTTCTATACATTTACTTAAGGGGCAATAAATTTCAATTGTTGGTTTGTTTGGACCGTTTATTTGTTTGCTTGTCCGGGAAGTAAACAAACAAACAGGGTTTTTAACTGGGCGCGTTACAATATAAAAAAGGAGATAAATACGACTGCTCTAATTACAGAGGCATTGCGTTATTGGATGTCACTTAGAAAATATTAGCAACATGGATTAAAAGGATTAATCGAGCTTATTAGGCAGGATTTCGAAAAGGAAGGTATGCACTGTATCAAATTTTCATATTAAATCAAAAGTTAACAGCCTGCTACGAATGTGAAATACCACTGCATATGCTCTTTGTAGATTTCAAGAAGGCATATGATTCGATGAACAGAAAAGAGTTACTCCAAACATTGCAGAGACTGCAAATTCCCGGAAAGCTGATAAGGCTAATAAATATGACATTACAGGGGAGCACAGGTGCTGTCATAATAAACGGAATTAAATCAAACGAATTTGACGTGAAGAGTGGTTTGAGGCAGGGGGACCCTTTATCAACTCTGCTCTTTAATGTGCTCTTAGAGGACATAATACGAGGCAGCGGAATCACCACCAAAAGAACAATCTGAGCTCTTGTGGTAGATCACTTTTTTTAAATTTTTCAGCTAGATTACACCCTGTATTAAAAATTCGAAACATTAAATAATAAAAGAATGAAGCAAGTTATAATAAATAATCTTCCTAAGAGATGTTTGATTTGGTCTTAAATAAAAAATCATTAATTCTAAAAACCTAAACATATACAGGTTGTTCCCTTAAAAAAGCTTGTGTATCAGTGATTGTGGTATGTTGTCGTGTTGCGTGTACGAGCCCTGCGCCAAATGCATTCGCCTACCTGTCTTGGGTAAAGAAAGAGACAGTTAATTAGTTACTCAGTGGTAGATTATTTTTCGAGAATAATAATAATGAATAAATATAAATTTATATAATTTTAAATAAAATTTTGATAATTAAATTCTAATAATGATTTTATTTTCAAAAACAGCTACACTAGCTAGGCGAATACTTTTGACGCAGGGCTCGTAGTAAAATGATGGTAATTGAAACTTCTTTTTTTCAGATTTCAGAATTCTATAAACCATTCACAATTTAATAACACCAATAAATACCTACATTTATTAATAATTCTTATCGAATTCTAATTTTTTTGTAAACCGTTCGATATCCGTATTTATATCCAGAGAGTTATGAAAAAGTAAACTGCCATTAGTTGCAACCGTTGAAAGCAAAATCGCTGAACCGTGAAGGGTGCCGGCGAAATTTAATGCGAGTTTTCAAAGTATCGTCCGATCCGTTCCAATAAAAGGTATCAAAGGGTCAGCGGCAACACTCTATAAATCACGTTAGCCTCGTGCAGGAGTGACACGAAACCAAACCGTGATGGCTTTCCAAAGTGCACAGATTATTTATGCAGCGCACCAACTTTGACGACTGAAAATTTTTACTTTGAAGATTTCAATCAGCGTAGCTTACTTATTTAAATTAAAGAAACTGAAAGCAAAAAAAAAGAGGACGCTAATCATTTAGATGATAACTACGAATGAATAAACGTGTTTGTTAGGGTTGAGAAATAGTTTGGATTTGATCTTGTTAACTCAGATGAAAAAAAAGTACCATTATCTCGCCACGACTAGTTCACTTCTCCCAAATCCTGTGATAGTAAGCGCTAATGACGACCTCTATCATCTAATTCAAGACCGTGATTGCACAGTTGACAATACCAGTAATTTGCGAGACCATTAGCTAATTGACTGCTGACTTTGCCTTGTCCTGTTAGACGATTCTGTTCGACCTTTGTCACGGTGATATAGACGGGCGCAAGTTGCAAGTAAATATAAATGTACTTGGACAGTAGTACCTTAGATAATCCATTACCAGAAAAATAATCATTTTATTAAACTATCTACTGTATTTGATTCATATATTTATTTAAATGTGCGAGTATGTTATTTTTATTATAAATGTATTACAATTGTATTACAGTCGCATGTGGTTATAACTTGAAACAGTAGGAAAGTGAACGAGACAATTAAATTCACGATATTACCAGAAACAGAAATAAATCTATTCGGGGGCACAGAAGCTGCGCCAAAGTGTCGGTAAAGTATGTTGCAAACTGCAATGCTAATGGAATAATCGATACGATGCTGCACGTTAGTACTACAGGATATCGGGGAGGACTTGACCACACACTACGTGTGATCTTTCACCCTTACCCTTTTATTATCTCGGGAATAGATATGTTTCAATTAGAACTTCGTTCGATAATCATAACCAACGTTTCCATTTTCTTGTTAATCGGAGGACCTAACTTTAGTCCGTCTAACTTCTATTGGTTAGAATAAGTTTTATTCAAATAATTTCAATTAAAATATTTCCAAATAAAAATATCAATAAAGTCTAAAAGAACAATAAAAGAATATCGGAAAGAATGATATTATCTGCCATTCAGAGTTTATTACTACAAAAAAAAAGAGGAAATATTCACTCTATTGCTTAGCACTTTTTCATTTCCGTGAAACTAAACTGTAATCACGATACATGTGTTGCAATGCAGCTTGCAGCACCGAGGTCTATCTAGTTCGCACTTTGGTGTCTTATTTTATTTAGTGCCTTGAAACGTCGTTCCGCCTGTTCGTGCTGATTTTTAATTTCCATTTCCTTTAGCACTGGAGTACCTTTTTAAACTGAGCATACTGTATTACCGTGGCTGAGTTATTTGATGCAGCATTTTCATGAATACAATTTATTTTACTATGGCACGTGCTGGTTTTCAGTGCAATAAATAACTTACAAATTATTTCAGCTTCATAATGTACCAGAGAAATTATTTTTGGCAACTGAATGAATTCAAATAGAATACTTTTAATGAACGTGGTGGGTTTCCTCATTTCCTTATTATTATTATGATTAAGTCACAAATGTTATTTTTATATTTGCGAAGTAGTATTTGCGATGGCTTGTTAAGGAGCAACTTTTTCAGAGTTGACACTTATTAATTCAATGACAGGGAAACAATGCGGCGTGGCGCGGTGGTGGAAGCGATCTTCGGAAAATATGTATGATGATTCGGGAGGACGTTAATTACTGACACCAATTAGTGTGCGCAGTCATCATGTCAAATGGAAATTCTGCCCGATATCACTCGCTATTACGAGGTGTTAGCGAGTCTGTCGTCGTCTGCACGGTGGCGTTGTCAGCTTGACAGACGGCGTGCTAAATTGACTACATTATGCGTCAATTCGCTTGCGCTAAGAACGTTTTTAATGAATATTTAAGCACCATCTCCGAGTTAAGTGAAACCTTAAATTACTCAAGTTGAATTTTTACAAAGAACTAATCTAACGGAATGGGAATGACGTTTTATTTTACCACACTTTCTTTCATCAAGTTTGTTATTACTCTTAAAAAAAAACTTACGCTTATGTTTATGTAGATTATGGCCAATTTACTATACAGTGTGTAATCGAATAAGAAAAGCTGTGTAATCTGGGTTGATCCAGATTTTAATGTTAATTTGGTGTATTTTCCCAAATTAATTCTTGAACAAGTTCTTATATATTTAAAATTTTTGAGAACATTGATTTATGCCCAAACATCAAAGTAATTCCTCGCGTTTGCACATAATGAAATTACTTCCTCCCTTGTTTGACACTAACCAGTTTCTATTTTATGAGATAGATAAGCTCGTTCGCACGGTTGTTTTCTCGTTGGTTTGATTTTTATTAACTATAGGGAAAAGTATTGTTTATTTTATTTAAATAATCAAAAATTGACGAACTCACGCTCAAGCCAGCCTCAATTACTTGCAGCTTAAAATTTTTGATTTATATGAAATTTTAAGTTCAGAATTAAAAAAAAAATATTTCTCCAATTTTGCTTCTTTCCAAAATGTTTAAATAAAAATCTTCAATTAAAGAGATTAAATTTTATGCTTTTATGTCTACGCGGACTGATTGGTTACCTGTGAAAAATCTGAGTTACCACGAATTCGAGTGAATTCTCTCTCATTTTAGTGTTGTCGTCCGCTTTTATAACCGTCGTCCCATGTCATTCCTACTCTTACATGCGCGCTCATTCTCAGCGATCACGAGCGGGATATGCCGGGGCGCGATGACTTCCATTGACGCTTAATTAAATTTTTGTCCGTAATTGGTAATAAGTTTGTTTTGATACGGTTTTATAAATTTTTCGTTGGCAAATATGTGGATTGCAAAATAGCCGAGATTTTCGGAATCTACACTGGCGAGCAAAAAATTGGGGTCAACGTGTAGTTATGACACCTTTGTGGAATTTTCTGTTTTAAGCCTATACTGGTCACTTGTAAATCATAGCAGGCATTTAATCTTTTGTTTTTTGAGAAATTTTATCTCTCATATTGGTTATCTTGCTACCTACCTGTGACGATAGGCAGAAGTTTATACACCGGATCGGAATATTCCGGTGTTGCCAGCTAACTACAGTGGGACGGGGGGGGGGGTTCAAATCCAAACCGCGAAGGCCAAAACAAAATAGGCGCCACTTAATTTTTCTTGTACGGAGAACAGTGAAAAATTAAGCAAACACGTTACGTCCAACACACTTACACTCTATTTAACATAAAGAAATTTATGTGTACAAAAAAAAATATATAAACGATTATTCAGTAAGTATACATGAATACAACCGACACAAGAAAGAAAACAAAATCAAACGAAACGAATCCTACATCCTCGAGTTCGAACTCCGCATAAATCTAATTAATCTAATATAAAAAACAAGTTTCTTTACATATCCTAATGTCGATGACGACGTCATTTAAGTCGTTACATGAGTATACGCAAAATCTCGTGCACAATCGCGGCTACTTTGAAATCACCGTACGCATATTGCTACTGATAATAATAATTAAATGGATCCGACCTGTTACACAGCATCAAATGTCCGTCGACGATAGCAGAGGTGGTCGGCAGTCACGCACTTCCGTGGATGGCCAGCCTTCCGGTCATCGGCGCAGACGCGATGGCGGAGGAAAGAATACTCAACGGCGTAAAGCAGCGAGTCCACAAATGGTCCGGGACCACGAACGACGATTAACGCCAAAATAAATAACGTTAGAAACAACTTCGACTAAAAGCCTATAAACGAAAAAGAAAAGCGAACGTAAGGGCCAAATCGAAAGAAGCAATTCGTAACAACTCAGGATTATCACCCAGGCTGCCACAAGTCGCAAATGGATACGGCTTTCTCGTCCCCCAAATGGATCAAACAAATTCGGCGAATAGCCGTTCACATGCACTTTCACCCCCTTCGGTGAAACGGGCACATACCCAAAAAGTTAACAAAGAACGTGTGACCCAAGAGACGATCGAAACTTTAATGAAACGGCGGCGTACTTCTCGATTGGCAGAAAAGAAAAGAACACCAACGAGAGAGACACGTTCAATTTTACCACTGGCGGAACTGCTTGACAACAGTGCGGACCAATCGTCGGAAAGGGCAAAGATCACGAATAATACGCGTCGTGAAGTAGGACTTCGTTATAATTTGTCCAACTCCTCACATACGCGCGATTTTGACCCTAAGTAAGGATGGATTACTTATATGGAATGAATTTGCTTATTTAGTTGAGGGTTCTGTTAGTGGAAATATATTAGAACGAAATTTTGAGAAAATTACGCCGGCGAAATACGGTGTATTCCTACACCGAACGCAAGGCGTACAACGGCGCGTTCCAAGAAACAATCCGGAACGTCGAAGCATGCATATACAGGGTGTGTTTAGAACAGAAATGAAAACTGAACTGTAACAATCTGTCATGCATTATCAGCATAATTACGACTTCTACGAAATAGGGTGCATTCGCTCTAATTAAAAATTCACATTTCAGTGTCTTTTTTTAAGTTGGCTTTGATTTATCTCAGCCGCATGGTGTATTGTTTGTGTAGTTATTGCACTTGCAAGAATGCCTTTAGACCCTATTGTTGTGGCAAGAATTGTTGCGTTGATACAAGATGTTCGAGGACAACGTGAAACTGCAAGAATTGTTGGTAGGAGCCTTTGTGCTGTATAAAAGGTGTACCAACGCTATGAGGAGACTGGCCTGATAACCAGAAGATCAGAATCTGGGCGAAAAAGAGTCACCACCCAAAGAGATGACCGGTTTTTGTTGTCCGTTACTCTGCGGAATAGAACAGCTTCTGCGGTTTTACCACGAAATCAACTCCAAGTAATGAGAAATGTAAATGTTAGTGAATTGAACGTTAGGAGAAGACTTCGTGCTGCTGAATTGTCTTGTAGAAGGATGGCTATAGGTCCACCACTGCAACGTCAGCATAGAGTTGCAAGATTGACTTTTGCTCGGAATCATGTTACATGGAATAATGAGGACTAGAGCAAGGTAGTATTTTCAGATGAGTCGCGTTTTTGTCTCACTGGGTCAAACGGACATCGGCGAGTATGAAGAAGACCCGGAGAAAGATACGCTCAAGCTTATATTGATGAGCGACTTCTATTTGGCGGTGGGTCTGTTATGGTTTGGGCAAGAATTAGTTCATAAGCACGTACAGTGTTGGTTTTCATACAGAATGGTTCCCTGACAGCTCACGGGTACATTACCGAGGTTCTAGAAGATCATGCTATGCCTTTCATGATCACCATGGGCGAGGGTGGCATTTTAGGCATGATAATGCTAGACCTCACGCAGCTAGAGTTGTCGGAGAATATCTGGATGAGGTGGAAATTACGCCCTCAGTCCAGATATGAATCAAATCGAACATGTCTGGGATGAATTGGGACGACGTATTTGCAGGCATACACCAGCTCCAAGAACTGTCCAGGAGCTGAGGGAGTTACTACTGCAAGAATGGGATAACATTGACCAGAAAGTAATCCTTAACTTAATTCAAGGTAAGCCTCGTCGACTTTAAGCAGTCATTAACGCAAGAGAAGAGAATACACGTTATTAGTGATTATTTTTTACATTTTTTAGTCCTGTTCTGGTCCTATGTCGACTTTCGCTTAAAATGTAAATTTGTTGCTCTGTCACAATAAATCGTAAAAACCAAAAATATGCTTTAGGATTCATCACTGAATTTTTAATTTAGCCTACAAACTATAGTACAATGGACAATTAAGTAGCGACATTTTTCGATCGCTTGTTGACCTGACATTGCAATGTCAACAAGCGATCGAAAGATGTCGCTACTTAATTGTCCATTACTTTCACATCGCAATGGCGAATAACCCTAGGACATATCGGTTTGGTTTGCAGTGGAGTTCTCGAGCTACGGTTCTGCTGACTAAGACCCAACTAGGCCTAAAACAGCCTGCTCGAGGAATCCGCTGCAATCAAAACCGATTTGCACAAATTTTTTTTATAGTACAATGGTTTACAATTGACCAATATAACCTTAAAACAGAAAATTCCACAAAGATATCATAACTATACGTTGACCTCAATTTTTTGCTCGCCAGTGTATTTTTACCTCAAATTGAAACGTTTATTTACCAGAAGTATTTATTTACCTCAGTAATTAAGTTCATTATATGCATGTACTGGTAAGTACAAGCGTTTGTTTGCATAAAACAAATCTCCTATTTCTAATCTAACATCTTTCAAAACTTGTAATCTCTTGAAATAAAACAGAATTTTTAATACGAAATTAAAAGTTTTGTTCAATGTTTGTTAGAAACTAAAATTAACACTTCATTTCCTTTTTTTTCCTTAAAACACACACTCACTAAACATTGTCGCCTATTTTTAGGTTTTCCCACAACAGTTTGATGTAGTCGTAACCAACGTCCAAGATTAGAGAAGCTTTGAGACGCACCCTTCGGCCATCGTCTAGGTAAACTAACCTTTTCTTCCTTCCGAACTGGTTGTCTTGAACCGGCCAATGCCTTGCAGTCAGCGGAGCCCTCGGTTTCTCGGGGAACCGCTAAAATCATAAATCAAAGTTTTTAAATGTTAATTTTTGATTATGTTCATGTTCTTGGGCATAAAATGTTTTCATTCATTGAAGTTCAAGTAACGAGGGCCGTTGCTTTGCTTCAAGATGGACGTTCTATGCGCTACATAGCAATTGAACTCCAAGCTAGTCCATCCGTTATCTGCAGACTTTACTATAAACACCAAACAGCAGATAGCTACTTGAGGAGAGCCAGAAAAGGTCGTGAATGAAAAACAATTCGTCAGGATGACAGGTATATCCTAACATCATCCCTTTGCATCATCCCATCGCCATGTCACTGCTCGACAGATACAGTACCCTCTTCTAAATGCAGCTATGATAGACTTTTCAGTAATCAACGCGACTGGATATTTAGAACCTTCTTTCATTAGCGCATTGCAATGGGCGATCTTGACCGAGTAACCGTGAATTTTACGATGTGTTTATAAAAACCGAAAACACATGTATACCTCAAGAACGAGCAGATGTTTTCAAACAAAAAACAATGCGCTCTTGTGGTAAGTCAGTTTTTTAATTTTTCAACTAGACCATTGGTACTTGCAGAATTAATTGTGTTTAAATACTTACTCGATTACACCCTGTATAATTTCAAATTAGAAAATGAAATAAATAAAAGTATTTATGTTTCTTGTAATATCATACTTCCCTAGTTTCGATTGCACCATAAAACGAAGATACAGCTTCAGGATTAAGCTAGACCATATATTGTAAGTAAGTAAATTCGTTCAGGTGTAATTTACACTTCATAATAACGTATGTAAGTAATCCGGTTTTCTCTTTAGACCTGGAATAATTTATGCTGAAAAATCTGTTCTTTTTTTGCGCACGATGTAAAGATTTTCTCACTTTATATAAGAACATTCTCGCATGTAATCCAACATGAAATTATGCACGCCGACCAACAAAGAAAATTGTTTTTTAGATAAATTTGTCCTCTTTAGCCGTAATTTCTTTACACGGCTTGCATGCAAATAACTTATCATTAGCTGTAATTATTTTCATGCCGTTTTGAACGTTTTAAGCGTGGTTGACACGATATTGTGTACTTTATTTTTTATGACTGCTATTATTTTTACTGACTGGTACCTGGATTTTAAAAACAGAAACACTAGGTTTATACACAAGGGGTGGTTGTAAAATACTTGCAGGCAATTGTAAGTGTATGATAATTTATTCTGAAGAAATGAACGGATTAAATTATACCTACAATATATTTTATTCATTCTGTTTTTCTAATTTATGAATAAATTCACTCGGATCTGAACTGGGAAATTTATAAAACAAGAATCATCGGACATTTACTGAAACTTTGATTTACAACTCTTTGCTCATTACGTAACCTGCTCTCATATAAAATATTCACAATAAAAAGTTTTAATTAATTTTAAAATTAACCCAATAAATCTTCAGGACGGCCGGGGACTTTTTATGGCAACTTATCGCCTATCATTCGGGTTTTCAACGCTCTGCTCCGTCTCTTTCTCGCGCATGGCCAACTTGCTAAAATCATTATTTTTCAGCGACACTAAATGGAAACGTAACGTGAATTTGACGATTTATCACGCACTTACTTTAGTTCGAATGTTAATATCGTACTTCTTATGCATGAGAACTCATCAATATCTTGGCCTGTATCCATTACGAGGGGTATCTAATAGTATAGCATTGTGTTCATTTGGATGTTATTAGTGCCTGTATTATTCTATTTTCAGGATGATTGATCGCCCATATGTTACTACTCAATATTAAACGTAATGAACCCTAAGTTGTAATATATAGCTTGCATATTTGAGTGCGTTCATTAACATTAACAATATATGCCAGATTTATTAATTAACGCGCCCAAAGCATTCCTATTAAGTAGCTGACTCACCTCAATTTTGATATAATTAATTTAATAATAGTGGAAAATAAAAAGGCAATTGCTTTCACTGCTACTTGACTTCGTCTCAACCGAGAAAAGAAATTCACGCGCTTAATAAAATATCTTCATCAGCACTAATTTAAAGCGGCGCTTTTCATGGGGTTAATTAATAATATTTCTTGTGAATCACTCGTCGTCGCATTAATCATCTCGAAGCTGTGTGAATAAACTTTTTTCATAAACTTCTCGTCTTTTCGTATTTGCTTACCTAAGTGGCTTTCCTGTGTTGCCATTATCTCTAACCCCTTATTAAATATTTACACTGCAAGAAAGTGTCACATCAGCGGTGCGCCCTGATAAAATCCGCAAACGAAATCGTTGTTTCTCAAGATTTCTTTGTGGCTACTTACTTTACAGTTTTTCAAATAAAAATTTATTAGTTTTAATGGACATAACTTAGAAAAAACTGAAATTAAGTTCAGACACATTGTTGAGCTTAGAGTTTCGGTGTTATAAAAACTATGCAGAATAATAATTACTAATCTCAGAAATAAAGAACTAAAAAAGATCGTGCAATAACATTAAATTTTAATTTAAACTTCGCATTAAACATTCCCAACAACACTAAAGATTTAAAATTACTCCACTATAAATCCACTAATCTAAGAGTCGTTCACTTTTAATTAGCAATGTTTTCCGACGCAGAAACTTCCCGGATTAAATAATTCCTATTTCAAGTTTTCTTACTGTACTACATGTGCAAACTTACCTATGCAAGAAAGTTTCTCTACCGCCATAAAATCCGCTCTTCCAGTGCGCAAAGCGCAATTTTGCCGAGCAGAGGTAATTTCACTTAATTTTACGCTACTGCCCGGTATTACGTGAATTACTTTTAATATTTTATCGCGCTAATTTTGGAGCTTTTTATAATTTTTAAACGCTGCCGATCTTCGAAACGATTCCTATACAATGTGTAATCGAATAAGTTTTATTCACTGTAATCATGCAAGAAATGAAGCGATTTAATTAATTATAAAACGTAACCTTCAACCTTTGCAGCGTCAAAGCTGCCGCAATGTTGCTCACTCCTATCGTCGCTGGTTCGATACGTATCTAAAAGCCTAAGTACATTTAAGGGTTTAGGATTTATCAGAAAAACTTACTTTCATCTCCTCTATTTAAAACTACCTATTATTATTTAGATTTTTGCCAAAATTGTCTCAGCTAGTTGATTCAAAACCCTTTTGCTGATTGCAATGTAGTCAATAAAAAGTCATAAAACCAAAATTATTTAAGTTCCTGTGTCTATTAAAATGAACTTATTGTCTAGACAAACATAATACCTGCATACAATACAGGGTGTAATAGAATAAGTTTTACTTATTAACACTGTAAGTTCTTCATCACATAAGGAATGAACTCTGCAAATATCAATGGTTTTGCTCAAAAATAAAAAAAAACTGATCTACCACAAGAGCACATCGCCTTTTGTTTGAAAACCCCTGCGCGTTCGTCAGTGCGTCTGCGGTTTTTATTAACACATCGTAAAACGATAAATTCCGCAAGTGTCACGGCCACTGAGTCAGTGCCACCCGCAACACAATTCGATAACGAAATCTTCGTTCATTGGACAATCGATAATAATTACATCCTGATATTCCATACTTTGTAAACAAATAATACACTACGTGATTTAATTTATTGATTTCACGTGTTAAAATGATGAATGCGTGTTTTAAGAACATTGATTAGAAACAAATTGAAGAGAATTTTGCGGAGGCGAATTTTTTTTTAGTTCCGTCAAATAAATAAATGCATTGATTGCACTTAATAAAAATGTGTAGTTTAACGCTTTCCCTAAGTTTTGAGAAGGACATTCTTAATAATTAATAATAATAATTTTACATTAAATTACGGAAGTAAATTAATATTATTATCTAAGAATTATTTTCTATTTCTATTTCTTAAATATTAATTTAAAAAAATAGCTGGGAACCGCATTCTTTCGTACGAAAGTAATAAATGACCTGCCTCAACGTTTATTGTATTGCATCTGCGGGTTTACTGCCTTATCATTTATTGCGCATAACAGTAAACTTCGCTCAGCCGGGGCTTTAAATCTAAACCAGCGCTTCTCAAACGTTTTTTCTCAAAGTTATGGCATACGTATTGTTACATTATGAGAAGCAGACTATATTTTTATATACTGGTAGCGCCACCTGTGCCGCAGACAGGATTCTAATCTATTCTAGACACGCACCGAATTTACTGGAAAAATCTAGCAAGTCTTTCGAAGTTATTCTCGAAGAGGGATGGCTGCTATAAAGTGGAGCCGGAGCGCGGTTTTTAAATCAGTCTTATTTAGGAAGCGATGTGTAGCAAGCGAATTTAATAACGTGTTATTAGTGTTAAGTGTTATTTTGTCAGATAAGTGTACAGCTCGATATTATTGTACTTTTATTGTGTGTAATGATCGTAGACATTAAAGTGTTTTAAAATAAATAAATAACGTTTAAATTTGTGAACCCGAAGTCGTAACAAATTGGTGTCAGAAGCGGAAATTAAAAAAAAAAATCGAAAATGAAGCTAGTTGAATTAAAAGTGAAGGAGCTGCGTGATGAATTGGACGAGAGAGGGCTTGAAAATTCTGGAAAAAAAGCCGTTTTACAAGAACGGCTTGAACGAGCTCTCCGAGAAGAAGGAAAAGATCCGGAATTATTTGAATTCGAAATTGAAAATACCACAGCTTTACTTAGAGAAATGAAAGCAAAAATGGAAAAAGTGGATGAAAAAATGGAAAAAGTTGATGAAAATATAAAGAAAGAAATTAAAGAAATCAATGAAAATATGAAGGAAGAAATGACGCAACAAATGGAGCTTTCTAGAAAACAAATAGAAAGCTTGGAAATAAAAATTGAAACTTCCAGTTTAAACACCGATCTGAAATTACAGGAGGTGAAAAATCAAATCGATGAAAATATTGAAGATCTTAAAACACAATTCGGTGAGGAAACTGATGGAAAGATTGAAAATGTGAAGAGACAATTTGAACACGCAATTTTTTATCAAATTGAAGATGTAAAAACTCATATTGGTGACATAAAAACTGAATTTGACCGCAAACTTGATGAGAAAATCGGAGGAATAGAAATTCAGTTCCACGATAAATTTGAAGACTTAACCAAACAACTGCATAAAGTAGGACTTGGTCGTTCTATTACACCATCTGTGTCGTCAAGCCAAAAAATGAAACCACCCAAATTTGAAGGGGTCTACTTTTATTAGACAATTCAAAATCGCAGCTGATGTAAATGGCTGGAATGATCGCGATAAGGCTGCAGCCCTCGTGTTGGCTTTGCGGGGCCCAGCATTGAGTGCATTACAATCAATTCCCGAAGAGATTCAGAACAACTTTGATCAACTAGTAGAACACTTGAACATGCGATTTGACTTAAACCGGACAGACATTGTACATCACAGAATAAACACTGGCGACTCGAATCCAATTCGACAACCCGCGCGTCGACTGCCGTTGGCAAAAAGAGAGGAAGCCGAAAATTTAATTAGGAAGATGCAAGACCAAGACGTTATAGAACCGTCGCAAAGTCCATGGGCATCTCCCGTTGTACTGGTGACTAAGAAGGATGGCAGCACGCGTTTTTGTGTGGACTATAGACGATTAAATGATGTCACGAAAAAGGACAGTTATCCCTTGCCCAGGATCGATGACACAATAGATACCTTATCCGGTGCGAAATGGTTTTCGACCTTAGACTTGAAAAGTGGCTATTGGCAAGTTGGTATGCATCCCGAAGACAAGGAAAAGACGGCCTTTACTGCTGGAAATGGCTTATGGCAATTCAAAGTGATGCCTTTTGGTCTTTGCAACGCCCCAGCTACTTTTGAACGACTCATGGGATTGGTATTGCGCGGACTTAGCTGGAAAACTTGCCTCGTATACTTAGACGATGTGATTGTTGTTGGAAGAATTTTTAAAGAACATCTTGCAAACTTAACAGACGTCTTTCAGAGAATAAAAGAGGCGAAATTGAAACTGAATCCTGCCAAGTGCGAATTCTTCCAAAAGGAAGTTAAATATCTTGGACACGTCATATCAGAAGCAGGAGTCGCAACGGATCCAGACAAAATTACAGCCGTTAAGGATTGGCCACCACCAAAAAATGTGCATGAGTTGTGAAGTTTCCTGGGATTATGCACATATTACAGACGATTTGTGAAAGACTTTGCAAAGACAGCCAAGCTTCTGCATTCGCTGACCGAAGGGAAAACAACATTCTCTTGGAGTGAAAACTACCAAGAAGCTTTTGAAAATCTGAAGGATCTTCTAATGTCTGCACCGATACTGTCCTATCCACGACTAGAGGGCCAGTTCATCATTGACGCAGATGCGAGCAATCACGGAATTGGGGGCGTGTTATCACAAGTGCAGGACGGGGAAGAACGTGTCATCGGTTACTTCAGTAAAGTTTTATCCAAAGCTGAAAGAAATTATTGTATAACCAGGAAGGAGCTTTTTGCTGTGGTGAAAACATTGGAACATTTCCACAAATACCTTTATGGTCGACAGTTTCATCTTCGATCAGACCATGCAGCATTGAAGTGGTTGCTCCAGTTCAAAAATATAGAAGGCCAGCTTGCCAGATGGATAGAAAGACTGCAGGAGTATGATTTTTCAATCGAACATCGCCCAGTCGTATCCATAATAATGCAGATGCACTCTCCAGAAGACCGTGTCCTGAAGATTGTCGGCACTGCTTGAAATTGGAGGACAAAGAAGGAATAATTCCTATCAAAAGAACACGTGTCACAAACAACCAGTGGCAACCCGAAGTTATAAGCCAAGAGCAACGCCAAGAGGAAGACACAAGGGATATAATCTCTTGGAAGGAAAAAGGACCATGTCCAACTTGGGCCGAAATATCGAACAAAAGCCCGATTTTCAAAAGCTACTGGGCACAATGGGACTCTCTAAAGTTAGAGAATGGAATTCTGAAAAGAGAATGGGAGTCACCTGATGGCAGCGAAATTAAAGAGCAGTTAGTCCTTCCAAAAGTAAGAATTGCCGAAGTTTTGGAAGAAATACATGGTGGTACGTCAGGTGGACATTTGGGCATCAATAAAACATTAGCAAAAGTCCGAGAAAGGTTTTATTGGATGAAATGTAGAACCGATGTAGAGAATTGGTGTGCCAGGTGTATTACCTGCAAGGCAGTGTCTGGACCTGCGAAAAAGACTCGAGGAAGACTACATCTGTATAACGTCGGTGCACTCTTCGAGAGGATTGCCATTGACATAGCCAGCCCGTTTCCAGAAACCGATCGCGGAAATAAGTACATCATGGTGGTAACCGATTACTTCACTAAATGGCCAGAAGGTTACGCGTTGCCTAATCAGGAAGCAACAACTGTCGTCACTGCCCTCATAGAGAATTGGATAACAAGATTTGGGGTGCCAATGGAGCTTCATTCCGACCAAGGTAGAAATTTCGAAGGAAGCGTCTTTCAAGAATTGAGCCGGATGCTTGGCATTTTTAAAACGCACACTACCCCGTTACATCCGCAATCAGACGGCATGGTAGAGCGATTCAACAGAACCCTAGAGAGACATTTAGCAAAAGTGGTCTCCACAAACCAACGCGACTGGGATCAACATTTGCCCATTTTTCTAATGGCATATCGTTCCGCAATACATGACACTACTAAGCAATCGCCGTATCGAGTTTTGTTTGGAGGAGAAATGCGTTTTCCATGTGACCTGAAGTTTGGACTTCCAGAAGCTAGAAGGTCTGAATTGCACGAATATCTGCAGGACTTCGAGAATCGATTGGCGAGCACTCATCAATATGTGCGACGAAACATCAATCTGGTCACCGACAAAATGAAGACCCGGTATGATAGACGAGCCAATCAAATGGGATTCCAACCAGGGAACCAGGTCTGGCTGTACAACCCCAAAAGGATTCGTGGACTATGCCCTAAACTACAGGCGCCTTGGGACGGACCTTACGAAGTAATCAAGAGAATTAATGACGTGGTATACAGAATACGGAAGCTACCCCGTGGGAAGATGAAAGTGATCCACATAGACCGTTTGTTCCATATTCTGCTCGGGACGAACAGAATTAAGGAGGGGGCAGTGTTACATTATGAGAAGCAGACTATATTTTTACACTGGTAGCGCCACCTGTCCGCAGACAGGATTCTAATCTATTCTAGACATGCACCGAATTTACTGGAAAAATCTAGCAAGTCTTTCGACGTTATTCTCGAAGAGGGATGGCTGCTATAAAGAGGAGCCGGAGCGCGGTTTTTAAATCAGTCTTATTTAGGAAGCGATGTGTAGCAAGCGAATTTAATAACGTTGAAGTGTTATTTTGTCAGATAAGTGTACAGCTCGATATTATTGTACTTTTATTGTGTGTAATGATCGTAGACATTAAAGTGTTTTAAAATAAATAAATAACGTTTAAATTTGTGAACCCGAAGTCGTAACAGTATTAAAGTTCGATAATAATAACGTTTGAAGTACACTGGATGTGATTTAAATGCCCCAGCTGAGCGAAGTTTACTATTATGTGCAATAAATGATAGAGCAGTAAACCCGCAGACGAATACCGGGTGATTTTTTAAAATTTGTTATCAACTTTTGCCATGAAATTTGGACGGCATGTCTTAGCTTAAGTGAAAACAAAGTCGTTGCACTCCTTGAGGTTGTTTTATAGTAAAGCTAAGTCGTGCCATCCAAATTTCATGGCAAGAGTTGATAAAAATTTTTAAAAATCATTCTATACAATAAACGTTGAGGCAGGTCACTTATGATTTTCATAAGAAAGAATACGGAAATCAGCAGTTAATGATACGTAAGCACTAAAAGAATGACGATGATGATGATGAAAGTGCATTACATTACATCTTTTTTAAGATTCCATCCGTTCAGATGTTTTGTGATCCAACAGGATTAGTTTTGGAGTTAACGGAGTAATATACGATGATCAAAGGAATAAGGCTTGAACGGATAAGAAGAATATATTGGTTCAACCATCAAATTGTATAAATTAAGTAATAAATGGTATTATCTGTAATCATGCAACCTTATAACCTTTCGCAGTCACCTAGACGTCTTATTTTTTTCGCACAAAACAAAAATACAGAACACCTTAAATCAGAGATCTAGAGGCCAGATTTTAGACGAAATACCTTTGTTTAGATCTTAGGGTTTTAAAGATTTTTTAAAAATTATCTTTGTTTCGACTCTTTCGAGACTCTATTTTTAACGAAACGAGGAGATATCTCTAAAACCTTAAGAACTGAACATAGGCATCTTGCCTAAAATCCGGCCTGTAGAGATAAATGCGGAAATAGATATTAAAACTAGTGGTCATTAATGACGATTTCAGAATAAACCTGCACCATGCGAAAATACAGCAGTTCAATTACAATTAATAACCGGTAATATCCGGTAACTCGCCAACAAAATCATTTATTTAAACAAACGACGTGCTTTTTCAAGGGATTTGCCGTCATAAGTCGCAACTGACTTTTACAATAAAACTGCATTCGGAGAATATCAGCTGCATATTACATATCACCAAACAGTCTCCAAGTTGACTCATCAAAAAAGTCGGCATTATGCACAAATATGACTAAGAGTGGACGATCTAGGAAAATTACAATGACTCATGTAAAGTTTTTCGTAATCGGAATATCCGATATAAACTAAACTCAAGAGTATAACTTTAGCCCCGCTCCCAATTTTTGATTTTTTTGTTCCTAAAACAACAATAATTTAATTTTACTTAGACGAACCATAAAAGAAGTTAAAATAGTAATAAAAAACTAATTGAGAATTCGAACAAACAATTGAAGGCATTATTCCAAAAACCAGGCAAGTCCAAAAATGATAATTGTCAGGCTTTTGCAGGAACCAAGTGGGATTTGTTTTGTATTTATAGAATCGCACATATTTCTTCGTGCAAAATCGTCGGACATGTCTGTTTTAAGGCGAAACAAATTATACCATTAAATAGCGCATTGTCTTAAAGTATATAAAATAGCAGTAACTTGTAAACCAGATATTTTGGACTTGTCTGCTTTTTAGAATAATGCCTTCAATTTATGTAATTTATTTAAAAAAAATGTTAAAACTGAACAGTGCATAACTATAGCGCCGGTTGAAATAAATTAATGAAATCCAAGGTGGCTGTGCCCCTTATTATAAAACAAAAGAAACAAGTAATTTTATCATTAAACGTCATTACTTTCTGACAATTAAACTGAAAATGCCTCGAGGAAGTTATCTTTCTGAGTTGGAGAAAGGTAAAATCTTGGCTTTTTGTGATGAAGGTTTGAGTCGACGTGAAATTGCTCGAAGAATTAACCGATCGCGTAAAGTTGTATCAAATTATTTGAGAAATCCTGTTCAGTATGGGACAAACAAAAAAGGCGGACCAAAAAAGAAGATTTCACCGAGAACTGAAAGAAGAATTATTGCTGCAGCAAGCAATAGCTTGAAAAGTTGTAAAAGAATAGCTTCAGAATGTGGAGCAAATGTTTCCCGGTGGACAATTCGAAGAATTTTGAACAAAAGTGAACATATCGTGCGTCAAAAGTTGAAAACAGCTCCGCGTCTTCTGCCTCGCCATAAAATTGCCAGGTTGCAATTTGCTCGGGAGAATATGAACCGCAATTGGGAGAATGTAAGATATTTATTTTTATTCAACTGTACCTCATTTTCAAAAATTCTTTTTAGATAATTTTTTCTGACGAAAAAAAGTTTAAATTAGATGGTCCAGACGGATTCAATCGTTACTGGCGGGATTTAAGAAAAGAGCCTCAGTATTTTTCAAAGAGAAATTTTGAGGGTGGTACATTAATGGTTTGGGGTGCCTTTACCAAAACTAGGGTTTTAATATTAGCTTACCCATCAACACGAATGAATAGCAGAGAATATCTCGACGTTCTTGAAGCACATTTAATTCCATTTTTAAATAACAACGATCATCAACACTGGGTCTACCAACAAGACAATGCATGAATACATGGTAGTAGGGAATCGATGGCTTGGTTCGAAAGAAGACATATCCAATTATTGGATTGGCCTTCCTGTTCCCCAGACATTAACCCAATAGAAAACCTTTGGGGAATTTTGGTCCGCCGAGTTTATCGTGATAATAAACAGTATGCCACAATTAATGAACTAAAAATTGCATTAGAAGAAGTTTGGGTTAATTTAGAGCCACAAATATTGACTAACTTGGTTGAAAGCATGCCTTCAAGGATTTTTGAGTTAATCCCAAAAAACGGAGGACCAACCCATTATTAAAGAGTTAATTTTTGTTTGAAATGTACCTAGGGGCTATAGTTATGCACTGTTCAATTTCAATATTTTTCTTACAAAACTATATGAATTGCTTCTAAGTACTTCTGAATTGGTTTATTATTTCTGTTTTGGTTATTTTAATCACTCTTCTAAATTACATGAAGTTGTCTTTGAATTAGACAAAAAAAATCAAAAATTGGGAGCGGGGCTATAATTAAGACGATTGGGTTTCATGCAGAGATATCGCAAATCCAAAAGTCCTCTGGTCGAACACATCACCCAAAGTCCGAAGGTGTAATTAGCATTTGCAGAATGTCATAGTGGGTGCTCAAATTCCGAAATCCGTCTGTCTCTCTGCATTTAGTAGCATGGTTTGCTACTGCTTTATTTGATGTACAAAATGCCGTTTCTTCTCATTATAAAATTATTTTGAATTTGACTTGTATTGTTTCGTATTATATCGTTTTCACTTTGTGTCAGTTTTATATGTGTCTAAATTGTGCTCCTTAATAATTTGAATTATTATATGTATTGTCTTAACTGTTAATCGATAATATGTGACTTTAGGTTATTGTTTTAATACTGTTTGAGCATTGATTCTTTAATATGATTTGTAATTTGTAATTGTTTTTACCTATTTTCTCTTTATTTTTAACTAAATTTCATTTAAAAGAAGAACGCTCAAAAAGAGAAGAAGAAGCGTGATTTCGTCAACCCTGAGAAATATACAGTGTGGTGATAAAGTAACGCACCAATCGAAAAAACACCCTTAGCGATAACTTTTTCGAAAAACGCTCGGACAAGTCGATTTTATTTTAAAAAAAGACATCTTTTACAACCAATTTTAATTTTATGTCAGTTGCCACTTTTGCGCCGTGACGTCATCGACATTTTTTTTAATGACAACCTATTTTTTTAAAAATGTCATTTGAAAGCACCCATTTTTCTGAGTACAAAAATGAAAACGAATCACTAAAGCATAAGAAAATTTTAAAGAAAAAAATTATTGAAAAATGGAGATGTGATTTTTAATGTTAATAAAATTTCAACCAAAAATAGTACTTTCTTATAAACAACTTAATAAAATTACAATAAATATTGAAAATGTCCTTCATCAACCACTTAACAGTAACCAGCTCGTGTGTAAACACTGTTAATGACTCTTGCGATAGTTTCACGGCTAATGTTATTCATTTCCGCTCACCCGATTTAATTCCCCTAGATTTTTTTTGTGGGGTTATCTAAAAGGTGGAGTTTACGTGAACAGACCTCAAAATTTGGAAGATTTACAAAACAAAATTAGGACGGAAATGAATAATATTAGCCGTGAAACCATCGCAAAATTAATTAAGAACGTTTACACACGAGCTGGTCACTGTCAAGTGGTTAGTGGAGGACATTTCCAACATTTATTATAATTTTATTAAGTTGTTTTGTTATGTTTTTACAAGAAAGTATTATTTTAGGTTGAAATTTTATTAAGATTAGAAATCACATTTCCATTTTTCAATAATTTTTTTCATCAAAATTTTCTTATGTATTAGTGATTCATTGACATTTTTGTACTCAGAAAAATGGGTGCTTTCAAATGACATTTTCAAAAAAATAGGTTGTCATTAAAAAAAAATTTCGATGACGTCACGGCGCAAAAATTAAAATTGGTTGTAAAAGATGTCTTTTCTTAAAATAAAATCGACCTGTCCGAGCGTTTTTCGAAAAAGTCAACGCTAAGGGTATTTTTTCGCTTGGTGCGTTACTTTATCACCACACTGTATGTAGCTATGTAGTGGCGGGCTAGGACTAAAATCCCATTTCATATAAAGGTACATTGAGAGCAATCTCCGGCTAAATAAAGCTCAGACCAGACGCGCACAAACAAAGAAATTGCTACTTGATTCCTTTATAATAATAATAATGCCTTTATTGGTTCATAATACATACATAATATTAAACACAAATTAAGAAACCATATGGATCTAAAAATTTCATATGTATCACTAAACCAAATGGTGTGGTATCAGACCGTCGGACTGTCAGGACCGACGTCTGGTTTTCATACCAAACCACCAGGAACCAATATTGAGAATTTTAGTATTTTAAGCAAACAATACATTTTGTCGGTATAAGGTTAATATGTTTTGGCTTTGTTTGTTTTTTTATTCCCTTTTTTCGTTATCGTGACTGCAAAGTTACAACGATTGTTCTCTCATAAGCTTATTTCGAATTGCATTTTTAAAAATATATAGCGACGACATTTTAAACTCTCGAGGTTGACGATTCACGCATTTGACAATATTATAAGTAAATGATCGTTGCTGTTCTATGACGTGGCGGTGTGAGGAAGTCTTTTTTACGAATATTAATATTATGAACGTCAGTTTTGAATCTGACCTTTGCAAAAAGGTATGGCGGCTTTTGTGATTTTAAAATTTTGTAATATAAATTTGCGGTATGTAAATATCTCCTGTTGTCCATATTTAACCATCCGGATTGGCCTGAAGCTTTTGATATGTGATCAAACTTTCGTTTGCCAAAAATGAAACGAATGCATGCATTTTGAACATTTTGAATTTTTTTTTTTGTCAACCTTATCAAGACAGGGCCCATACAAATAATCACAATAATTGAATGACGACAAGACTAGTGATTCACATAACATGAGCTTTAGTTTTTGATCTAGTATATGTCTATTAGAAAATGGTTGATTAAAATGGTTTGGTTATGATTAAAATTGGTATGATTAAAATGGTTTGATAAAAATTTTGGTAAAAGAATGAGGAGAAGAAACGGAAATTGTTGATTATTTTTGTGTAATTATTTTTGTTAATTAAGACCTAGGGTTGGGCGTAATAATAGAACTTCTCGTGACATCTAGAGGAGTCTAGTATCTCGACGATGCCTTGTAAAATTGATAAATCTGAAAGCAAAGGATACTTCATCCCCTTTCTTTTATCATTTTTAATCACCCGTTCCTCACGATGTTGTACGATGTATTTATAAGAACAGCGGACGCACGTGTACCTCGCGAAGGAGCAGAGATTTCAAACAAAAGATGTGTGTTAGGTCAATTTTTTTTAATTTTTGAGTTAGACCAATGACATTTGCAGAATTAATTCTCTTATGCGATGATGATGAAAAACTTACCACATTAATAAGTAAAACTTAATTGGTTACTCCCTGCATAACGATATCTAAAAATAATTTAAAATTTAAGGGTAATTGTAGAATACATATTTTTTTGTTTGTTCTTTCATAATGAATTTATGCTTGGCCTATTTTGAATAAATTTATAATTCACACAGACTTCATTTAATCAATAATGTATTTATTCTTGAAAGCACAAAACGCATATGTCTGCACATATCTATGAAGCGATTTGGCGTTGTATTCAAAACACGTTTTGATAAGGTAAGTCGCCCGATTTTAGTTGGCAGTCACGATGTGCGCTTATTTCACACAATATTTTCACAGAAGTTTTGCTAAAAATATAACTGAAGAATAGAGTGGAAATACATTATCGTGTTTACTGAATAATTCATAGGCATTTAATATTACTGATACCGTACAAACTACCATCGCAATTGCGAAGTTGGATATACCGAAGATAATTAATAAAATTAGAGAAAATCCCATGTGGTATAAATAATATACTTTATCATCCCGAGTTATAAATAGCGTTTTCCCAAAAGCCCGTGATTTATGCAAAACAAGAGCGCAGAGATATAATTGATTTCTAGATTATTAATCATAGCATGTATCAGTCTGCAAGGTTTAAGTAGTCGCGCCCTTGTTAATTTTTCATTGTCATTGGTGCGTCCGACAGGATTACCGTTTTAAATCTATTTTCAGGGGGGGTTTAAACAGAACAATGAACCGAAAAATTGATAGATGAAAAAGTTAACCCACATCGTTTTCAATATTAAGCGTAATTTAAAACAATCATAAAATCTCATAAATTAAATACAAAAGCGTAGGTATCCACTGAAAAGCAAGTTTGTCAGAACTCTCGCTCATAATCTAATATTTACTTTTAATTAACACTCGAATTGGACTTTATACGTTTTCCTCTTCATTTTAAATTTATGAATAACGAACGTAACGTGCGTTTCGAATTTTTTCCACGGAATTTTCTACTTAATTAACATTTTACATTTCAGTTAGTCCCTCTCGCTTTCGGATGAATAAATTCATACACAATAATGTGTTACGTTCGACTCTCGGCATCACTTCAAAGTAAACCGTGCGCAATTATTGTCCTAACGACCTGTTTCCTTCCTACCTCAGTTAATTAATTAACGAGGACCTCTCAACATTGTTAACTAGATTTCTTCTGGGTCTTTTATATCAGCCGTTATTGAATTAGGCTGAATAGGTTTCAGATTCACTACTTCCGGATTGTTTGTTTAATTCAAATTTCATCTGAGACTTCTTGAGGATCTATTAATGAATTTTAACAGTCGAAAAAGGGAGCGTACCGATTTAGCTGCGGGCTATTCTAGAAAATGTTGTGTCTAGTAACAATCATAATAATCCAGAATTCGTAACGGGTGATGTCGACGTTAGTGTTTTGCTATCTTTGGAGCCGTCTGCAAAGACGAAGGTATAGCGCAAAGGTCATAAACTTCGGCGAGCAATTCGAACAATTAAATGACCCCCGTTCAACTTCACCAACAGCGGTTGCGATATAAATTGACCTAGATTTATCAGGACGCATTTCTCCCAAAATCTACGAACAGGTTCGATAACATATGACGTCTCCGTTGCGGGAAAACTTATGACCTCATACGCCGAAAATGAAAAGCGTGAGATTGTCACTTCTTTAATTTCTCTCGATAAGGAACGGTCTTGCTTAATTCTTTTCTCAAGTCACTTCATTAATAAGAACAATCAAAGAAGACGCATATCACGTTAACATGCAACAAAATCAATAAATACGATCTAACCTTTCTTCGCATTAGTTTAATTAGCAAGGATTCACGTTAGACCGCATGAATAAATCAGTGTTTTACCCGAAACGTCCCGTTATTTGCTTCGGCGTCGTCCCTTTTCAGACTATAGTATGAAGTGCCCAGGTTTCCATTAATGCTTATTGTGTTTCATGTAAGTGCCATAATTTATTGCTTTCTGGAAGGGTAATGACGCCGAATATGAAAAGGAATGATTTCATAATTTTCCATGCTCCTTTTCGTTTCGAATTTAAAAACGTGCGTTGTCCTTAATATCGTAATGGCGAAAGATTAAATCGCAATCCTGTTAATATGTAGAACTTTTACGCTTTGTCGATTTAGTCCTTTCCTACTCGGAGAGTAAATACGTAAACGTCAACGGGAAATATATGGCTTTCCGTTGTAAATATCACTTATGCTGCTGGCGAAAGCATACCGACTATGGAAGCTACGACACCACGCAATCTATCATCTCCATATTTTTCTTTGCTGACCGGATAACACCTGCCACAGGAGAATGTAGCGATGTAGGGTTTGTTTTTGACTTAGACGATAGAGTTTATTTGATCGTGGTAACCATTGCATGTAGGTACTTACTTTTGAAACAGGCAAAAGGATTCGATTCTATTTTAAACATTTCATTTGTACAAAACATAAAGTTATTATTATTATTAAAACAAACTTCAAAATATAAGATAATAATGATTTTTTTTTAATAATTAGTAGCAAAAATTTTACTGTCCAGGTTTTAATTATCTAATTGATATTCGACGTGCTTAGTGAACGGGGGGATTGGTTCTCTCAAGCACACAAGAAATATGCTGCTTTTATTAGGTTCAAGGATTGGTCTATTGTCGATAGCCGGTTGATTGCTAATAGAATTACCGCAGGTCGATACAATTGCTTCCTCTCTACGATGTTTTAGCACTGCAGATTTTTTTATTTCCCCTTAAACTAATTAATGAACTTAGAATAAAAAGAAAACACGAGGATGCTTTCCAAAACAAAAAAAAAACTTGTTTATGTACTCAGAAATTCATCAAGTGTATCGAAACAATCACTTAATTCTGGGCACATTAAATTGTTTGTATAATTAATAAACGCTGGTCGCATTCACTGCGGAGCTTTTAATTAATAAACACTCGCATAAACAGTTTAGACGCCGTAAAACTTGTAATTAATTTTGCATTCACGTACTTCTTGCTGTAAATGATAATACATAAATAATTATCCGGAGAGCTACTATTTTTATTAATCCGGCCTGGAGTTTTTAATTAATTAATCTGCCATTTTGCAGATGTCGCCGTGCGTGATTAATGATTGGGGGCTCTAGCATTATTCGTCATGAACAGGAAGCGCATAAAAGTGTCTCTAATCTGTTTATATCGTGAACGCAGGTTCTAATCTTGCTTTATTATGACGTGACGGAAAGAGACGTTTACGGTAATTTCTTAGAAAAAGCGAAGAGTTAATGTACAAGGTACTTTCACAGGAATTACAGAAAATAAAAGTGTAATCACTGGAAATGTTGTTAACCAATAAATCTGTACGTAAACATCTTATAGTCACATTATAGTCACTTAATTTCTTACGCTTTTACATCTTTAAAATATTCAAGAACAAAACGAAATAAATATTGTCCAAGTAATCGATGATAATAATAATATACATGACTTTATGCAGTGGTGAGCATTGCGGAAAGCTTCATCCATCAAGCTTGAGCTTTAATTAACAATCTGAAAAATCAAGTACCAAACAATCTTCAATTTGGTTACAAATATTAATTTAAGGCAAACAACGTCCGTGTAAACACGCTCGCAATTTTCATCACCTCTTATTTTAAAGTCTGCGCTTCGCTTAACCCGGCAGCGAGAGACGATCCAAAATAAAAGCGAACAGTCGTTATCAGAGTTAACTTGCAATACATATAACGTCGTAATTAAAAGTTAAATAAGTTTTCTCGACTTTACCGGGTACCGAAGTTCGCCGTTTTACATTGCCGCATTCTTTATGTCTTCGTTTAAAGTTGGCGTAATTGCGCATTGTACTTTGCTGCCTCCTGTATTTATGCCGATGTATTCAGTCGCCGGCATAAAATACTGTTTAATCAATACAACTGATATGTAGGTAATTATTGCATAAGTACGAAAATTGATCAACAAATGCAATTATAAGAAGTGATCAAATGAAAAATGAATCAAACACGCATGTGTGCAGTTAGTTCATCGGACGTTCCTTCAGTCACTTTTGACGTTTCTATTTGAACTTAACCATAATTTAAAACTCAAACATCAGAAGCAAGAAAAACGTTTTATTTTTAAAAAATTACAGCAAATGCTCGAAATGAGCACTGCCTAATCAAGATACTTTTGAACTCTATGAACAACTGCGTGACTAACGTTAAACAACATTTCTGGCGTGTTATTTATGTCACAATTAACTGACAATTAGTTTTGTCATGACATAATCGAAGATATTTAAATTGCAACGCCTACTATAATTCGTTTTTCTATTGTTGTTTACATTTTGTACTGGCAATTGGAAATGTGTCTCGATTGTCTCGAGCTTCAAAGAAGCGTCAAGTTGAATTTATTTCGTGTAAGTATAATTTCAACGTCCTTATGTGTCTCAATATTTCAGGAAACTTTTACGTAGCCCGAGATGATGCGAAACAAAACTTACAACTATTACTGAACTGTCAGATGCAGAGGAAAATCGCAATTTATAATTCGGGTGACGAAAACGCTTTTAGCGGAAAACCTAATACGAACATGGAGGGCAAAATGGAACTGCAAATATCTTATACGTCTCATATCACAGGAAACTTACACAACTGCGCATTTTGGGCGCTCCACAAAAACAAAGAAAATATATAGAACATTTACATTTAGATTAAAACAACAATTACATTTCGATGGAGTTGAATTGAAAGAACTTTTAGTCTAATAAGCTGAGCAAAAGAAATCTCTGTTTGTTCATGTTTATAGTTTCCATAATTTAATTTAAATACACTTCCAATGTTAGAAGTATTTATCCGTGGTTTACAAAACATGATGTATTCTAAACTGAAAATTAAAGGCGAAAAACAGGCAACGCATTGATGTATACATAGGTACACAAAGCCAGTTCAGACTTGCATGTATGTTTGCCAGGAACTACGCCATATTTTTACAAAACCCTGATAAAGCTCTACGGTTCTATTTGCAAAACGGCTAGTTAGTATTTCGCTGTTTGCGATTCTGTGTTCGAGTTCACTTGCAGTTTGCGTAATGACAACTAATCTCAATTTGTTCGAGTTGTTTCGTCCGGAGCCAGACAATGCTATTATCTGTAATGTTGCTTGAATGCGACATTCGGCTTCGCATTTTCCGTATGCTCGTGCATATTTTCCTAATTCCACGTGAATCATAAATGGTATGTACGTGAATCTTCATTAACGAGATAAGCCCTTTGCATTTGAAATTAACTACACCACTCGAGTGTTGTATTTAATTTACAGGATTCATAAATAAACGAAACAAATAAATTAAATTTCGCAATATTAATAACTTGCAATAACTTGCCAGTTACCAGAAAACACAAAAATATTTGCAAATCTAAATTGATTTCCTTACTTTAATCTCAAGTGATAGCAACATCTTTGGTTTGTGGGGAGGGGGAATTTAAAAGCACCTTGCAAAAAGTTGTTGCGAATATTATGACTGCAAGCGTGACAGCACCTCAACTGTACTAAAAGATAAACGTTTCAATTTAACTATCCGAAACTATTAAAAGTTTGCGACGCGTTTAAATTAGCGAGATAAAAGTCTCGCGCTTCCTTCCAAACGTTATTCCTGAGACAACGTGGGCTAAGCGAAAATTAAAATGTTATACCTACCGCGTGTATAAATATTTATTTAATAATGTCATGTCAGTAACAATTTGCTCAAAAGTTAATTTGTTATTCACGGTATTGACAGTATCGACTAGCTCCTTGTTAATACACACTTTATGGTCGAGTACGTTTCCGAATAAAATTTGACAAGGGTGAAGGGAAACTTTCGTAAAGCAGTTAAGTAACAGTAATTAAACAATCGCTTTAACGGTTATGGGCGAGCTTACTCTCCCTCACTCATTGATTAATTCGGCGGCGAAGTACTAACTCATTCCATCTAACAAGGAAATAGTTTATAATATGGCAGCAAATTAGGTAAACGGCCAGGATTAATACGTACGTAAACTAATTTCATGGATATTTAAATATAAGCCGACAGAGAAGTTTTTCATAAAATACATGCTAATGTGCTATTATCCTTGCCTGGTAAAGAAACGTGCAACAAAAATCGTAACAGGAGTTTAAGTGGAAGGCACTTAATAGCAAGGCAGTTACAAAAAATTCTTATTATACTATTATTAACGATGATGGTAGAGCAATGACTTTATTTGAGTTGTTTAATATACTTATTTATGAATGCTCACAAGAAGACTCTATTGAATATAGAATATATACAGTATGTCCCCGGTTCTCTGAACACGATTAAATTGAGTAAGTGGTGTATCTATAAATTTAATGTCACTTACTTGAAATGGATTAATTAACGGAGATAATAAAAATCTTATAATGCTTAACGAAGCATGATCTCATAAAACCAACGAAACAAAGAATCACATCTCTTAATCCGCGAGTAATCACAATTAAATTTACGCGTGCGTGTTTACGATGTGCATTTAATATTCAATGAAAGAGTCGGTAACTCTCAAAATGCACGCTTGAGCCACACACCTGGGTAGGTATCACGATATCATAATAAAAAGAAATTTACAGTCGGCGCTCCTGGGCAGTTAATCTCGAAATGGTATATCGTATCCGGCGGACGCAATCGTTTACGGATGCACGAACTTGCGCTTTAATTTCGAACGCTTTTATTATTACCGAACGACGAATCAAGCTAAATACATATTTACGTAAAAAGATATCAGTTAATAATAAAAAAGAAACGACGTTGTGACATTCATAGTCTACATACACATACTCTCCTTACAATAAACGACCATTAAGAAATTAAGATACGTTAAAGTAAATAAAGACCCTGAGCGTGTGAGAACCTCACTCACGCAAGGTAGCGAGACGCTCCAGAAACACCTCGCAATCTCTTGAGGGTAGGCAACTTAAGTTACTCCAGTGACCTAAATGAGCAGGACCAAAAGGGAGACATCCTCTGATTTCTTAATAAATGCCCATGTAACTAAAATAAGCATTAATATATTTTTTTATTATAGAACGACGGAAAATGAGAAATTATTAAACGTCTAATTTTTTTTAGGCAGCCTATTTTTTAGACACTAAGGCCCGATTTTGCAGTCGTCGTGACGTAGATACGGATGAACGTTAAAGGATATTCGGCGAACAGTTATTCCGTCCCTATTCCACGATTGTAAAACTGGGCCTAATTGTTTGTTTGCACTACATGTATAAATGAACTTTAAAAGATTTTATTGAAGTCGTGACCAAACAGGTTTAGGAAGAGTTACAAAATTTTCAAGATAAACCATCCTGCTATCAATTTAACAGATTCAACTGAGTAACTACAATGTAAAAATTCTTTACGTGAAATATAACAAGATCGCAGAAAGGTGTTAATTTAAGCCCCCCCCAAGAAAATACGTGTCCGTTTCAAGATTGCGCCCGCAGATAAGCTTTTTTAAATGATATTTACGTTCAATTTTTGTAGACAATTCCTGCTTTATTATTATTATCCTTTCGGGAGACGGACGTTTTGCATTTTGCATGAAATTTCACAAGGAGCATTTTCACGGCGTAATTATAAAATAACAATTCTTTATCTTTGTAAAATCCAGCGGAAAAATATTTTCTCTGTGACGACGCGACGTTTTTTATTCTGGTACAGAAAGTGAGGCTTTTCCTCTACCGACCGACGAACTGCTTCTCATTACGTTTTTAAATTGGCATTTTTCTCACTAAAAGCCAAGCATTATTCCTACTGACAGTGCAAAGTATCATTTCTTAAACTAATTACTTTGTCTTTATGTATTATTATTTGAAATTAAAAAATGTAACGAAATCTTTTGGAAAAAAATTTGGATTTCTTCTACCTCTGCAGGTGTCTTTGAAGATGAGTTCATACTTTCTTTGGGTGCCTTTGAGTGGTAGCTGAGAATAAAGTAATTTAAGTTTAAGAAAGTATTTTGGCAATGTGAAAAGTTCCATGTCCAAAAGCGAGTGATTTAATAAAGGATCATATTCGGAATGAAACGAAATGCATGTAAAGTACAAGCGCTTTCAAAAGTTGCGTGGTTAGCCATCGTAAACGAGTCGCATGTTGGCAGTATACCGTGCTTTGTGTATCTTATTAAAGCCGCTTTGACACTTTAATAACGGTTATTTTAAAACTTATCGCCATTACGCCGCGAACAGAGGATTGGTATCAAGTTTTGGGATTTCAAGGCGAAATCACGTTACGTTTAGAACGTGGAGAAATCATATTTCACGTGCTAATGACCTTGTTCTGGCCGGATAATGTGGATGAATTTAAATTAAGCTCGTTAGCCCCCTCCGAATGTAACGTTGAAATCTTATTTGAAAATTTTATTGTTAATCGTAAAATTAACAGTTTCTTTTTATTCTATTGCTTTGATGGCTTCTTTATCTCGTCATTCTTTTCTATTCTTCACTGCGCGGGTATTAACAGAATAATTATAGAAAACAGTAGCATTTTCCTCATCAATTTCTTATTCATGCGAATTATAAGGGCGGTAATTAACTTGACCAAGACGCCTTTCTGATACACATTCGTTCAATTACGGGAAAGCAAACAAAGTCACAATTGATTGGAAGGTCGCTTTTAATTGCAGCAAAATTGTAATGGCCCCCATTCGGTTAATTACTAAAGGAAATATAACGTTAATGAAGGCAATGATTTACCAAGTGCAGACATGCTCATTTAATCTACTCATAAACATGTAAAATTATGTGCAAGTATTTTCCACGTGAAGATAAATTTACAACTCGTTAATTCTGTATTGCGCAAATTTAATATTAAATTATAGAGACGGTGCGGTGACTCGCAGCCGAAGAAATAAAAACAAAGTGCCTTCGTGTGCTTGAACGTGTCTCACTCGGCGTGACCAACACAAAAGCGACGTCGTTACAACACCCAACACTTTTCATATGTAAATGAGGAAAAGTCGTCGCAAAATTGGTCATCGCTTCCTTTCCCACCCGTTAGCTCAAATTTACAACAGTGTTCTTAAGCATTTTATTGTTTGTAACTTTTTATGGCGTGATGAAAGTCCCTTTCAGGATGACTCTACCCATTACACTTTTCGGGATTTTATTTAATTAAAAAAAAGTATTTCAAATTTCTATTACAGCACTTTTCCTAGTATGTAGAATTTCCACCTGTATAAAAACAGAATGGGCCATGTCGTCCAAATTTATGTTGCTAACTCCCAGGCTAAGCAGGCAATCTAAATACAACCCTAAAAACTCGTCTTAATTTATTACGCAGCGAAGGCAATATATTTGAGCGATGTAATTAAAACGCATTATAATCTGAAGGTGCCGACAAATTCTTTTTCCGCCGGACTAAATCACGTAATTACAGAAACTCATTTGAATAATGGTGAGCACGAAATGATACTATCGTAAATGAATCATATCTTCGGGGAGAGGAGCAAGCAAACGCGTAGGCTCGAGACCTAGATAAGAAATGAAACCTCCTGTATTTATTTGTGCCAGGCTTTCGCGTTCGTGTGAATGTGCTAATTTGCAAAATTTCAGCTTCGCCTTTGCTTTGATGAATGATGTCGTTTCATATCGTTAATACGAACACGCGAATTCAATCTTCCCTAATGGGTAAAAAGGGTAAATTTCAAAAGAGGCAATGTATTCAAAGACATTGATACAATAAACTATTTCGTTATACAAAAGTGGTATATATGTATTATGGAGTTCTTGACAGAATGGAAAACTACTCAAGTCATCACCAGTTATTCTCCACATCCGTGCTTTACTTATAACTTATAACATACGTAGGTAACTTACAAATCCAAGGTAAAATTCCATAATTAGTGTAACTGTAATCAATCATCTATAGTCGAGTACTACGTTCGTAGTAATAGAAAATAGCAATAATCCGAATCAATGTTTCTGTTTATTTATTTTTGTGCAAGTTATGGTACAAAGGTATAAAAAGGCGCATTCGTTTTTATACATATACATTTCAGTAATTTGCGGCCACGCTATTTGCATCGAGGAGATTAAAAACCCATTAATTCTTTTTTTTTGTACAAATTTCACTTACACACTGTTTTGTAAAATGTAAATTTTCAGTATCGATCGTCGTGCGCACCAGTTACCGAGAATTATGAATAGCTTTTTAATCACTGGTAACTTTTTTAAAGGCGATGCGCCGATTACGAGAATCGAACTCCTTCGGGACGAGGAAAAAAGCAGAAAACGCCGAAAATTTACATTTCTTGGGCCCGGCTCTTGACGCAGTTTCAGGTGAATTAACGGAAACAAAAAAGGGGCCGTATGAATTAATTACCGCGTTGTGTAGAGTCATCTTCCTCATTCGTTACAGTTTACCAAAAAATTAAATTAATATTTTTATGACAAAGTGAAAAAGCATGTCCAATGTATAATACCATTAAAAGTACTTTTTATGCAAGCTCCGACTCTTTGTTCTTTACACGTTTTCTACTAAGAATATATAACACCGGTGAGGTTTTAGACTCATTTGACGTTTTTCTCCAGGATATATTACTGAAGTTATTCGCTGATATTTATATTCAATAACGCGTTAATTTTTTCTACGTAATTAAATTACTTCACAGGTAGTTGTTAGTCGTACATGAAAAACTTTTTAATAAAGTTATAATAATAATGTAAGAGGACTCTATTTACAACAACCGAACCAAATACCTGTACATTTTTAGCCTTTCTTTGAATAGGAATAGAATTTTCTTCCTGCCATAAATAATAAATAATTAATTATTTATTGTTTTCATAGACAACAAAAATTGTCAATTATCTTTATTAGGTGTTATTGAAAGGTAGTAGTTTAGGTTTGGAGATATACCGAAATAAACGTGAGAGTGTAATATCCTGCAATTAATATTCATCGTATACATCGGCCTTTTCGTATCATTAAAAAGCAATTACCTTCAAATATTAAAATACGCGGAGTAAATGGAATGGGTCAAATTTCCTGTGACCGGGTCAGGTAAAACGTGGAAAAAAAGAAAACAGGGGATAATTTTTATTCATGGAGGACGCGCGATGATTAGCATTTCAAATGAGCTTAAATTAAATCTTTTAAACGCCTCCTTAGGTCCGTCTTGGGCAAATATACGCGCCCTCGAAAAAAGAGGCGCTCGAGAAATGCTGGAAGTGAGTAATTAAGTTATTGAAATTCTAACCAGCGGGTACTTGTACAGAAATAAATCTCGTGAAGCGGCGAGGAAGGTAAGTGACTGGTGATGTATCTTTTGTAATATCTAAAGACCACCTAGTTTATCCTTTAATTACGGACCCTTGTTACTGTGAAATGTAACCCTTTTCTATTGTCTTTACTTAATTTTCTACAAGGGAAGTTATTTATCAGCTTCACCCTTTACTGGAAAACATCCAGCTTAAGTTATTAACATTACAATATAATCCCAATCTAGTGAATGATTCACATCATCAATTTGACTAAACTACCTCCAAGAAAATAATCACTTTTTAAATCTAGGTATATCTTTCATCTTATTAGTTGAGGTGAAAACACAAGGAAATTTTTCTTTCTCGTGCCGTACGAAAACACAATGGAAAAGATCAAATCAATTCGACGTTTACAGCGTTGCAGGGCGTTAAAGTGCGAAATGATTTGGATACAAATCACACCGCGCTGTCACATAATTGCGTTGACTGGATGTTTGGCCAACAAAAGACACGTAAATGGGGTAGAAATGACAGGCTATTGTTGGAACCCGAACGAAGTGCTCGAGTAGGCGCTCAGATTCGATTTGAATTCCGTTCATTGTAACGTATACAGAGAGTCGGGCCAAAAATTAGATTTCACGAATCGAGTTAACAAGTTAAATTATTAACTGCTATTTGGCCCCTTTATGGAATCATCTAAAACAATGTTTAATTTCCTACCCTATTTTATTTAGTTCAAATTTTTTTGACGTACCAATTATGTAAAAAAGTATATAACAACTACAAAGTCAATCAACAGACTATATTTGGAGTAAGTAACAGCAAAGTAGGGGTGGTTTTTCTTGTCCAGTTTAAATATAACTTGATGTACAAACGGTTGCTATTAAATGAATAATAAAATGACTTAAAATCGATGGAAGGCTTATAAAGTGAATGGAGTTAATACTAAATTGTTAATGTTGAAGTTCAATATGTCAACCCTTAATGATAGTTTTGTAGCTACACAAGTACCTGGCAATCAATTGGAGTGAAACTACAAAACAGATTAATTCTGTTAACTTTGATTAAATTATGGATTGATAAATTTATTATTGTTAGTACAAAACAATTTGCCAGGTAATTATGAACCATTGGCCCGATATACAAGAGCATTACGATTTTTATTACGTGGCAAAAAAGTTCGTTAAGCCTCGTTGATTTCCATTCCATTCGCCACGAAATTACATCTTTTTTCGTGGGCCGATTTTATAATCGTCTCCTGTGATGGAAATTTTATTAAAATTGAGCTTTTACTTCATAAAATTTAAAAAAAGGCGTAGAAGAAATTTAATTAATTGGTAGTCAGTCAATTATTGAGGCCTTTTTGTCCAAACTTAAATTTATTTCATAATAGCAATTTAATTACGTTTAGTTTTACGTCGTTCCAAATTTAAGCTAAAAATCGTCAGTTATTTAAATTTATGTAATCATTTTATTTAATCAACAAAGACGAATACCCTAGAAGAGTAAATTATTTGTAACAAAGTTGGAACTTTTAAGAAGGAAAAGTAATTAATGCCCTATTCAAATTGTACTCGCTCGGGTTCGAGCCAACGTTCGCCAGGATTGTCGTTTCGAATTCTAAATTTAGAAAAAAATACACTTCGACGTTTTGATTTTCGATTACATTTGTAACCAAACTCCGGCGGCAATTAAAAACAATTATTTTGAAATTATGTGGGGGGCGGTCGTTTCGACGATGCCGGATAAAAACACGGGACATTTGCATAAGCCCGCGAGAGGCGACGAGAAATTCTAATTTAGATTAAAACTTTATGCAAGAACAATAGCGAATATAAAAGGAAAACAAATAAAACTCGGAGCAATTAGTACGGCGGGATCTCAACTTTTTCCCCGAAACAAAAAACGGATATTATCCTTGCGAACGCATTCCTTTACATAAAGATTAAGGAAATATTCATGTACTGAATTATTCATACGATTTGTTTAATTGCGTTTCGTTTTCAATTCTTTATGTTTAGGTTTTGTGCTAATAGTTTTTTCTCCCAAATTAGAAGCTTCGTTTTCAAACATGAATTATTAAGTTCTGAAAACTGGGTCGACGTTTTAGTTTCACAAAAGCTGACGCTCATTCATGTAACCCAGTAACAGGTTCTATTAATCTTAAATTTTGGTTTCAGATACGTCTCGATAATGAACCAAACTGATCGAACCAAACCTGAATAGGACGTTACTACGAATGCGTAAAAACAAACCGGTTGCATTACGAGAATCATCGCGCTGAAACTAGATTAAAAAATGACGTACATGTGTCTGCTCGGATTACCATATAATGAACACTGACTGCACATTAATCAAGCTCGTCTGTCGATATTTCTAAAGGACCGACCGAAGGTCTTTCAACCTTAGACGTGTTTACAGGCACTGCGTATCCTTTTCCTTTTCCTCATTGTTCCAGCTAATGCCGTTTCATACTTTGATGGCGTCGCTTTGTACAAGTTAAAAGCTTTCGGTTCGTTTCTTAAGCATTGTATCTGCGTGTATATAGCCAGCGAGGGCATTTCCACCATGAATAAAACATTTAATATTAATAATACGTAACCCCCTATTTGCGGGGACGAATGTTCTTTTATAAATGCAAATTATGTTGTTTCTCTCTTTCAGTCAAAATATATTTCACAAGTACCTGGCAAATTCTGTTTGGCTGAAAAATACATACTTACGTACATAAAAAGGGGGTAATAATTAAAGAAATATTGCATTATTATTCAGGGCAAGACTTCATATGCATATTAGATATCTAGCAATACAGGCATTACAGTGTCTGGCTTACGTATTATGCCTTGAGAAATTAACGGATTAGCGTCCATTATCCTGGCATGAATAACTTCGGAACTTGCGGAAGGATAAGTTTGTTTAATAGATAATGAAGCATGGGAAGGGAAGACATCATCATAACCGCATAGAAAGTAAGAATGTTCAAGAAAGCGTAAGAAAATTTATGTAAATTACTTCTCATAGAGGGGAAGGGGTAAAGGTTTTGTTCGTTAATAAATGCTTTATACCCCTTTTCTAATTCCTGGCATCAATTTATTGTTATGTTGAAAATTATAGAAAATAAGAAAGTATTCGAATATCCTTCATACGCAAGTAGCAATAAATTAAAACTGTTTGAAGTGATTGCCTTAAACGTATAGTTTTAGACAACTTAATTGCTGCATATTTCCCAGTAAGATATATGCTATCGGTTCTAAGGACGACGAGGAAAAATAAATTACTGCAGTAAAAAAACTTACTAGAGTGTAATCAATCTCTGTTAATCTCCGAGTAAATAAGCGAAATAAAAACTCTCAAATGTGATAATCTCCACGACAAAATACTTCCGCTAATTGCCTCGATTTTGTAACCGGCAGATACAATTTCGCGGCGCACAAATCTCCAGAAAAGTAATGCCGAGCTAACGGCTCGTGCATTAGATGTTTTCCCTGTTCCGGGTCCCGACAGTAAGATATAAGATTCGACGGGAAATCAATAGAGATAATCGCTGATTTCTTTAATGGTTTCCAGAGATTATCGTGTTTTATATCGGGGATTACATTTGATTTTTGGAAATCATTTATTGATGGATTTCCCGTTGCCACTTAAATATGGGCGAAACGTGTCGAGAGCGCTGAAAGCCTGAAAGACTTTTAAGGTGAAAATTAATGTTTCAACGCTCAAGGAAATTTTAGTTTCTTATTCCTCTAAGAGCTATTGAATTCCTAACAAATCATTACTTATTTCTATCATAAAATTAAATTAATTAATTAATTATACAGGGTGTAATTTAATACCACAAATAGAAAATGATAATCCCTTAACAGTTTTCTTTCACAATCATCCATAGTTGAACACACCGTTACTTTGTAGGGTTGTTAAAGTTCTTTTGCTGTAAGTAACCAGCGAGTAGCTGAAATAAAACGACGGAGCCTAAAAGCTGTCGGTAAGCTTTATCCTTTATCGATGCAAAGCTCTCGAACTCTGACAAAAACAACCACCTTCCCTCGAGAGCGTTAAGAAGAGCTTAAGAAAGAACGGGTCACGGGCTCTCAAAATACAGCCAGAAGAGGAGGTCACCAGATACATCCGTGCGAAAGGATAAAACAATACACAGGTGCTTTGATATACGTCTCCGTAATTAATTAAATGGCAAGTTTCAAAGCCAACCTAATTTCTCAGAGTGTATTTGAAATGACCGCTTCAGCAGACTTTTATCTCTGCGGGCCATAAATAAAAATATACGTATGTAACGGATTGCCGCGATTGATTCGGACAAGCAAAGATAGTTTCGTGGGGAGGGTCATTTCGGCCTTATACAAACGGGACGTAAAGCTTCGAAAATTTAAGAATTGGGTCACGGTATCAATTTGTTTTCCGCAGTGCAATCGGTCTTATGGAACTGCACATAAAACATTCTCTAGAATATATTTTAAATCTCGGCGGATTTAATGTTGCGACTAAGTAATTTATAGAAGTTAGCCCTCCTGTAATAATTAATTTAAACACGAGAATTAATTGTCGGACTGCGTACATTCGATTTATTGAATCAGTGAGCCTCGAGTATGTTTTCAGTTCATTGGCGGTTATGATAGACGTCAGCTTCAATTTCAACAAAGATATATCCCGCAGGGTATGGAGGTACTATAACTAACTTGCCGCAGCAACCGCAAATGATACCTTCCTGCTACAAATCAGCTAGATCAAAAGACTTAGGACGCGTACAATGTTGCACATGCTGGTCCTAACTGTCCGCAGTATCTATTATCATAACTGTGAAACCGTGCGTCGTTATGCAAGCCGTTGCTATATTCGTAATTCATGCATTTTCAAATTGTTAATAGTAACAATTACGTTCTGCAATATGTACATCTACGTGATCATGGTTTGCATGTTTAACAGAGGTACATACAATGAAACAACAACGCTTCTTCCTTCGATTGTATTTTGTACTAATACGACACTTATTAAAATATACATAAAGTTTTTATGCATACCTAATGGGTGTTCAATAAAAGCTTACGAGTAGAGGTTGTCAAACAAAATTAAGAGAATTAATTCACTTATGTGATGAGGAACTTACTATATGAATAGCTGAAACTTAATCGATTACACCCTGTATTTAATTTTAAATTCTATTTAGGTACTTCAACTCGGTTTTATCACATGAGTTACTCTGTAATACTCTAATAGTATTACTTGATGTAAGCTTCTTATTGAGCAGCTGTTGACTGTTAGTACAGATTATAACTTTGAAATGTCCATAGTTTGCCTGATGTGCTTATTGAACCAATATACTCGCATAGGAAGGAACATACATTTGTAGCCGCGTTTTAAATTCGTCGTGTTTAATTAACGCTGACTTAATACTGCAAGGCATGCAAATTCAACTTCCTTGGAAGTTAGTAAGTAGCATTATCCCCAGAAAAGAAATATGAGAGCACCTTCTGTGTAAGCTTGATAGATAAGTGGCGGAGCAAAGTACGAGATACCATTACTTCTGTTTAAACATATCATGCACACAATGCAACAGCGACGCTTTACTTACCTGCATTGCAGAGAAATTATGTGCAATACAAATCCATGTGGTCGATAACTACGGGCCGTATGCGTATTTGTGATTCAACTCTCGTAAAATATGAACGGACGTTGTTTTTATAGTGTATTAACTTTATTTAATGGTTCACAATTAGTTTAACATAATTCTGTTTTGTATTATTAATTAATGTTAACACAGCCTGCGGTTCAGTACCTGAATTTGCTACGTGCTCTGAACTCTCGTTACTCCTTAATTTTCCAGTGTTTTATGTTTTGTAATTAGGGTATGCCGAAATTACTTTTTCTTTATGAAACTTCTGCCATCAGAATAATCTAATTTAAAAACCATTCTTTATTTTCGCGGCGAACATTAACGTCGAGAAAGTAGGCCTCGTATGATATTTCAGCCGGATAATATATGTATGCATCCTGAATCAGGACTCGCGAGTCCTGGCAACATTTAAGCTCGGTCACCACCTTTCAGCGCTTACAACCATTAGCGCTGCATCTGATAGCTGCACGAGTAGATTATTTTTAATTCATGTCTATCCGTTCTTGCAGATTCATATTTTAGCCTCCGGGCACATGCATGTTTCAAACAGGGATTTATAAATATTATTCCATCTACTCTTTATACGTGTATAAAAGCGATGGAGTTATAATAATGCATTTCCGTTACAATTTTGACGTATCTCTCTCAATATATATTAAAAATAATAACTTATAATTTCAGATTGTTGAGTTTACAGTCGAGTTTCCGGGCTTTGCTTCTTCACACATCAAATATTAAGTGCTTTATTGATTGGTATAAAACGGAACTTACTTAAGGTATTAATTTATTTCTATTTACTTAATTATACGCATAGCTTATTTAATACTTTTAAAGTCTTAAAAATTTTCATCGTCTGAAGTTTGCAGTTGACAAGCGAATTGCTTCCACTATGATAATCCTTAAAAAAAGCCAAATTGAATGGCCGCCTGATATTCATATATACAGATTGATTTATAACGTGCAATAAATACGAGCAGCTACAGATTAACATTTTCTATAGTGGCCGCGTGCGGAAATCGGTTTATTTAAAACCGGCCGTAATTTACATTTCCGGATTATGTGACTGATGATAAATATTAAACGCCGCGTTAACGCAGATTCTGGAATGATATGTATTTTCAAAAACTTCAGGCCATCATAAGCGGTAGTTATTTTTGTTGTTAATGATGTCGATGTGGGGGTTTTAGTTTCGATGTACTTTGAAGTTGGAAGCAAAAGTTAATTAATGAGCGACCCAGTAGACATGATTAATTGGTAATCACCAGGACAGGAATAATTAAATACCGAAGTCCTCTGTGCTTATTAAAAGTTTAATTTGATTGGATGTACAATGTAATGATGAACCGTAAAATATTTTAGATTAAAGCTTTGGGGGTAAATGAAAATGTATAATTATTTTCCAAAATGAATTTTCTAGTATTTTTCATAAAATAAAAGAAATACAAAGCAAACAAAAGCGAATATTATAAATTAAATCGTACGTATTGTATACTGCGAGTAACATAAAAAAAGACTCGACTTTACTTTCCCTGTACATATTATGTAGCTGGTTTGCAATTTTATTGAAAGCATCCAGCTTTTACCGGCATTTTGTTTTCGGTTTGCAGAGGGTACATAAAGTACCTGATATGTAATTATAAAATATATATGCTCTTGTTTATTTGCATTTTTTTATGTTGTGCGAAGCCAAATGAGACCGTCCGTATACATATGCGATGTATATTTTAGTTCTGTTCGTCAGTTTGAGCAGCGTTTTTTTCTCGTTTTCTATAAACACTCTCCATTGTTAGTTTTAACATTAATGCTGTTTCCCAATGGTGTTTTTTTTCCTAGTATTTTGCCCTTCATTTCCCGTTTGGGTAATAAAAATGAGATTGAATGTATTCATTTAAAATATTTGTATAAGAAAAATCCTGTATTTTTAAAAATTTTGGCAAATAAAGAAGAACATTTTACGAGGTACTTTAACGTGTTTAGCCCTAAATGGTCACGTCACATAAACTGAGTGATATAATTTTTATTGAAGTTCCGTGTACGACCATAAAACGAAAAATTTTCATCAAGCCCAACAAATTCCACGCATGCATCAATTTTCTCATTTGTGCGCGCATTAAATGAAAGCACCCTCTTCGCTAATAAGGACTCCGGTCCTAACGAACTAGTAAAAAAACGCAATCATCCCAAACTCCAACAATTATCAGGATAATGAACGGCGTGCCAATATTCATCCTGTCTGCGCGAGCGCGACTCTTGCCGGGCCTGCCTGGAAATATGCAGCTCAGTTTACCACAGGCAAACATCCGCAGTGGCGATTTTCCAACGATCCTCGGGAAAACCACGATTTTCCGGCGTCCGCTCTTGCGTCTCCTTCAAATGCAAATCACTTTTTTATAGGTCGAAAGGATTGACACAAGTCCGTTGCTGACTGCCGTCCGTCCAGTAAATAAATTCGATTGAATATTTATGAAATTTTGCAACTTTGTTTTGCTAAACGGTTTTAGTGACATTCAAATTAAACTGATAGAGATGTAGTGAACCCCCCCCCCCCCCGGCAAAGTGTGTGATGTAAGTTGTCTTTTTACCACAACATATTGATGATGGATAAACCCCATGAAAAATCTACATGAAATTATAAGCACAGCGCGCAACCACATCAGGTAGGTCTTGCTTAACATATTCCATTCGCCTTAAGAAAAGCCCATACTCTTTTGTTCATTTATGTATATACATATTTTGTCTTCATTCCTCTTCACCAGAATACGCGTCATGAAATGCTGCCCGCCTATTTTATTTAATTTGCGCCCCCCCGTTCGTGTCTGTCTACTGTCGTGTTCATTGCAGGCTTAAATTTGTTTAAATTCACTTACAGCATTTAGCGAAGGGCTGAAGTAACATGAAAAATTTAATCACTGTCTGCGAAGTGAATTTCGCGCAGCCCATCCGGAATGCAGAAGACGGTTTTAGGGGATGGTGAAATGAACGCCGTGTGAAATTTGTTGGCGCTTAGTTCTTCACTTCGACTTTACGGTAATGAGAGAGAGCATCAAGCGATGCTGTTTTAGAATTGATTTTCCATAACTCTTCTTGTATACGTTTTCATTTTCCTTTGCCCAGTAGAACATTTCAAAATATTTGTAAACAAACTGTTTATGGACCATCCTAACACGTTAAGTATTTTATGAGTTTCAATTAATTCATATTCGGATAAATTTCTGTAAATTCATCTTTTGATAACTTGATTATATAATGAAAAAAAAATTGTTTAAGAATATTTTGAGAAGATTTATTTATTGATTACGGTAGAAGATTTACATTAAATAACAATGTCCTGGTATTATTTAAATTTAATATTTGATTACGTCTGAGGTTAATTATTCACATTATAGTACGGGAAATCATGCGCTAGACAAGATAATGCATTGTTGTTCTATATGCTGCTATAGCCTGAAACAATATGGTGTCAGTTTCTGAGAGCAGAATTACTAACTAACTACAATTGTTCCGATCACACTTACCGTTATAATATCTGTACCATTAATTATAACTGACGTAGTTTCTTGTCCATTGAAAATTCATGTTTTGTCCTGGTTGTAGTTTTCCAAAATCTATTTCGTTTTTAAGGTCTCATAATCAATTATAAATTAATTATTTGCTCTTTGTGAATCGAAACCTGTCGTAAAAATATATTAGGAATTGGAGAAGTATACCAGTTCATGAAAGACTATGTCTACGAGCAACACCAGGTGTTATAAGTAGAGAGCGGATTTATAAGCACAATAAAAATAAGCACTTAAAAAAGTTTAATATTTTATAGGAAAAAGTTTTATTTTACGAAAAAAAAAAAGCTTAAAAAATAAAACAAAGCACATGTAAAACAAGATAGCAAAAATTCTTAAAGCCCATCTGACTCAACGCTAACAAATATTTTTTTAAAATCAAACTAATTTACATATTTTGAATAACATGATTTATGTTTTATATACATAGTTATTTTTATATTAAGTGCGCAAAGCAAAGGTTTTTTGAGCTTGAGAATGTTAGGCTTTTTGTCGAGACCGTTAGGTCGAGACAAAAAATACATTCGAAAGCTCAAAAAACTGGCTTTGCGTACGTAATATAAATTTTTTTTTTCTACAATTGCACAGCTTTAAACAGCAAGTTTATTATTAAAAAATATTGAATTCATAAAAAACGGCAGAATTATTTTTTTAAGTTACCGTTGCACGGGTTTCCATAGTTACTAATGTAAATAAAAATTGAAAATAAATGCTATGGTCTGGTGTCGCGTTCCAAGTGTTTTCTATAAATTTTCTGAAAATGAACGCCAGCAGACTCATGGAAGATTCCGGTGATTCTGAACATGATGTAGAAGTAGTAGCTAACAAAGCGATTGCGAGTATTTTGCCGAAGAAGTCAAGACCGCAGTATTTAGAATTTTAGAAATGTCAATTTAAAAATGTCAGAAATTCTTTTTTTCACAGTGCGCCAAAAATTTTCTTAACTGTGAAAAAAACGCGTGTTTTGCGCACTGAAATTAATGCTTAAACACCGATTTTTTGAGCAATTGTAGAAAAAAGTAATTTGTTAATAAGAACAAAAAACAAAAACAAATAACTCACAAATAAAATCATAACTATCAACATGCTACACTCCGCTTTTTGTAACAATAATTTTTATAACAGATATGGAGGAAGGTTAAAGGATATTCGGCGAATTTTGGCCTTATTCCACGATTGTAAAACTGTTCTTAATAATATAATTTGTAATTGATTTTCCTTATTTTTTTCTTTAACATCTGCTATAGAAAAAAAAATAATAATAATAACAATAATAATAATGTCTTTTATTTACGTAAACAATTGTACACGAAAAGTAGGTGTACAAAAAATTTTAAGATAAAATCTTAACTAAAACGAGGCGAGATTCGCCGGAGGCGCTCTTACCTTGGAGCTAATTAATTTAATTAAGATGCAATAGGAAAATTAAACTATAATGCGCTGAGTAAGTAACAAAAGTATATAAACCTTATCATAACTCTATATAATTCTACAACTAAAAGGCGAAAAGAACTCAAAACAAATCACGACGTTCTCTGCTCCAGTAATATTTCTCTTTTGTAATTCAATTTAAAAGCTGACAAAGACATGGCTTTTATATTTACAGCAATGGTATTGTACAAAGTTGATGCTGCATAAGAAAATGATCTTTTAAATAAAGTAGAAGTGTGTTGAGATATAGTTAAATTGGTAGTATTGCGTAATTCACGATCAGGTATCTGAAATCTTGGTATTAAAAGATCAGTTAAGTAGGATGGAGATCCCTTTATCAAGATTTTATGCGTTAAACAAGCCAAATTAAGCCGACGTCTGTTTCGCATATTTAACCAATTTAAATTACATAAAGCAGGGGAAACATGATCATACTTACGCAAACCCTGGATGTATGGCACACAAGAATTTTGTATTTTTTGTATTCTAGATTCAGTCATATGATCAATACATGGGCCATAGATGACGTCACAATAGTTAAAAAGAGGAAGAATTAAACTATCACATAGCATGGTTTTCAATCGCATATTTAAAAAATATTTGCCATTATACAAGCAACGTAAAATGCCATAAGAACGATTAATTAGTTTATTTACATGAGATCTAAATCTAAGGTTATCATCCAATGTGACACCCAAACTTTTTACTTCCTTCACAAAATTTATTTTAAAAGTGTTAACATAGATCCTAATGTCATCTATGGCCCTTTGGCGGTCTTTAGAGGGACCGAAGACTATTGCCAGAGATTTCAATGGGTTAATTTCTAAGCAGTGCGACTTAGAAAAAGATATTAGATTGGACAAGTCCTCGTTTATTCGAGTCTCAAATATATGTCGGTTAGACAATTTAAAACTTGCATACAGCTGAGTGTCATCCGCATAAAAATGCGCCTTACATGTGATTAAATTCTTCTGAACTCCTGCGGTCTGTTAATGAAGATATCCCATCAACCACCACCCTCTCTCTGAGTTCTACCTGTCAAAAAGGATTCAATTAATCTTAAAGCTTCAGGTTGTAGTCCGTAGTATTTTAACTTCGAATACAGGAGTTGGTGGTTGATGGTATCAAATGCTTTAGAAAAATCCAACAATGTAAGGATAGTTGATCAGTTGAACTTGATCAGTTGCTGTGAGTATGTCATTCGTAATTCCTAACAATGCTGATGCAGTGCTGTAACCTGGTCTAAAGCACGATTGAGTACAAGGCAATATATTAGCTACCAGCACATATTCTCGAAGTTGTTCATTCATAATTTTTTCTAATATTTTTGAAAGGCAGGGCAATATACTAATGGGGCGTAAATCACTAAACTTAGTTGGAGAAGATACTTTAGCTAACGGAGTGATTAACGCTTCCTTCCAAAGTGTAGGAAATTTTCCTAGAGTAAGACACTTATTTACAAAAAAACTTAATATACACAGTGATATGTGGCGTGCATAAGAAAAGCATTTTTTTTGAAATTTTATCAACTCCTATAGCATTAGACTTTAAGGAAAGAATAATTCGTTCTACATGTTCAAGTCTTACCTCATGAAACTTAAATTTAAAATGATCATGGAATGAATTGTTTTAGTAAAAAGCTAATAAATTGTCACAAGGACGGAGATCATTTTTAGAAGAATTTCATCAGGACTGCGTAAAAAATTTGGGAGAGTGGTGCGCTCAGCCCTAGAGGTAATTCCCAATTCAGTAAGTGCTCTCCAAGTTTGTTTAATATTTCGTTGCGATTCAAGTTACGCACGTTTTTCATTAGCAATTGCTCTATTAGTAAAATTTCTGAGACGACGATATTCATTTAAATGTTCAGTATTTTGAGTGTTTCTAAAACGCACTAAAGCTTGATCGCGCAAATTCATCATTTCTTTTAGGGTATCTGTCAGCCAAGGAGCGGCTTTCTTGGTAATACGCACTGTGCGCAATGGAGCGTATATATTAAAAAGTATTAAAATATTGTTTGATATAAAGCAAAGCATATCATCTACATCAACTAAGTCGTAAATGTTTTTCCAAGGTATAGACAATAAGGCATCCCGAAAAGAAGAATAAGAAAAATATTTAAAATCTCGATAAGTTAGACTGAGAAATCAGAATTATTAAGAAAGTTTAAGTTTAAATCTCCTGCACAAATAATAGTGTCCAATAAAGGTAAAATTTGCGTGATACTGTTCTCAAAAACTTCTAAAAATTCGCGAAGATCCGATTTTGATCTATAAAGTGACCCAAACGCGTATTTACATCTATTATATTTAAAGATTACCCAACACTGTTCTAAAATCTCAGGGCGATCATCCTCCAAAACAACTGATGAACAAGTAAGAAAATTGTTATATACCCTCCTCCTCTTTTGTATTCCCGATCGTGTCTCATCATGTGAATCCACATTTTTTCGGAGCCATGTCTCTGTAACAGTAATAAGGTCAAAAGATTCTTGTAAAACAGTTCTTTTAAAGTCATCAAAAATAGGGAGCAGAGAACGCACATTTATAGTAGCTATTTTTGAAATGCATAATTTACATAATTTAACTACATATGGAGAACATAAAATGTAAGAAAAGTATAGTGGCTAACAAACATAATAAAAGAAGAAAAAAAAACTTATATATTTTTAACAAATAAAATAATTGTAGAAACTTAATACTTTCCATTTAACGCAATTAAATGAAATACAACAAACAACAAAATCGCCTGTTAAGCAAATTAATGCCGAGTTAAGAAAAAAAGAAAAAGAAAAAAAAATGTAAATTATATTAAATAGCTTAGTGGAAAGATTTGAAATGTGTGAACACTGCAAACAGTAGCAGTAACATCGCACGCAGAAAGAAAAAATAATGCTAACAAAAGAACAAAAGAAGTACCTTAATTGATTTGAGTAAACCATTATATGTACATATATACATATATAACGAGCAATATAGTAAGAAGAAATACATACATAATTACTAATTTGTGGCAAGTTTCTCTAAATCTGACCGGCATTTTATTACATTTCTACCAGTACTTAATCTGACATGAATGTCGCCATCGTAGATCCAAGTGTTTTTGGGGCCAAATTTTGCCAAGGTTGTTTTATATAATAAATACCGAGCAGAAGTAAGATCTTCAACAACTGAAATCCCCGAATTTTTCAAAAATTTTCTTTCAGCGAGAACTTGACGACGGTTTTTATAATTCACAAATTTGACAATGTAATTTTGCTTTTCATTTCTTATAGGGCCTATGGGATGGCATCGCTCAATATGTTCGGCGGTAATAGTTACATTCATTTTGCCATGAAAAAGAGCGATAATACGTTCCTTAACTTTATCCTGGGGGATGACGTCCAGGCCGAGTACACGCACATTGTTTCGAGTATTGTTCTAGGAATTGCATTTTTCAATTAACGTTTGATTTTCCTGTTCCGAAATTCACTTTCTAATACAGCAACTTTATCGTTGACCACTTTTTCGACTTCGGCGATAAGTTTTTGAGCGAGAACGGTGATAAACATTTCTTCACATAGCAATTCCGTTACACACTCCTTAATAGGATCCTTTCTCTCGGTATTTGAACGCGTATTGCTACCCATATTCATCATAACTTAATGCACAATAATATTAATAATAATAATAATAATAATAATAATAATAATAATAGTAATACTTTATTGATGTTATTCCATTTTCATGGTTACATACGTCAGTCATAATAAAGTATATATTTTATTTACATTTGTCACTTAAGACACATATGAATACATGTACTGAATTGTAAAACATAAAAACACATGTACAAAAAAACTTGCTAAAATTTGGGTACAGTTATGCAATGGCTAGCATTGCATAGCAAAGTACTGAGATACAAAAATTTCCAGTAAGTGCAGTATAACTTAAGAAAAGTACCGGAATTGACGGAGCGATGTCACTTACTCAGTTGCGGAAGACATTGTACTTATACGTGATGATAAAATTTAATTATCGACTTCCAAAAAATAACTAATTAATACTTTCCGCTCGTCCATAAAAATGAATTTTATCGTCTTATACATATAAAATAGTATCTTATAATACAAGTGCATAAGAACCTTTAAAGCACTTTCGCCGTCGCACTTCGCCGTCGCGCGTGCTTTAAAGGTTCTTATGCACGTGTATTATACGATATTTTTTATCGATAACATGGAGATTGTATTATGTTGTTCCTAGGCAACTTTAAATCACAGCGTGCTTTAATCGCCCTTTTTCGCACGCCTTTTAGTTTTGAAAACAGAGATTTTGATGCAAGTATAATAAAAAAGAAGTAATGTTAATTTTTTATTATATGTATGTTATGTCAATTGTATAGATCTGACAATGAGTTAAGAAAATATACGATGAAATGGTATGACATGATAAAAGCCGAAAGTTAGAAGAAGATGACTATATAAAAGTTCTTTGACTTATGTATTGATGCTCGATTAATGCTCGTATATTAAAAAAATGAACTGTTTAAAATTCGAGAAACTTCGCTTTTATTTTTTTCGATGACAGATCAAAAAATTTAAACAACAATAAAATTAGAAATTGAAAAGACGTAAAAAAGCAGTAAATATGTATGCGTATAAAATTAAATATACATAAAACTAACAAAACAGCAAAAAAGGATAAAAAAGTATGCGTCAAATAATATCAAATTTTAAATTAGTTACAGTGTATGAAAAGTTTTGCGTTGCTTTTATCCCTCACGAAAAGCATAAAGGCTAGAAATCCGCTCTCGAGTTATAAGTAAAGCTCGCATTTTTAGGCACTAAATTAGGCAGGCAAATAGGCTAAGACATAGGCACACTTTAAGGCAGCCTAAAAAAATTTAGGCGTTTAATAAATTTCTCATTCTTCGTCGTTTTATAATTAAAAAAAAATATGTTAATGCTTATTTTAGTTACATGGTCACTTATTAAAAACTTGGAAGGAGGTTGCCCCGGGTTCATGGAACTGTACAAGTGAATGAAACACGCCATAAGGAATGTATTGTAAAAGCACGCTTTAAATAGGGGCCATAAATCGGCGTTCAAGTCAAAAAATTTAGAGAGTACATAAGTTGGTTTCCTAACGATAGGGTAGTATGAGGGATCAGCAGTAGAGGGCCTCTTCGCAGCTATCCCTTTAAGGGCTTCTCTATTTCTCTATGGGGCTTTAGGCGAAGGGGCTTCTTTACGTACACAGTAAAAAATATTTTGTTAAATTAACTATTAGTGGACCAAAATGTAAACGTTAAATAACTTTAGTCACTGGTAACAAAGATTTGGCATTAAATTTACTTAATTTAAATGATCGCTGGTAGTTAAATATAAAAGTTTACTTTTTACTAAATATTTTGTAAACACATAAAAAATGTAATTTTGCATCCTAGTGTAGTAAATATACTATCGGTGCAAGATCTATGTTTCTTTTTTATAATTTACACAAATTAACAAAAAACCTTTATTATGTTAACGATATATGTCAAGACGATGTTTTAACTTCTTGTAAAAATAAAAGAAATACGATTTTAATCTAATTAAAACATATTTTTGTAGTAATATTTGCAACGTTTTAATTTATTGAGAGAACTCTACAGACTCTTGCAAACTTTACTAAAAATTGTAGTGGACCTGTCGGAACTATATTTTCTTGTCAGATTAACTAAATATTTTTTACTGTGTACACTATCACTTGACCTACACCAGAAATATTTAAATTGGAATATCCACTTGCAAAAAGAGGCGACGATAAAGTCAAAGAAGAAGCAAAAAGACAATGTTAAAATTTGAACAAAGATGTAAAAACAAAATATTACTTCTGTTCTCTGTTCTGAATGTGAGTGTGAAAATTGGAAACGTAACCGTTGGCGAAAACCACTCGGTGAACATTAATAAATTTTTTGAATCTTCTCTCCATGCGGAACCGTATTGTTTACATTTTTAAAACCCGAGCCTCCTTTGTAATTTGCGACTGCGAGGTGGCGGCATCTGTGCGAGTCCCCTTTTAGTCCCGCTCATTTAGCTCACTGGAGTGACTTAAGTTGCCTACCCTCAAGGGATTTCGTGGTGTCTTTGGACCTGCCTTGCTACCTTGCGTCGGTGAGACTCTTACGCGCTCAGGGTCTTCAACGCGTGGTTTGACGTATCTTAATAGCCACTTACCGTAACGAGAGTCACAGCCGTTTGCACCGCGTTCTTTAAGAAATCCAAACTTATTACTAAGCAATGCTTAATGCGAAACTTTGGTTTGCACCGTACATAAAGTCAGCTTTAAATCAATGCTTAATAAAGTCACCAAAATCGGAGACTTAACGCTATAAAGTATGTCATTCGTCAAAATTATTATCATCAAATCTTATTCCAAAAAACTGTATATTTTATAATACGGACTGTGCTGTTTCTTGAAGATAAAAATTGGACAGGATGAATGCAGAAGATTACAATATTTTGGAAGATGATTTAGGCATTTTAGAATTATTTGATTTTGGGTTTCCTCGTTGTGCATATGAAGGAAGAAATTATTTCGACGAATTAGAGGCCTAGGATTTTTCGGAGATTTCGTTTACAAAAAGAATGTGTTCTATATTTAGCAAAAATTAGAAGTAGAACTAGAATTTGATAATGATCAGTAAGTAATAATAATAATAAATCAGACGGTGAGGGGGCCCACCACCTGTTTTCATCACATACTTTCTTTCTTCAGCAACATCCTTTGTCAATTGTCTTTTACTGTTATTGAAATGTTTTTTTTTTAATGATTTCTCATCTCTAAGACAAGCATTGGTATTAAAAATTGTCGATGCATTTAAATAAGGTGTATCCAAGTGCAGTTAAGATAAATGTTAAAAGTTATCTTAACACCCATGATACATCACAGGTCTGAATGTCATTGCCACAGTAAATGCTCAGAATTTAACATGTCAAAAAATTCAGAAAAAAATTGCATTTTGCGCTGTTGACACATTTATCTTTAATTTAACTTGAAGGCTTCCGCGGGCGTCGTCCATGTTTGAATTGGCTTCCGGTTGGAACCGCGTCACGTTGAACTTCCTCAGCACTGCTGCTGCTGGTGGTGTTGCTGCTGCTTCTCGTTAGTCATTGAGTTAGTAGTTTCAACGACTAACGAGAAGCAGTAGCAACACCACCAGCAGCAGCAACCTTGAGGAAGTTCTTCTGCAATGGAGAAAGAAACGTCGGCAGTAGAAGAAGTCAACGTGACGCGAACATTTATCTTTACTTAAGTTAAATAAAATTTTAAGCAATTGCCTAATGATCCGGGCTTTAGTTATAAGTATAAAATTGTTTAAATTTCTAAAGAGTTAAATTTTATTTGCATCGTGCAGCATAAGTTTTGAAATAATTCTCCAGCTTTCTCTTTCCCTGACAGCAAGCACGCAATCCCGTGTATCCGTTTTAAGCGCAGAAAACTGCACTGTAATTTTAATTCCAAAAGCGATGGCGATAAAAATTTACAATACCGATAACATCTTGTGACAGCTCACTTAAACATATACATTGCCCTATTAGGTTTTCGATTTATTGCCCTAATTGGAAGTAAATTACGCTCGCGCAATTAGAAAATCATAAACCTGCCGCCATTCGTTTGCATAAATATGTATACGTCAAATTTATTTATGAAATAATGTATTTTCAGGAAAGAATATATTAATTAGCGGCTGGAAACGTGACACTAATAATTCGTGCACGTAAATGAAATCAGGTTTTCCCCCTTTTTTATCTTTAAAGTAAATGAGCAATCTGGAATTCTAAAGAAAATACTCGTAATATTTTTGTAAGTTGCAAATAAAATAGAGATCCTTTTAATTAAATTTAAATTCACTTTGTTAAGACAACAAAATCTACTTTCGAAGGACCAAAAAGAGCAATTAAATAAATCGCGAAAGGGGCTTTCAAATTGCAACCCCCATCACATATTCGCATCCTCCGCCAAATATTTTGCATCTTAATATGTAACGTTACTATGCACAACTATTAAGTATTTATTTCAACAGTCGTAGTGGTAAAACACCTGTTGGAATAAAAAAACCGCACTGCAATGAAGTTGTACTCTGTTCAAAGCAAACTTTAACTTTTATTTTTGCAACTTTCAATTTGTTATCCAATCGACCTCACATTTTAACTATAGCATGATGCATGAAGACGGGAGGGCGGGCCGGTTTGTTGCAGAGCAGCTTCAAAATTGTGCAGCCTTTCATTTCTGCATTATGCAAATTCGAAGCGCTGTGTTTCAGACGAGCGATTTCCCTTTGAAGCTGTGTTGTGATATTAAATGTTGACATCAAAATTGTTACTCACTTTGCAGCAGTTCGCTTTGTAAAAACCTTTGCAGAGAGTGCATGCAAACGGCAACCGGGGGCTTGGTAGTGTTTTGTATTAGAAGAGAGCAAGCACCCCCCCGAACTGACTTTCGACTTAATCTCGAAATTTTGCACGAGCTCCGTCGTATTTGATGAATGCGAGTTTCGTGTAACCGGTGACTCCAGAGCGAGTCATTAACGCGTATTAAATTCAAAGTTTCCCTTCCCTTTTTTTCCTCCTCCTTGGGCGGAATGGAAATCCGAAATAAGTCAAGCGTTCGAAATTCTTTCGGCGACGACGTTCCGTAATTGTATCGCCGGAAGAAGAAGAAGAAAAAAAAACATTTGGTAAGCAAATTTTAAGACATCATTCAATTTAAAGTAATGAAATATAAATAGCATTATTTTCCTCTTCATCGTTTCGCTTTAAATACATAATTCATGGAGTTTCTTTCGGAAGGTACGGAAAGGACTTAATGTTTTTGTACTGTACGAGTTCTGAAATTTGTTTTGGTGATTATTTTCTGATTTTATGGAGTCGTGCTTATACAAGCACGTAAATACTTATTCGTATTTTATTTAATTCAATGAAGGTTTACATTAAAAAAACACCCAAGCTGGATACAGTTAGGTATCTATCTCTGAGTCCTTCAACTGTATGTCTAACGATTCCCTATCATTTTCAATAAATATTTTTAAAGGAATGTGTTTGAGATTGGGTGCGCTGGTGTAGTTAAAAAGATAATTGTACTTCATTTTGAGTAGCTTGAGTGGACTAAATATTATAACGCCAGCAACGAAAATATTTTTCTTATTGAGAAGGTTCGTTGTGGTAATTACTTTAGAACCGGAAGAAGTTTTGAGAGCCTTCGAATCGTATTTTTTTTATCGTAACACTAGCACATCCCTTATTGTAAATTTTTATTCTCGTCCTTTTCATCTCGTCTTCGCGCATCTCCTTGATGTGCAGCTCTTATAACACGTATTCTACTGCGACAACAACCAATTTTCTAGAGTATATTTTCTAATTTACGGAAAATGGTGACGACAGCGGAATAAACGAGATACAATTTGATAAATTGGAAAATTTATCGCGTACTTTGTATAGGGGACAAGAGCGAGGGCGAAATAAGAACGAATCATTTATTATAAATTACTTATCGGGGCGGGTTTTCGGGTTTGAATCCTTTGCCTTGCTTCCAGTTAATGGACGTCTGTGTCTGCGCCGTGTTATTTTATATCAGGTGCAGTGACAAGTTTGATTTACTTCGTGCCGTTTCGCGATCGCGTGATTCTGCACCATTAAAGTTGAAGACACGTTTTCCAACTCCTTTGTCAGCGTAATTATTTTACACATTCAAAAAGAAAAAAATTTAATAAGTTTTAATGGAAATTGAATCTTCTTAAAATAACTTATTTTTATTTAAACGGAACTATATTGAAAAAGCAAAACTAGAACTTTTAAATATGGAAAATTCCTCATCTCCAAGTTCCCGACGCCGAAAAATTACAATTGCGTTCAGAAACTGGGAATTACATGAACTCCCCCTTCTACAACAGACAATGAGACATACCTGGAACGTTAAAACGCGCAAATTCCATAAGAACATCTTTTGGAAATAATTAATAAATAATAAAAGAACTGATTTAAAATGCCAAAGAAAAGAACACTGACCACTACATGACAAGAAGTTTAACAAAAATAAAATCGCGAATAAAAAGAGTGAACTACATTGTATACGAGTTTATGTGACAACTGTCTCAATATGTGTTGCATTCCACAAGTTAATTTCTAAATTAAAACAGAACATATTTTTCACTTATGTATTTGGATGAGGCGGAACTAGTTTTTAACACGTAATGATTCCGTTCTGAAACTATCGTAAAGACGTGGAAGTGTTAATTATTCAGTCGAGTAAGCCATCATTAGTGCGTCTTGAATAAAGAAAAAAGTATTTTGATTAGTTTACGCTTAACAGAATTTAATTTAGGTGCTTCTAGATAGAATAGGAAACTCTGACATTTGCTTTTAATTTTCACTCTATCTACTAAACTAATTTTACTTTAACTTTGTTAGTGATATTCTAAAGCCATTCATGTTTCTGGGAATATCTGGCTGCGAGCTTCGATTTCCCATCCAGAACGCCATTACGTAAGTTCATAATTTTACTGCTCGTTAGAATCGTAACAAGCGCTTGTTATGGGGCCATGGATGTGCCCGTAGTGTGTACCGTGTCCGCTGGTATATATTATGTTGTAAATTGATTCTGAACGTAGATAAGCGAACGCGTATTACCCCTCTATTCTGAGGAATATTACTCTCATTAGCGAAGTTTATCGACGTAATGGTTAAAATTATTATGGATCCATAAAAGCTTATAGGCTGCGCTAACACTAATCCGCATGCGAAGTTCAAAATCGGAGATAAGGGTCAACATTATAATATAAACTAAAGGAGCACGCCATGTCTGGCAAGATTTGGTAATACATGTAAATTATTTTCGCACAAATTTATGGACCTAACAAAATTCTCTCAGAAATGTGCCAAACTTAACAGTAAAAGTTCGTACTATTTTTGAGACAGCTAATCTCAGCGAAATCTAAAAGAAACTAAATTGAAAGCAACTCGGAAAAGTTCCCGGGCGACGACGCGAAGTTATTAAGTCCCTCTTCGGAAAATTCTAATGTAAATACAAGGTCGGCAGTTTTTCAAGTCCCTTGCTTGCTTTCCTTCATCAATTTTATTACTGCGACTGTGTCGTATAAAACACACCTACCAAATTTCATCAAAGTGTCTGCAGCATAGACGGAATTTATTTTGCAGTGAGTCCAGACGTTGAAAAAACGAGTCTTTGGAAAATATCCGCCCGAGTAAAATTTCACGGTGCACACAAAGTGGATGATGCAACGACGTAAATTATAAAATCCATTTCGGGGGGGCTTAGATTGTAGAACGCTTTGTGTAATTTTGCTCGAGCGTAATCATTTTCATCAAAAGGAGAAAGAAGGAAATTAATTTATTTAAATGAAATTAGTTAAACTTTTTACAGAAAATATAAAATTTCTAGCCAATCGAATCTTTAATTCATTATGAGAAATAATCAATTTTGATAGTGATGAATAAATAATTCATCTCACGCATTATTGTTATTTTGTGAAATTATCATAACGCCCATAATCACAAACAGATATGATATGATGATATTCATACATATGAAGCTCCATATTTACTAACAATTTCGATTCAGCCAGGTGTAGTATGTATTTGAATTTCCGCTAATATTAGGGATTTATGAAAAGCGAACATAATAAGGCTTACACAACAAAATAATTGCACATCATTTAGCTTATTCAATACCGATTTTATTATTTAATGTACTAATTAGAATATTAATTTAGTTGTTAACGTTTGACAGATAAATTGATAATCGACATTCCAAATGGATGGAGGTTTACATTATTCATATTCATAATTGCAAAATAAGTTTTTAAATCATTGAATTTTGGCATGATGCCAACTTATTAAATCTCGATTTTAGCATTATTAGTCAAGATACGTCATAAAAATTAGGCAAGGAACGCATTTGCATTTAATTAAACTTGGCATCACTTGGTTTCCCGTTTTACTGATAACGATAATATGGTCGAGTATTTCGACAAGAATAATTATTATTGGTAAAGGCACAGAGTTCATAATGCCGTACAACACTAATTCCAGTTAAATATTCATGTTCATGCATGCGTCGTTCAATCTCGTTTGATGTACGAACAATTTAGAACGAGGTTGTGTGTGTGAGCTAATAATATTTTGCGCTGAAAACTTGACTTACATCAAAGACTCTAAACGTTTGAGTTTGATAGTGGTTGTAGAAAACAATTACATCAGCAAAATGAAGTTATTTTGCAAGGCTTTATTATTGTGAGTTTTATCAGTCGAACTAAATGTTACGGTCTTGAGTGTCAAAAGCAATCGACATAAATTATTTTAACAGTATCTACTAACTAAACTCTGTATAAACTGTAATATTTATTCATGAAGTTCAGACACTCAGTAGATCTTGCAGACTTTGTTTAATGCAGAAAGATATTTTCAGTTAATTACTTAACAGGCATACATTGAAAATGATATCTGTATTATTCAATCTAAAACTTAATTTATTCTTTCAGGCACATTAAGACAGGACATTTTCAAAGAGAATTAGGGTGATAGACTTTAGGACCACATGATACGTTAGATTTAAAAAAAATTAAATAAATGTGCGACAAGAATCCGTGCTTATTAGAAGTTCTCAACGCGACACCATTACTACAAAGCATGGGGGAAAACCTAAAATCTAACTTTTGAAGATTCTATGGAAGATACCCTATGTCCAAGTTGCCGAAGCCGCAAAATTACAATTGAATATATCGAGAAAGGAACAGATCTCGAGATCGCGTCCAGAAACTAGGAATTTCAAGTAGCTCCTCTTCTACAACAAACAATGCCATACCCCTGGAACGTTACAGCGAGCGAACTCCTTAAAATCAATATCTTTTGCAAATAAGAACGTACCAAATTGGATAAAAGTGGAAGGTGTTCAAGAGTATATTCAAGAAGTAGAAGGAAAATCAAAGCGCAACAGAACGAAGTTCCTGAAAAAATTAAGAGAAAAGGCAAAATAGACACAGATGAAGTCATTATATTCATTGAAGAAGTCTTGATACCATAAGTATTCATAATTAATAGGTAGTCTTGCTTGTTAATAAGCACAGATAATTTTAGTTTTACGTTACAATTAGGATAATTAAATTGGTTTAAATTAGGAATGTGAATAAGTAGCTTTACCTCACCCATTGTGTAAGCCTAATCTCATCTTGACGATATGTTCAGGAGTTTTTCTTTTCAATGGCTCTTTGTAAGAAGAAGTTTTTTCGTCTTTGCCAATATCAGATTGTTTGATTTCAATTTGTGCTATTGCATTAGAGAGCTTACGTAAAACCGAACCAACCCGTTTATTTCGCGCTGCACCTATAAATTCTCGGATTTCTAAAGTTCTAGGACGGTCAATGATTTATTAGACTACACAGAAACCGCACCACCATTAGGTCCGCGCGTTAACACATTATTCCAGTCAATGCGATACACTGCAGTCGACTTCAGCGACATGTTTGCTTCAACACATTTCCACTGGAATTAATCGCCCGGAAACGTCGGAGAGGACTACTTTTTGATTGCATGCAAATGTCTCGATTTACGGGCCTTGCTCTATTAAAAAACATGTGAATGTATGTTTTGATTTAAGAAAGTTTGCATACCTATGGAGCCTTTGTGGCTCTGCTCTGAAAACTTGATGAAATTCAGGATGTTGCCGTTATGCGGACGCGTATATAACAATTAAGAACAACATTCCCGGAGATAAAACGCATCTAATAACTAGTTATTAAATCCTAGCTAACCGTAATGGACCATAAATACGAAATATAAGTCGTAAAAAATTCTTGCCGGGACATAAATACTTTACGCTTTATTTATCGGACGCACGCAGGCTGTTGTTATACGTGTTGCAACACACAAACCCCTTATTATTTCCCCCCGCTGCTTTCGTATTTTGCATTATGCAATGGGACGATAAATGGCGGGCAATGAAATAAAATATTCTTCATAAAAGTTTTACTGGTGCGAAGACTTGATGAAATTTTGAATTATGTATGGCTATATGTAGTAAAATGGAAAATTTCAGATAGATGAAACCTAAAAACGATTCCCGCAAGTACAAGTATAAATATATATGTGCATCGATAATATTTGACATTCGTAAAAAGAGGATTTCAAAATCTTACTTGATTTTAAACCAAATACAAGGAAGATTAATACTTTCAGTTACTTTCAGTTTGAATTAATAGAAATTTATATAAAAAAAACGTCGATCAAAAAGTGTTTCATATATTTTTCAGCTTTAAATAATTTCGCAGATGAAAACGATGTTCTTGTATAAAACGTATCAATCTGGAAGAGTACATTAACTGATTATGATTTTCCCTATATATTTTTTTCAGGTTCATCGATGGCCATTCAATCACACCGAGCGCTTTAGCTGTAAGTAATAAATAACCATTCCATGTTTCTTCTTTCGATTCAGAATGATACCTGCCGATTCAATTCAATGTTATACTAAAAAGATATTTTCATCTTTAAACATTGAAATACGTATGAATAAATTCCTTTTGATTAATAATTGTATGAAAAGAAACTCAGTTAAAATAGATGTTGTAATAAGTGCAACAAAGTTTAGCAAAACGAAGAGAAAAATCTGAAACGGAGAGAATAAAGCTGTCGCAATTTGCTTTGAAAATTCAGCACCAAACTTACGCTCTCTTCCATAGAACCCCCCATAATGCAGAGCGTGTAACATTAAGCTTATGAATACTTATTCTTGGCAACATCGTGTTCATTATCATACAATAAAGTTGCAGTGCGATTTTATTGTTGAGAATATACGTGCTGCACACGCTTTTGTATACGCTAAAATATTGCGCTTTATTTACTTTTTAGCTGAAGAACGTGAAATGTCATACAATGTGTTTAAGTTGGCGGAAAAATTTATTTTCCTAAACACAAAAGAGATTCTGAAAGCATGCTTCAATATTCATATCTTTAATTTAATAAGAACCTCAGTTATTTATTTGTTCGTATTTGTTTGCGGCATTAATATAATCGTGTCCTTTTCCACATAACTAATTTCATTAAATTTCTTGTAGTCGATATTTATAGTTAATTACTTGAGCACATCTTTTTGAAATTTATTAAAAATGATAGATTTTGAAAAAAAAATCTGGTAAATGCGCGACAAGAATTAGTGCTTACAAAGCATAGGGGAAACCCAAAATCTAACTTTTAAAAATACTATGGAAGATTCCCCATGTTCAAGTTGCCAACACCGAAAAACTACAATCAGATATATCGAAAAAGGAAGAGCTCTCGAGATTGCGTTCAGACACTGGGAATTTCATGAACTTCCTCTTCTACAACAAACACTGAGACACACCTGGAACGTTACAGTGAACAAACTCCTTAAGAACAATTTCGTTTGCAAATAAGGAAGTATCAAATTGGATAAAAGTGGAAGTGTTCAAGAATATATTCAGGAAGAAGCGCAACGGAACGAGGTTTCAAGAAAAAATAAGACAACAGGCAAAATAGATTCAGATCTGAAATGAAACCTACAACAAACAGCTGGGGGTTAAAAAATTTAAAAGGCACAATTCGAGCCTAGGCATTGTTTGACTAAAAAGTAGTTGTTTTGTTTTTTTATCAAATTAAAACCTAGCAAAGCAATATATATTGGGACATAGAAATAAATACATACAGAATCTATTGTGTCCAGAAACTGTTGGAATCCTTTTTCACGTACCTAACTAATTTCATGAAGTCTCTTTCAGTGATGATTGGACTCATGTAGTTTTCATTGTTTCCGTAGAAATAAACCCGCGCCGTCTCAAAATTAAAATTGAAAACACGCGCGAAATGCAGATCCCGCTGCACTCGAACGTAAATCAAATTTTATTACCTCCGTTCGCTAAAAATGATGTAATTCAGATGAATCCTATATATTTTACGTGTACGCCCGTGATATCTGATTTTCGGACTTTTTGCTGAATTAGTTTACCACGTTTGATTTACGGCGCTGAATATTCATGTTGTTATTAAAGTGCAAAGCGTTTCCGTAAGCCGGGAAATGAAACGCGAGAAAAAAACTCCGGATAAGATTAACATCTTAGGAGGGTAATGCGTTTTGAGAAAATGTGTGGATTTTAAACAGATTTTAATTTTGTCATTTTATTGCCCCTGCGTTCTCCTTTTTTTTTCTGAATTATTCATGGTGTACGTTTATGGCAACTTCTTTCATAAATATTCATAATCGTACGCCACAATATTTATGCCCCTCTTCGAGACAACACTTCATATATTTTGATTAATTTTACCATTCAGTTACTTCCACAAATATTTACGTTGTAAGAAAAAGAAAACAGTTCCTCGGAGAGTTCTAATTTGAATTGTTTATTACATTAAGATGCAAAAATATCCTAGAATTTGCCAAAAATTTGGATCGTTTAATACAATACCGAAACTCCTATACAGATTGATTGGGACAATAGTAGAATGTATAAGAAAAAGAATTAATTATTCTTGCTGGCCCTAAAATGTTTATACTTTTTTTTAACAAAAAGAAAAAAAAATAATAGAAAAAGGATTCTTATAACAGTTTGAAGTTCGAGAATCTAAAAATAACCGAAGGGACAAAAGAATAATTAATGAGAAAGGTTCGGCGCATTTAAATTTGAAACGCGGTCGTTCGTTCCAGGCATCGCCGCAACAAGAACGTACAGGTTCGTTTGAATTCGTTGATAAAGGAGTTATTTTACACCACGGATAGTCGGGAATACGAACGGAATGGTTCCTGGAATGATGTAAACCGTACCCGCATTGCGTCATTGTACTGAAGGACCCTCAAAATTGTATTACATTTGTATAAGTTTCGTATGGCTTATACGCGTCGAAATTTCTTTTAACAAAAGTTTAAAACTCACGTATTCATAAATTTACCTCAGAGAAGTCTATGAGGTGGAGAAGGGCGGGCCTTTTATTTAAATGGAAATTACGAATGGAATGACTGTTTTGCAAACGATTAGCCTAATTGCAGTTTAATACTTATTACGCTGTGAAGTTCCGTTTATTTGGTCAATTGAGCGTTCGTTATTGTCAGTCTTGTTGACTTGCCACATTCCTCGATGTATTTCAACGGACAAGGGAAAGATAGAAATGATAATGAACACTCCGTGCTTCAAAATTAAAAAAAAATAGACTCGCTTCTAAACGGCTTCTGCCCTAATTTTATACAAGCAATTTGTTTAAAAATATAACCATAAGAGGCTCTTGTCCTTAAAAGTAAGGAAAGCTTTCTTTTTGTTGAGCTCCTCTCCCTCTTTTTGGTTTGTTTTCTATTGCTCCTCCTCCACACGTTGTACAACCGATGGTTCTTCATCTCCTCTGGAGTTTGGTTAATTCAATAGTCTTTATTTCACGGGCTGATATATCAATCACAAGTTAACTTTAACCTTCAGTTTATTGCCATAGGAATAATTGTTTTCATAATTGTTACTATGGGAATAAACTGATAGTTAAAGTTAACTTGTGATTGATATATCGGTTCTTAGAAGCCATCCTGGACAAGAGAGGTGATATTTTAGTCCCTGTCTACTTCTTCAAGTTTGAACGGTTCAGATTATTCGGCGATGGATCTCCATCCGCTATATTCAAATACTCGCATGGATCCTTTAACATTCGGTTCATTTCATGATTCCATTCCAGAAAGATTATGTCATGTACTGGGGTTTAGCAACTACCACCAAACGCATGCATGAACTCCTGTGGTTGATAGGTAAAGAATCAATTGGAACATCCACCAACTGCGTTACGGAGATGAGTCGAACTTTGAGGAAAAGCCCCTCCAAGGCAACTTCCGACCAATCCAATACGATGAAGGTGTGAGAAGGACCGTATTTTATACAAAGTTCATTCGGTTGTTCTCCCGATACAAAGACGAGATGAACTTGGAAAAAAAAGAGAAGGTGAACGTGAAGTCTTAACGCGAAGACATAATAAAGCAGAAATATTCCGCATCGAACCTCAACATGAGAACTCTCTTAAAGACTTGGCGATAAGAAGGAGGCCAGTAAGTACACGATAAGAAAAAGAAGGCGAACGAGAAGTCAGAATTGAACACGAAGACATAACGAAACACAAATATTCTGCATCGCACCATTACTTTTTGGCTCATTTTCTCTGAGCAAAGTCGTCACTCTTTCGAACTGCTCAAATAATTCAAGATCTACTTTGACGATATTGCTGATCACGTACTTATTGGCTCCCTTCTTATCTCCAAGTCATTGAGAGATGGGAATTCTCTCAGTACTATTTTTATGAAGTCTTATTTATAGATAAATTTATAAATAAATATCAAAGTCAAACGACAACTATATCTAAATTTAACTTATTCCGATTACATAATAGCTAAAATAATTGAATTTTTATTAGCTTTGAGAAGTCCTATTAGTCAAACTCATAGTCATAAAATATGGTGGTGGCTTCGTATACTCGTCTCGTTTGTTGCAGGATAATGACTTCTTGTCGAGATGTTCGGCTTCCTTGCTACTGACTTGGCGGGGTTCATTCGTGACTTACTTATTATGCTCAGCAGTGTTGTACTTTACACCGTATATTATTAGGTTATACGTAAATTGCGTTAAATTATATGCTACGCACGAGATAACAATAGCTTTACCCCGTGAATTTATTACTAAATACGGATGGTAAATAATTATTATTTTCCATGTTTTAATTGGCTCGTTGATGGGAGGATATTTAAATAATATTATTCAGCGAATGCATTTCAAACTAAACGTTTTAGAGGAGAGAAAAGCAGCATAGTTTGAGAATGGGTTGCCTGTTAGCAAATGTAATCGCGGACGCCCGGCTTTTTAGCAGTAAAATAAATCAAGTCTGGAAATTATACAGAGATAATATCCAAATTAGGGTCGGAATCCCAAGTATGTATCAGTTAATCCCCTCATATCATAAGCATTTTACGAGCCGGCCTGACAGAATGTGGGACTGGCTGGAACTATGCAACAATCCCGGTATTATTCGGAAGGGTGAACGTATCTGCTACTCCTGTGTACACAGATTAGCCGAATCCTCTATAAATCCTTCTGTAAAATCGTTATCTTCCACACTTGCAGCTTCCTTGATGTCATCCGATGTCAAACGCATAAATAAACAGGATGCAATTTCAGATCGAAACGTGTTTGTTAAACTACTCACCAAGTTTGAATGGTTGAGTCCAATCGAAATCCTATCAATGTCAACCTGGATAAGCAAAAACATGTGCCAGCGAGTTTAATACTCGTACTATAATTTTTCAAAGGAAAATGAAGTAATTCAATAACCTTGATTTTTTTAAATAAATCCAAATTTTAAATCGAGTAATTCCCTATATACACCAAGAGTCGTAGGAAGTCGGTAAAAGCAGTGAGGTAATTAAATTTCGGTTTGGGTCAAGATTACCAGGTTGGGCGAAATTCCGCTACATTTTAGACACACTTGGGCCCAGTTTCATAAAACATAGTTAACCACTCGATCAAGTTAATTGTGTAATTAAGCAATATCATTGGTGGAAATTTAAACTTTCCTCCAATGATATTGCTTAATCACACAAAGTAACCCAAAGGAGCAAATACTTCGGTCAAAAAAAACGAGCCAAAAATGCACGGGTGGTAACAGGAAGAAACAGGAACATCGTGCAGTCAATGTCAATCGCTTCATTTTTACACACGGAGATGGAATCTGCTCCAAAAAGAACAGACAAGAAAGAGACCAGTATGTACACAATTTTTCCCAAATTTTCCTTACCATTCAGTTTTTCATTTGCCTTTGGTCTCTGATCTTTCATTTAGTTTCATTTCGCTGATATTTAAAAAGAAGCTGATCGTCATTTGTTTTTTTTTTTAATTTTAATTTTATTTAGTACAAGTCAAAACAAAAGTTTGTGCATTAATTAAAACAGAAATCGTTTATGGAATAAAATGCTTTTTGTAGTAGGTAGTCATTGACGACTTTCTTGAAGGCGTTTGTGTTGGTAGGATTCTCCATTCTATCGGTATTTAAATTATTAGCGTTCCTTATGTCGGAACTGTGGCGGCTTCTTTGACTTGGTATATTTTCAACATCTTTTTTTCTGGCAATGAGTTGTTGAAGAACATATCCACTCGGTAAAGTTAAAATTCTGTACTTTCGAAACAGTCAGTGGTGCGCAGTAGCTTTGTTGAGGGGATAATTCGATTGCTCGAACCGCTTTCTTCTGTAGGGTGAATATTGACTCGCTGCCGAATTTCCCCATAGCAGAAGTCCGTAGGTCATTCTGGAATAGAATAAAGCGTAATAAGCATTAAGGGCGGCCTCTGAACCAGCGATATGCGTGATTTTCCTAATTGCACAGATACTTCGAGCTAGCTCTTTGCCAAGTTCTTTTACATGCTGTCTCCATGTGAGGCGTGAATCAAGAAAAAGTCCTAGATATTTAACGTATATTATGTTGAAAGTTTCAATTCTTCTAGAAGATGTGAATAGAACTTTTTTGGTTTTAGTATTATTAAGGTACACTTCGTTTGAAGTAAACCATTCCATTAACAAACTCTTCTAAACGGACACTAAATGGCGCATAAACACTTAACGTTTCGCAGTAGTTCGACAGCTTCGTCAGACGAAGCTGTCGAACGTTTGTGATACAATTTTCATCGGTCAAGAACCAGCTTTAATTAATCATTCCATTAACGTTGTCAGGGCCTCGTCCGATAATTCATTGATAAGTTCCAGACTTACTTCTACTCCTGAAGAAGACAGAAGTGTCGTCCGCGTAAAGCACAGTGAAGTCATTCATTAATGAAGGCAAATCATTCATGAAAAGTTCATATACGACGAACTAGTGCCTTACATACACCATTGCATAAAACCGCCCTCCTCGAAAGGTCCTTCTCGTATAACTCGTCGTATATCTATAACAAGATGTCTCATGAGCTGCGCCTTTTGCCGCTCCACTCCTTTAAAGTAGCATATCGGAATCAATTATTAATTGCGCAACAGCGACTGTACTTATAATATACATACACCGCCTTTTTCGCTACATCTTTTAATTTAGTTGTATGAAAGAATTGTTTTTTTGGTTTTTATGTCATATCATGTCAATTTTATCAACGTTGGTTGGGTGGCAGAGCAGCTTAGGCTGAACCCCGCCAACAAAAATAAAGACATTTTATTATTATTATTATTATTATAAAAGAATCGATGAACAAAGCCTGATAGTGTTCACGTTCTTCAAGAGCCAACGAGATCTGGTTTAACACACATTGTATGGCTGCCGTAGTGTTCAACCCCTTTCGAAAACCAAATTGATTCACATGTAAAAGCTTATGGTTAACAACAAAATGTATAATTCGTTATCTGGGAATATACCAGAGGTAAAACAGAAATTTATAATTGTCGAAATAAGCTGTGATATCATCGGAGCAATTTCTTTAAGGAATTGGTGTTTCAATTATAGCCATCTTTAATGTTTTTAGCCTTTAATTGATAGCTGATTTCTTCAACTTCAGCTGGAGAGGTTGGCCATAAAAATGCCGAATTGTCAATTTGTATTACTCTGTGTAAGTAAGTTGGAGTTCCTGGTTTGCTATTTTCACATTTACTTTTTCGTCCCGTTTCGTTGTTTATGATGTCCTATAGAGTTTTTTTTGTTTATGCTTTGCCTTTTGAATTTTTGTTAAATTGTCTCTTTTTTTTTCTCCTCCATCATGGGATTATAGTAATTTTTGTAGGTTTTATATATATAAAGTATTCCTCGTCACCCGCTTCCTTGCAATACCAAGTTTGTTAGATATGGAGTCCTCAATATAGCTTTCTGCTACAGCGGAGCTCTTCCACCCACCGTGCCGCTTCATGGTTGTAAGATCAGCACCTTTAATAGCCAATAAAGTTGTTGAAGTGCGCCTCATACAGTGGCCACTATAAGCTTCCATGTTTGCTAAGTTCAAAAACGATGCAACTTTTGAAGGAACTTTTGCCAACGTGTTGATTCCAATAGGCTGAGAAGTACATTTTTGATTCATATAACGTAAAAATAATATGTCTTGTGATAACTTCTTTGGTCGCAGGGAAATATATTTTCTATACATCTCCACAGCGTTGATAGAAAACCCTCCCTCTATAACTGTAAACTTCTTTCCAAAGCTGCAGCTTTTTTCGCCTTGTATCCTTTCGATTCACTCTTCATATAACCACCCAGCGAAAACACGTACGTGTAAAAAACGTTGTAGAATAACACGTAACCAAACGTTGAATTCATATGTTACTGTTACGTTGAAACAACGAAAAAATGTCGCGGAAAACAATTTCTTTTAAACGTCTTTGTCTACGTGTAAAAAACATTGTAGAATAACAATTAATCAACGTTGAATTCGTGTGTTATTGATACGTTTTAACAACGCTCGAATCAAATTCTTTTAAACGTCTTTGTCCACGGTATTTCAACGTTAAATCCCAGTGCACATATACGTATAAAAAACGTTGTAGAATAACATGTAACAAACGTTGAATTCGTGTGTTATGGGTACGTTGAAACAACGAAAAAATTTCGCGGCAATGTCCACGTGTAACGTTGAATCAGACAATTACGACGTATTTTTTTTTAATGGAAGGGTATGTTGAGTAATTTTTTTTCTTAAAGCTTGTTCAATTGGGAATACAGCTACGGAAACTTTACTTTTTAAATACCCCCATAAAAAAATCTAAAGGGGTGAGATCTGGAGATCTTGTTGGCCACTCAATCGGTCATCGGTCCTCTTCTTCCTATCCACCTATTGGGAAAAACTTCATTGAGGTAATTACGTACAATTAAAAATTTAGCGCATTGGCAGCGCCATCTATTGGCTGCACGCAACAATACGATACCATATGGAATGCTTATTTCTTCTTATCAAATAATAAAAAAATGGAGTTTTGAATTTTTGGCATTAAAAACGGTTTTAGTAAAAAAATTCTTTTTTTTCCCTTTTACTGCTAAAGAAAAATAAAAAAATAAAACGTAGTGTATTCCCAATTTTTTCAACATATCCTTCCATTAAAAAAAACATAGTTAGGGGTCGTTTCACCCTCCAAATAATTGAAAAGTTAAAAAAGTCCCTTTGTAATATGCGCCATTAAAAATACAAATTAACCTGTTCCAAGAATTTTTTTACAAATCGTAATTTTCTAAGTTACAGAATTTATTCCAGTTAAACTTTCCACTCTGTATACAGCTGTCCCCAATGAGTATTCGTGACAATATGTATGTATAATTGATTGACTATTGCGTTCTTTAGTATTTTTAATCACAGATTTCGAGCATCAAATTCAAACTTAAAAAAATTTGACAGATTACGTCAACTTAAAAAGAGGTTGAATCGTATGTGCAAATCAGCAGTACTTTTCGTACCTGTCTCGTTTTATTTCAAAGCTGCCAAGCATGGAGAAGAACCTCACATTTCAGAGCTTTTTAGTAAAATTTAGAATTCAAAGGTGTGAAACACGATATAAAATCACTATAAAATTAAGTGCTTTCTAACGTCAACATCACGTTTTGTAACGCATATTTATTCGGTATACGTTAAAATAACGTTATAAAACGTGGGTTAAAAATTTAGTTGTAAATTATGATTTATCTAACGTATTAGTTTCGTTAATTTTTTTCTCATTTATTACGTAGAATAGTAGATGTTGAATTAACGTTGAAAATATATGGTAATCAACGTACGGTAGATACATCGCATTTATTCATAGTATAAATCATGTCGTAAAAAGACAAAATTATTACATATTTATTTCACATTATAATTACGTCCATATTAAACTGATCGTTAAAAAACACGTTATACAAACGTGGTATAATTATGGTTGCTAATTCAACCAAAAAACAACGTTGCATTTTTCAACAAGTAACGTTATTTCCACCGTAACAACGTTGAATAAACGTATACATTGTTCACGACCTATTTAGACTCTAGAGGGCCATGCTTTTTTTTCGTAAAGTTACGTACATGGATTTTTATAGAACTCAAAATGTGACAAATGTAAAATTCTGACACTTTAACGTCAGTCCCATTGACTATATTGCTTCTTATACTCTACGTTGGCATGAAGAAAGTAAAATAATAGCATTAAAACAAATAAATTACTTGTGACTTTGTAATACTAAGTCAAAATGCTCAAAATCATCAATATTTTTTGGTGTCAGTTTTCAAAAATATAACCATCAAATTAAAATGGAACATATTCACTTGGAGGTACTAACAAAAGTGTCACCCTAACATGGCCTACTCTGAGTCTAAAAAGATCGTGAATGGATTATACATGTTTTCGCTGGGCAATGAGCTTACTGAATTTTCCAATATCTATGTTTTTATAGACCTTTATAGCAGCCTTCAGCATTGAATACTTCGACCACACGGATAAAATCGCATACTTTTTCTTCAAATTTAAGAAATACGATAGCATGACTTCTTCATTTATTGTCATTACCCGCCGTTTTTTTCTCTATTCATTAAATCCGGCAAACACTTTTTCATTTGGTTTAAATTCTATTTAAAAATTTGTTTGCCTTTTGTTTTTGACGTCTTCATTTCATTTTTGTTTTTGTTTTTCTTTTGTTTGTTTTTTTTACAAATTTTCCTTTCCGTTCAGTTTTTCATTTACCTTTGGTCTCTGGTCTGGTTCATTTTAACTTTCCCCTTGTTTTTCAGTTTATCTTTTAATATTTGCTTTTTGTTTTTCAATTTCTTTTCTTCAGTTTTGTTCTTTCTTTCTTTCCTTTCCTTTTCAGTTTTAGTTACTTCATTTTAATTTTTTGTTTTTGCATTTCATTTTTCTTTTCTGTTTTTCATTTGGTTTTTCTCATAATTTTGGTGTCCGTCTTAAAATACTTAGGAAAATTATCTTTCTTTATTTTTGAAAACTGCAAGTTTAAGTTTTATATTCATGACTTACGGTATGTTCGTACACTACCTTCCAAATCTATTAAAGCACGAGAGATCTTCTGAGGTATTTGAATAACGTTCGTTTTCACCGGCCGAATTCATTTGGAGAAAAGGGTAGACTTTTTATTTCATATTTATCGTTATAAAAAAATTGTTGTCTTTTGGCGACATTTTGTGAACAGGTTGGCAACATTACCTGTAAAAAATCTGGCAACCATGATTTGGATTAAGTATAACACCTGTGAAACGAATCGAATCAGTCGAAGGTTTGCTTCCAGGTAACAAAAGAAGCGTTGCTTGTGGATTTTACCGCAGCGTAAAGAATATTCTTTCACACTCGTGCCCTGAAAAATTGATAAAGCAGCAAAGTTTTCCATTACATCCCCTTTTGCGCCGCTGGTATTTTCACTTGTGAGGATACACCGTTATACAAGATTAAAAACACCCGGGAGATTACGGCAAGATCCGGAAAAAAATATACGTGACCACCGCGCAGAGAACGGAAAATTTATACTATAATTGGAAACAAACAATTGCTTAATAGTCGGATTATTCCGTGCGCTTTATCGTAAATCCCTTTTGTATTTATGGCTTCTGTGTTACACTTTTTTATAGCTCGTTTTCTTTTTTTAGTAGGAGAACATTCGCTGTAAATTCACATTTTCTACTATACAGAGAATATAACAATTTTCAATTCAATTTTGCTTGCGATAATTTTGAACAACAAATTCGGTTGCTTCCAAATTTTATTATTTAAAATTGAGTAATTGAGTGAAACAAAATAATTTAACAGTTTAATGCTTTTTAAAATAATTGTTGCTAGTTTTTTTTCTAATGTAAACATTTTGATAATATTGTTTTCACTTTCTTGGTGTATTTCTTTCGGTAGATAAATTAATAAGTAAATATTGTTCGCGGTTCTCTGAAATAATATTATTTTTGTCTCCCTATATTCAATTGCAAGGCTTTAATTAAATTGAATTAAATGAGTGGGTGGTTTTTGCCGCGCGTTAATTATAATGGTGAATCGATGCATCCTAATTGTGCGTTTTAATCAATTAAATCGCTTATTAAATTCTCACGAAGCCGGGCGCGATATTTGATTTTAAATGCCTTCAAAAAGCCAGCGCTTTCAAATTACTTTATTAAATCGAATTCGTTTTCAGTTTAAGACATTACTCTAAGAAATATGCATAAAAATTATTAAATGCTAGCAAACATTAAGCAAGTATGTAATTAAGAATTAGTACAAGTATATACAGTGTGTAATCGAATAAGTTTCACTTACTGCGGAGGTTTTCAGACAAAAGACCATGCGCTTTTGTGGTGGGCCAGTAATTTTCTTACTATATTAATAACTGAAAATTAATCGATTCACACATATGTGATTCAGAGGAATTAATACATATTTGGTAATTTTATTGTTTATTCATCGAACCTTTGAGAAACGAGGGCGGGGCCGTCGAAAAACACTATGCAAAATATTGTTTAAAAATTTAGACGCGAATGCCCCGTTTTAAATCATCTCCCGACTTCTGACGTGAGAGCGTACAGCGTGCAACAATATTTTTCTATCAGAATTTAAAGCTTGCAGCATATGTACATGAAAAATAACGCAACCGTGACCCGCATTTTACGAGGAGAAAATCCGGGCGAGTATTCGACAATCGAAAAGGAAATGCAAGCGTTCGGACAGCATTTATTCGCATCTTGAACAGGCTCTAGGCTCTAGATTTAAAAAGGAAAGGACGTGTTAAACTTTTTCTTATTGAACTTGGAATACTGAATTTATAGAAAATCCAAAAAAGTAGGTACGAAAGTGCATATATATATAATACTAGCTACTGTAATAATTTAATCTTGTTCGTTAACTCCGAATAATTTAAATAAACTGTAACGAAATGAGACGATTTCTCTGCTTTACATAAAATCTCGCTTAGAGAGTATTTGAGAGTAAATAGAATACACGTATGAAAATCTTGATGCATTTCAATGATGTAAGGCTAATTAAAACATGAAAGGAATACGTAGTAATTTAAGCGTAAATCGCGATAGTCAATTTATGGAAATGGAGTGGTTCCGATTAATTAAATTGATCGAGTGCAGGGGGAAGCTATTATGTACGTTTCTAGGAATGTTACTAACTTGTTTGATAAATTATTTAGCTTCTGATTTTAATAACATGTAGAGGAGATAACGGCCGACGTAAATCAAGGATACGGTAAAAGAAAATTGCTCAATGGATCATTAAATTCTGAATAAATTCCGAACCCTCATATCATATTGCCTTCATTAAGGGTTGCGGGAATTGATCGCGTTTTTATTTGCATACGTTTTGTTTTAAACTCATTTACCATGATACCTGCTTAGGAAATGATTACTTTTTTTTGTGAATACACGTGTGGGGGATGGATGTGTTTCGTTTAATTAAGGTAACCTACGTATGCACGAGAAAGGCTCCCCTTGCAGAGAGAGCACCGGCATATAAATGAGTACTATTTTAAATAAGAATAATGCCAGTGCTCCGCACAACAAATGCGTATTTCATATTTCATAACATAATGAACACTGTATATTTACCGCAAAACGTCGTACGACATTTTTTACGTGCTTCGTCTCTGTCACAAAAATATACTCAGAATTTACAAACTAGATTGTAAGGTTCCTGCTGCTACCTATAACACACGACCCAATATTTCATTTCATTTTCAGGTCTGTTTACCCAAATTTTTTTCTATAATCGGTACTATTTTGCATACGATCGAATTGGATGGAACGAGGTCCAACTAATTCCGAAAGAAAATAAAACAATTTGGCAATTAAAGTTATTAAACGATGTAATATGAAGCCAGACGTGTACAACGTAAGATATTTTTTTTTATTAAAGTTCTGCTCAGTGATGCGACTGGTAATTCGGCCGTATTTCAAGTACAGAGCTCTGTGATTTACTTCTTTAATAACGTAACTGGCACACCCAAACCGTAAATAATATGGAGCCGCACAAAAAGTATTTAATTTCTGGCACAGATTTTTGCACTCGCCCTGGATTTCTGTAATACGATTGCTAGCTACCTAACACGTGACTGCTAGAGCTAACCAATCATTTCAAAGCAAACATCAAATTAGGTTAATTGACTATTTCATAGATTTGGCTAATACACTTTAAAATCAC